>CM034703.1:111515861-111541749 GCA_020142125.1 Phrynosoma platyrhinos
TGTGGATTGTAGCAGTTCAATTGGAATATCATTTGTTCCTGGTGATTTGATTTCTCTTTTTCTCTTATTGCAGTTTCCACCTCACTTTTTAGAATTTGGTGTTCATCTTCATATGGTTTTTTGTTCCATTTGTCCTTCATTTTGTCATCTCTTTTGTATAATTTTTCTGTGTATTGCATCCAACGTCTTTTTAATCCTTTCTGGTCTTGAATTATGTTATTTTTATTGTCATAGAGTGTCCCAGTCCTTGGTTTGACTTTTCCTTTGATTTCCCAGATCTTGTGAAATAGATCTTTTATTCTTCCTTTTTTGCTGCTGTCTTCTATTTCTCTGCATTGGTCATTGTAGTAATTTTTTTTTAACTTTCCACACAAGCTGTTGTACTGTTGTATTCATAATTCTTAGTTTGCGCCTATCTCCCTTTTACTTGGGATTACTTGGGCACAAATCAAGGTGATCCTTTGGCCCAGGATTATACCTTGGACAATTTGGGAGAGATTATGTTGGGCCCATAAACATAGGGAGAAACAATCATGTCAGTCATGATCCCAGTTTAATTGAGGCAGATCTCTCCCATTCATTCACACATTCCCCATGATGAGTGAAGTGAGAGAAGGAATATACGTAAGTTTGAAGCCCACTGCAGACCTTCTCCAAGAGCAAAATATTATTTGGACAGGGTTATGTCCTTCAACTGAACAACTGTAGCTGAACAATGAGGGGGTGGAACTGAGACAAACAGACTAAAATTGCTATTTCCTTCATGTTATCTGTGCCTGCGACACTCTTTTCTAGAGTTCCTGTTAAAAAGCACTCATCCTTCCTGATGGACAGGAAGTGTTTGCAGGAATGGGGATTTATATATTCCCTTGGTAATCGGACTGCTCACCCAGATGACATGCTCCTTGTTTCCTTGAAACAACAAGATGATGGGGCAAAGTTGATCAATGGCATTACATGGGAAATGTAATGTTAATCTTGTATGCTTAGCTCAGTTTGCTGAATGCCATTTCCCTTCAGTATTTGTGACTTCTTGTTATCAAAAGGGAATAAAACAGATACATTGATATAACACCATTATTTATTCCATGCAGTTTTCAGTGTGCACAAAAACAATAGCATTAAGATGGGAAACAGAGAAGTGAGCTGAAAGCTGTGGTAAATTGTGGGTGCTTCTAGCTCAAAATTTTAGTAATTTTCCTGGTTGAACTAAAATTCAAAAAGAATGGAATGCAAGGTAGAAGAAATCCACAACACAGAGAGAAATCAGACGAAGGAAGTGTATTTATCCTGATACTCTAAGAGCGGTAGGAATTTATTCTTTTTTATAAGATTAGCTGAAATACAAAATACAAAATCAAAGTAGACCTTTGTAGATCAGCACAAAGCAAACCAAATATCTCCAGAAAAATGCCAATTCTTTACAGCATTCTTGGGTCTCAGGTTCTGTTCTGAGGACAGAACTGGCTCCTTATCCAAAGAAGGCAGGGGAAAAAATCCATGCAGGTCTTGAAAATGGAGAGCTGTGTAACTGTGGATTTATATTGCTTTGCTATATTAAACAAGCATTTACCAGCTGTCACCAACTTTCCTACACAAACACTGCTTCTACTGGCTATTGTCCAATAGATGCTCCAGTGTTCATGCTCCTCTGGACACTGAAGGACTTTAAAGCAAGAACGATGGGGGTTTCATCAGGAAATGGCTCTCATAAAGCTTATTCAAACAGGTCATTAGGCATCAGCACTGTTACTTACACGTTCCCAGGCCTGGACAGTGAAACAGATAAAAGTGCAGAACATATGAAGGCCACTTGCTAGATAAAGAAAAGTAGTGGCTTTGTTTGAAAAGGAAACAAGAAAGAAACTTTTCCATGCTTTCTTCTACTCAGGTTTACACAGATGTGTAAGTTAATGTCTGACAGGGGAAATGGACATCTGGTACATTGATCCAAGATAGATCCTACTGTGTTAATGTCCCACTTGTTGCTTTTCTTATCTGCCAAGGAGTATCTCGCTTTTGTGGCCAAAGTTTGATAGCCTCAACTTGATCATCTTGGCTTCCAAGGAGAGCTCTGGTCTGATCTGTTCAATGACCCATTTGTTTGTCTTTTTGGCTGTCTACTGTATCCTAAGCACTCTTCTCCAGCACCACATTTCAAATGAGTTGATTTTCTTTTTGTCTGCTTCCATCCCTGTCCAGCATATGTACATGCTGATTGAGGATACAGTGGCCTAGACAATTCTAACTTTTTTGCTCACATGTATGCCTTTACTCTTCAAAATCTTTTCAAGTTTAATTATTGTTTCATTATGTTTTAACGTTTGTATTTTGTGGGTTTTTAAGAATGTTTTTTAATTGCTGTAAGCCACTTTAAGTCCAAATTATTATTATTATTATTACCTGTGGTGTTACTATCTACTTGTTGGTAATGATTTCTAGATCTAGAGGGGGTGCAAAATTAATGTTGTCTGGGGAATTCTGTGGTTGCAGCTCCCCATGTTGTTGTTGAGGCCTTTTACAAATAGTCACTCAGGAGTTTGATGCAAATCTGGTTTGTGATATGGCTCATATACCATTTTCCCTTCTGATTGCCTCTTCTTGAAATCTGCTATTTCTCTTGATTATTAAAACATGGACAAAGTCAATAATGATATGTGTAATAACAGGCAAATCAAACAATAAATTTCCATGTACTGTATTCTCATTCATTATTTTCCAGGGACTTTCCCATATACGCATTTATTCCAGTCCTGCCAAATGTGACATCTCTGAGTATCACGTTCCTTCTTTCTTATGTAAGCATTCTGCATGCTCTTCATTTTCCATTAATTACAGACTTCAGCATGAAATAATGTTTGGGGGGGGGATAGTGGTGTAAATTGCCTGTATCTGAAAGTAGCAGCTTCAAAACTATTCTGAATGTAACATGTCAAAGTTTTAGTTGTGGTGCTGACCTCAGATAAAATCAACAGTTTTCTATAATTTTTGTTGTTTGTTTTCAAGTAATTTCTGATTTAAGGCAAACCTATCATGGGACTTTCTTTGTTCAGAGAGGGTTTTCTTTGCCTTCCTCTGTGGCTGAGAGAGTGTGACTTGCCTGAGGTTATCCAGTGGCTTTCCAGGGTTTGATCTGCTTTGATCTGCTAAGGGATCTGGAAATTAAACCCAAGGCAAAGGCAAAGTTACCAGATCCCTTAGCAGATCAAAGCAGTTCTTAATCATAGCTGCTGTCCACCCAAATCTCCAAGTCCACCTAAGATGCTGCCTCCAGCAGACCAGTTTCCTGGGCTGGACTACAGCAGGTGCACTCCTCCAAGACAAAACTAATAAGCTGATCTTCCCCAGTCTTTATCCCATGTTCTACAGCAGTAATTCCCAAACGTTTGTTCTCCAGGTGTTTTGGACTTCAACTCCCAGAAGCCCCAGCCAGCTAACCAACAGTCAAGAATTTTGGGTACTGAAGTCCAAACCATCTGGAGCACCAAAGTTTGGGTACCACTGTTTTAGATGGTGCTGACACTTTCTCAGCAAAATGGGAGAAATATCACCCCATCCCAACTAACAAGGGAACAGTTCACCAGGAAATCTAAGATGGAAACATTCATACTGTCTCTACAGTGTGAGTTGAACATGCACAGCCTGCTAGAGAACATGTAACCAGCAAATGAAATTGCAAGGTGTCCCCAATGGAAAAAATGTCTATTTCCCCTGAATGGGTCCAACCTACTTATAACCAGATCCAGCTTTGCTGCATGAATGGTTCATTTAAAAATAGCTGGAATTTTTTTTAAATATTCTTGACCCAAAACACTACATTGACTGGTACAACGACAACAACAAAAGCAACCCAATGGCAAAAAGAAATCAATTTGACTTTATTCTTTTCTTTTTTCTTTTTTTGGTTTCAGCTATTTTCGTCTTTGCTTCCTTTTTTTAAAACATTGCACCTTGTGTGCAACTGAAATTGTTTAGAACTGTTCATATGGCAGTTGCCAATGAATTCCTACACTGTAGGATCTTATCTACAGCAGCAGGAAACCCCATACTCACCCTTTAGCAGCAGCACAGTTTCCCAATCCACAGTGACTCTGATAATGCCACACTCACCATGGCGAGATCAAAGAAACCCAGAAGAAAATGGTGGCCCTGCGATGAGCATGTGTTCAATAGTGCAGAGTATTTCTGGCCACATGGCTATGTCCTCACTGCCAACATGGATTTGTGAGGTGAATGAGGGGTAAAGGCAGTTATTTTTTTCTCTAGATTTTCAGAGAAAAGCTCCACATCACCCATAAATCCTGAGGAAAGCCCTGTGGCTGGGTCACAGCCTCTACAAGGTGAATATGTAGTTTCCCGCTGATGTAGAGAAGCTTATGTATAGTTATGTGTGTGGTTCAGCACATATAGACCAGACCAAATTTTCATAATTTAATCTGAGGAACTAAAACATGAAGGTTAAACTAAACCACAGCTGGATCCATCACCTCACTGTTACATAAGGCACCAGCTGTTTTTAGGTATGGCTACTGACAGCTTGAGAAAGAGGAAATTTGTATATTACTGTATCTTGCACCTCTGAAATACTACTTTGTTGGTATATGGCAGAATTTGAAGGAGAGATTATGACCAAGCACAGAACCAGGGAGAGAGAATCACTTAGTAGTGCATTACAGCTTTCACCATTTGACTGCCCTCTTGCCATGTAAGCCTTAATGTTGAGGTTATTTTGGGTCAATTTTAGCTCTCTTCCTTCTTCCTGAACCCTTCTAAAATAAAGCTATATTGTCAAGGAGGGTCGGGGGCAGCTGAGCATAATCAACCACATGAATTCCAGTAGCCATCACACAATGGTGCAGGCAGCTTCCAGGATCTCTCAGGGGTCCTCAAATGATCCTGAAGAAGGGTATTATAATTCTGTCCTGGCTGTCAGAACATACACAGACAATGATTCTCAGCTGCTCTGCATCCTCCCCTTGGCCCCAGCATGGATGGGGTGAGGAGGAAAATGGAGAGTATTGCACAGAGATTGAACAATTTTTGAAGATGCCTTTACTGTAAGGAGAAAATTAATTAAATTATTCATTCTCCCCTCCAGGTAGGAATAAAAATCAGAAGTACATCTCCATTTCTAGTAACTTTTTCTGTGTTAAATTTAAAATGCAAGCTTAAAGCCATTTTGGTAGGAATTTTTCATTTTATAGTATTATTTTAAGGTAAAGGTAAGGTAAAGGTATTCCCTGTTGACAAGGTTGTCAAGTTGTGTCCGACCATAGGGGGCGATGCTCATCTCCATTACTAAGCCGAAGAGCCACTGTTGTTAGAGACTCCTCTGTGATCATGTGGCCAGCATGACTGCACAGAAATCTGTTTACCTTCTCACCAATGTGGTACCTATCTATCTACTTGCATTTGCATGCTTTCGAACTGCTAAGTTGGCAGAAGCTGGGATTTGACAGGAGCTCACCCCATCATGCAGCACCCGGGCTTCAAACTGCCAACCTACCGATCTTACAATCAACAGGGTCACCATCTTAACCACTTGAGCCACTACTTACGTTTACCCCAAAAGAATATCAGAAAGTAATAAGCAATGCAATGAGTTACTCTCATTAAACTAGGGGTTGCCAACTATTGTACGGCTGGGGGGGGGGGGCACGTTTCATCTTAGATGATCTGCTTTACAATGATTTCCAATTTATCAAACATTTAAATCACTGTAGAAGCCACGAGCAAGCATTGTTTGGCAACAAACTCAGGAAAGATGTCTTGGCAATGATGGGGATTTTGCTCAGTATCAACAGGAAAATTCTCCAAAACAAACTCACTGTCCTCCAAGGACAAATCCACATGGTGAGCACTCAACCCATTATCAGAAATTACAGAGAGCTCTATTAAAGGATTTTCTAGATCCAGTACTGAATAACTGTTTGCAGCAAGGACTGTAAATAATAAATTTGAGAGCTACAGTTTCTGTGCCAATAAGCAGTTCATTAAACTTTAATTGTTTGGAAGTCTTGTTCAGCCCTAATATCCCCAGACTCATTCTGGAATGTTTTGTGTTTCCCATTTAAAGACTATGAGTTTAAAAAGGAATATAATTACACTTTTCTAAATGTTTTGAAATTCTTTAGACTATTTTCTGCTTGAATCAAGATATATAAAGTAGGAAACGGATTAACCACAACTAATTTGTTGCCATCTTTAGATCAGTTATGGAGACCCTAGAGGACAATTCTTCATTTGTCAATGCTTTAATTTCCACCTGCTTTAAAGTCATTTACTCATCTAAAAATCTGAATAATTTTGATATTTTAAAAATTGTTAACTATGGAAAACTTAATGAAATTTACAAATGATTGCAAAGCTTCTTATTACAACCTAACAGCTAGGAGGAAATATTAAAAGACAAAGCATAATAAGGCTCCTGGCTCTGTTGGCTTTGATGGTAATTTTAAAAAGACCTTTGTAGGCCAGATTATATCTTTATTTCAGAGACTGTTTAATTTCATTTTGGATGGCTCCCTTATAGAGTTGTCTTCTTCTTCTTCTTCTTTATATCCCACTTCCCCCCCAAAAAAAATTGTGACTGAAAGAGGCTTGAAAAAAATAATTCGTAAAATATTATTAAATTTATAATTGACAAAGAAAATCCTCCACTCAATACTTGATTTCTGTTGCTAGATAAATGAGCCTTAAATGTATTTAAATGGACTTTAATTAATGTGTCATTGGCTGTGATAGTTGTAGTAATGGACACACAGTTATCCAGGGACATGAAGAGTTAATGATGTATTGGGTTTACATTTACATTCATTGGGGGTCAACATCACAAAGAGTCACAGGTCATGAGAGACAACTGCCCAATGAGATGGCCAGTTTAGAAGAAGCTTCCAGATGCTTTGAAAGGAAGTTTTTAAAGCCTCAAATGACCATGAGGCAAGAGTCTCTCAGAGAGCAGAACAAAATTTATGCTTTTGGAATGGGGGCTCTGTCCCACCTTGCAGGGAGCTCCAGAGTCTGAGCTACCTTCATGAACATCCAAAACTCCAGATCCCATCTGGTTGTGAGTAGCTAGGGAATTGTTCAGCCAGTTTGTATCAGGGCTAATGGCTATTTTGGTAACCCTTGCTGAAATGATTTAGACTAATCTATAATGTGCAACTTTCTCAATAAGAGTGCCTAAAGGGAAGGTGTCCATAAAAAGAGATGTCTTTTGCTGATGTAGATGTCTTGCTTTGAATAAAACCTTTCCTTGAAAGTACTCTTTTCCTCACTCACTCCTTTCATATGCCTTTGCTCAGTGTCATCTCCTCAGCAGGGTTGTGGGGAGGAAAGTCTCTGAAGTGTCAGAGATGGGAAGCTCAGTGCAGAAAAATCTCAACAACATCCCATTGTGGTGCTGTACAAGGGGAATTCAAATCAATGAGTAGTGGTAGCTAAGGTAGATGCCCTCAAGAGATCCCACTCCTACTGAGGCAGAAGCAGGAAGAAGGGACTCATGAAGCTTCAACAATAGTGAACTAAAAGGAATTAAATTATATGTTTTTGGAATATTTTGTGACATTGGCTATCTTAACTACATTATTGACTAGTCCACTGACAATATAATACACTCAGTTCCATTTCTCTTTGTCAGTGGTGCACTCAGGGCCTTTACAGACTGCCAGAAACAGTGCAACTTGATGCCACTTTAACTGTCCTGGCTCAGGGCTAAGGAATCATAGGAACTGTAATTTATTGTGGCACAGAGAAGGCTCAATGTCTGAGAAAAAAAATACAATTCCCATGATTCTCTAGCACTGAGCCAGGACAGTTAAAGTGGCCTCAAGCTGCACTATTTCTGCAGTCGGTAAAGGCCCTAAGTGACATACCACTGAATTTCAATAGCAACCTGCGCTGTTAATTTCTTTAAAAATCAAAGTCCTGTGGAGCAGCTGCAGAAAAGACCCTGGGACAACATATGATCCATGTGCTGCACTTTACCCACTGTTGCTTTAAACCACTGCAACCAATAAAAGCAATGCACTACTTTTTCAACCTTTAATGAATAATGAGAATAAATTACTTTTGGAAAGGACTTCTCCAATTACCAAGTTCAAATCCATTTGGAGGACGCAAGACTAGGGAAGACTGTCATATTCCACCTTTCCCCTGCATGATAAATAGAGACAGATTTGTTAACCCTGCCATGTGTGCATAAATGTCCTTGGGACATTTATGTGATCAAGGGTCCAAATATCATTTAGAATGCAGTTTAGGATGCCTACTGGAGAACAGCAGTTGTCCAGCAGACACTCAGTTCAAGTGTACAGAGGACTGTAGGGATGGACTGGTGACTGGTCCTTCACTTCACCATGATGTAATTAGAACTACAGCCAGCCCTCCGCAGATTTTTTTTATCCACAGATCCAAACATAGCACATTTTGAAAATATTCCAAAAATATATAAATTCCAAAAAGCAAACCTTGATTTTGCTATTTTATATAAGGGACACTATTGTACAATATTTAATGAGATCTGAGCATCCACAGATATTGGTATCCACGCAGGGTCCTGGAACCAAACCCCAGTGGATACCAAAGGCCCACTGTATATCAGGTGCTGGGAGTTAACAGGGATTTTGTGTGATATAGAAGTGTATGTGCAGAGTCAGGGCTCAAGAGTTCAGTACAATATAGTACTGTTTTTAAAAGCAACAGGGTTCTCCTGAAGCACTTAAATACTTTTCCTGAAGCCATTGCAAGTTTTGTTCATGAAAAACCCTACACCAAATAACAATAATACGTACTTGGGCTTCAAAGAACTGAGTCTGCACCATGTGAGTAGGTGTGTCTAATTGCATTGAGTAAACATGCCAATCTGGATTTTGAATAGTACTTGTAGTGTTTGATTTTCAGGTCAAAAATTACTCTTTCAGATTTGCATTGCAATACACAGAGAGAGAGAGAGAGAGAGACATAGCTTGTTTCAATATTATCAAGAAACACCTATGGACTATTTCTTCTGTGGAGCCTCTGCTGTTGATTCTATGTCAGTAATGACTCATAGATATAATTATCACAAAGTTCAACACAGTGAAAGGGATAGCCACCTGAAATACCTATGTTGTAGGCAGCCAGATATGATGAAGGCAGGGAGAGCCAGTGGGACATAGTAGGTGGGATTGGAACTAGGGAAATCCAAGTCCAGACACCATTCAGCTGTGAAACTCATTGGGTGCCCATGGACCAATCACTCTCTCTCAACCTGACCATCCTTGCAATTCCAAATCTTGGACTAAATTCATTAGACCTACCTAGAGAAGACTCACTGGAATTATTAGAGCTTGAATTTATTGTGTTTAATGAGTGTGATTCATTTCAGTAAGTGCACTCTAGGTAGGACTAACATTGGATTTACAAGAAACAGAATATCGTTTGTATGCTAATGCATGAGGTACATTGACCACAGAGTGTCACTGAATAAATATTATGAAAGGCAAGGCAGCATACTATGAGATGCTGAGCTCAGCATACCATTACAAAATATGGTTGGCTTTACTCAACCCCATGCAGTTACAAAGAAAATGAGAAGTAGGTTGAAATGGTTCAAGCTGGGAGCCAGAATCATCCTCCAAAAAATTCTGAAGAAAGTTTTCACAGAAGACTAAAATGAAAATGAAAAACTATTTCAAGGGCTGCAGCCACACTGCAGAAATAACCTAGTTTGACACCACTTTAACTGCCATGGATTAATGCTATGGAATCCTGTGATTTGTAGTTTGTAGTTTCACGAGAGTTCTCTGTTTCAGAAGGATAAATATCTCACCAAACTACAGATCCTAGAATTCCATAATCTGGAGCCACAGCAGTTAAAATGATGTCCAACTGTATAATTTCTGCAGTGTGGCTGCAGCCTAAATCTCCTCTCCAAGATTTTGTTGTGTATCATCACCACCACCACCACCACCATCATCATCTAGTTCCACCAGTGTTTGTGGCACTTCACAGAGTAAAAGAATAAAAGAGGCAGGCATCCCCACTGAATGTGTACAAATTAATTTTAAAAGAGAAAAAATGAACATAGGAAGGAAGGGGTAATACACATATAAAGCCTGTGCAATAATATTCTAAAACAAGGTATACAAATATAAAATCAATGCAATACAATTTAAAAAAAAGCCTATACACACACACACACACACACAATTATAAAATTAAAATTCCAAAAGCTGTGGAAAACAAGGGTTCTCAATTTAGATTTAAAATGTGCATGTCGAAAAACAACAGGATCCATTCATGAAACGCCTCTTTGACTCAATACAGTGATTTTCTGTATTGCCAGTCCAAGCATGCCTTTGTAGATAAGCTAGCCTGACTGCTGTCTTTGGTCCCCTAGCTCAGTTCCCCATACCTTACGCTGTACTCCTATAACCCAGATTACATCCCCACCCAGACCCTAAGGCCAGCTCTCTAATATAAAATTTCAATCCGTGAGGATGCTAATGTTTATAATATATTTCTTGCTTTTGGGTTTACAAGAAGGAAGAAGGAAGAGTAAGGGAGAACCAAACTGTATTCTTGCCCCGGTTCCAGTTAAGTAATATAATGATTTTAGGAAGCAAAGACACAAGAATCACTTTACTAGATAAGTCCAAAGTCCATCTAGTTCAGGATTTCGGTGCTGTTTCCAATACTGCCAGCTTGATCAGGCCCAGCAGTATCAGACAGCAATGTCTAACAGCTTCTGATGGCCCAGAGCTGCTTCCTCCTTCCCAACTATAAGGACAAGCATGGCAAAGCTGAGGCCAAGAACAAGTTGACACACTATTTCCACCCCACAGACAGAAGCCAACCACATTGGCAGTAGAAACCTTCCAGAATAGTGGTAGGATAGTGACCTTCACTGCACCTGAGAGTAGCAGGCTAACTTAAGGACTCATGACAGATTGTGTGGCATGCACAACAATGTCTCCCAACAACTTGCAACTCCTCTGTTCCCCAACTTCTTGCTGCTTGAGGCAGCCATGTTCCTCTGTCTTATGTCTGTCTCTACTAGTTATAATATAACTTCCACATCCTCTGTCCAAACAGATGGCATTGCATCCTCCTCCATTTCTCAGCTATGTATAGGGGCATGATCCACCCAACTATCAGCTGAGAATATATGTTGTTGTCATATGATGTCAGGATAAAAAGAGAGCAAAGCTCTTTGCACAGTGTAATGCAAAGTCTATGGCATGATAAGATTTGGAGAAAACAGTGAGGAAACAAGCTCCATGTGCTCTGAGATGGTCAACTGTTTATTCTGTATTTTTAAAATGGACATGGTGGGAGTGACATGATAGGATTTGGCCCATATAAACTTGGATCAAGATCTCTCAACAACCCCACAAGCAGGGCATGAAGGTATTTGTGGACTTTCCTTGTTGCTTGAATCCAGCCTCTGGCATTCA
Source organism: Phrynosoma platyrhinos (assembly GCA_020142125.1). Lineage (NCBI taxonomy): Eukaryota > Metazoa > Chordata > Lepidosauria > Squamata > Phrynosomatidae > Phrynosoma > Phrynosoma platyrhinos. The sequence continues at coordinate 111,527,300 of CM034703.1, forward strand.
GAAAAGAATATTTCTGTCCTATTTATCAGGAGTTCTAGCACTGAAAGCTTAATTCTATGCCTATTGACCCAGAAGGTAAATGTTCATAGAACTGCAGACTAGAACTATCCTCAATTGGTCTAATCATTTTAAAAGTCATCTGTTGTAAAAGCCATTTCACCTTGCGGCAATGAATTGAATCAATCTCTACAATGCCCTCTACATCAGAAATATTGTCTGAACAGGCCTTTTTCAGTGATAATTCATTTGAAAGTTTTCCCATTGTATTATAGAAGAGCCACAAAGCCAGGACTTGATCCCAAAACTTTATACATTCCAAAATTCAAATCAATCTACTCTCACATAGGCTTGTCTATAAAATGAGGTCAATGGATATTATCACATGGGGGGGAAGAGGGTGAAAGGCAACATCCCGAGATAATTAAGCAATTACACATCAGATTTTCAGATGACATTGCTCTCAATCAGACATTATCCCAGGAAGAGCCAGGAATTAAAAGGGAACAAACTATGCATGGGACACGATTGGCAATTGCTTCAATTGCTGTATTGGTGAAGAAACCCAGGCATTTTAAAGGAGCAGTACCGGCTGGGGATCTTCAAAGTCAAAGCAGATGTAGGCAGCAGCCAGGGACATATAAAAGTTAAAAGGAACCAGCCAGGGGACTTTCACTGAGGTGGTTGTGGCTGCGGGCTGCAGCCAGGGACATTTAATTTTTAAAAGGAACCAGCCGGGGATTGCTCGTTTTTGAAGTGACTGCCAGGGATATTTAACATTTAAAGGACTGCAGAAAGCAGCCTGGGAAATTCAAAATTGAAACGCATGCACACAACAACCAATTCCCAAATAATATCGATTCATTCCCTGGTATGTGTGAAAACTAATCATGGAATTTTTACGTTTTCATGCAAGAGCACAACAGTATGGAAATATTGAGTGCTATAGCGCTACTGTTCCCTTTTCTTTTCATTAGCACAATTACTGATGAATTGGCCCTGGTGTAATAATCTTCATAATCATAAGCCTTGCTCTCAGTGCCATTTTTGGAGATTTTCTGATAGATTGGGCCTTTTCTGTGGCAGTGCCACAAATCTGCAATGGTCTCCCAGTTGAAATTTCCATCTTTGTGTCTCTTGCACCCAAAATTAAAGATCCCCTTAATTCAACGAGCTGCTAGTTTATCATGGTTAGTTTAAAAAGCAGTATGAAAACATATCTGAAACTGTACTTAGTATCTGGTACAGAATTGATCATACAACCTGTTTTGGTTTATTTTAGCAATCCAAACTGAAGATTAGTAAGAAATTGAATGCTTGATGGTATTTTTTTTAAAGAAACCTTTGATATCATTGTCAGTTTTAATACATTTCTTTTTATCCTAGGTACCATTAGTTTTTTGTCCTCAAGTTTTGATGGTATAGTATGTTCATTTAGAAATTAATTTCTATATTTTTCTCATTTTATTGATTATATTATGAAATGTTAAAAGATTATATCCCACTCTGGATACTTCTACTGGAAAAGCAGAATGATGAGAAAATAACAATATCAAATATAAAGGGATTTCTGTAAGATCATACAATGGATGAGTGGTGAAATTGTGAATAGAACACAATGAAATTTAATCCTCTGTGTAAAAAGATGAGAAATATGGAATTACATTTAATGAACTGCTCTAAAGTTAAAAATGTTGGTCAGCTTGAAGTTCCATGCACTTTAACAGAAATATAGGATACAAAATAGGCTGTGATTTATAGGAGAAATTATCAAAGTTTTTTGAAGCTGCAGCAGAATCATTATGTGTATATTGGGAAGAAGAGGGAAGAGCTGCAAAATCAAATTCAAAACAATGAAAATATCAGTTTGTTAATGGAAAAGTTCCAGCCATCTGGCATTCATATGTTCCTTGTCGGGGTTGCTATTGTGCAGACATAAATGACCCACTCATACGAGGGTTTTCATTAGCTAAATATATCAAAACAGTTTGTAGCTGGCTAGTATTACAGCTACACACACCCTAACTCATTTCACTATTTTTATATATATAGTTTTGAGATTTCCTATCCCATCAACATTTATACATTTCTAATGCCTCTGTAAATGTAGGCGGTCATTAAGAACCTCAGCAAAAGATAGTTTGAAGTTTCAGGGTCGGGCTCTAAGAAAACAAAGAACAAGATGGCAGTTTATTCACTCAAGACCAGAAAAAGATCATACTTTCAGATGTGGCTTCTCTTGCAGTCATCCCACCTCATCCACAGAATTTTATTGGGGATCCAGACATCAAGCCAACAATTTGATTTAGCACAATAAATTCAATTATATTGCATTGTTTTAAACAATTGTTCACAATCAAATAATTCTAAAACCGTTCATAGCAGGAAATCTTTTAAAAGTCACAGATTTTATTATTCTGGAAATCCAATTTTAAATTAATGGTTCAGAAACTATATAGTCCTTTAACATATGCAACACTATAAACCAGGGGTAAGCAAACTGTCCCTTTTAAGGGCCGAGGGACTTCAGCTCCCAGAAGCCTCAGCCATGTTGGCCAATAGTCTGGGATTCTGGGAGCTGAAGTCCCTCAGCCCTTAAAGGGGACAGTTTGCCTACCCCTGCTATCAAATCAAATCATTTTATTACAGCCGTTCGGCCACTATACTACCCCTGCTATAAACAAATAAATAAGAGGAAAGAGGCAGGGTTCACAGACCTGAAGCTAGTACTAGAAACTAGTAATTTATTTTATGAAAGATTCCAACCATATTTTGACCTTAGGTACAAACAGCACAGTCTTATATTTTTGTTTGTGTACATATGTTCAAGTTGCCTGTTGACTTATGGCAACCCCATGAATTTCATAGGGTTTTCTTAGGCAAAGAATCAGAGGTGGTTTTGTCAGTTCCTTCCTCTGAAATACAGCCTACAGCACCCGGTATTTGTTGGCTGTCTCCCATCCAAGTACTAACCAGGGCTGATTCTGCTTAGCTTCCCAAATCAGACAGGATCTAGTGCCTTTGAGATGTTCAGGCCTAGGACTAATCTGCATTGCATTCATTTGCAGGATTGAAAAACTTTGGTTTTTCAAAAATACTTTGGTGCTCAGTGCCAGAATTTTGCTATTCAGTGCCAAAACAGTCTTCCCCTCCCATTTCTATTGCCTTTTATGGGATCCACAACATTCTCCAAGGGATCTCACAAACCACTTGGGGGGGTTGAAGACTGCCAGAAATAGTGCAAATTGAGTCCACTTTTAGGGTTAGGGTTAGTACTAGGGAATCATGGGAATTGTTGTTGTTTTTTCTGAGACATTGAGCCTTCTATGTCAGAGAGCTCTGGTGCAACAATAAACTACAGTTCCCATGATTCCCTAACCCTAACCCTAACCCTAAAAGTGGACTCAATTTGCACTATTTCTGGCAGTCTGCAACCCCCCTTGAACTGGCTTTTTAGTGTAGATGTCAATGGATTCCTGGTTTTGGTTAGGGATGAAATACTCAAAAAATAAGTTGTTGTTTTTTAAAAAAAAATCTGTTTCTTGACTGTCAGGAAACTTTGAGGCAGAGAATTCTGGAATGATGAAATCTTTGCAATTTAGAACTTATTCTGTGCAAAAATTGCCTAGGGGTGCTACATTTTCTGCCCACCTTGCACAAAAACCCCACATACAATTTTTGTGCAGAATATCTTCAATTACAGTATTTTCTGCACAGTAATATTTGTGTGAAGAGATACTGTTTATTTTGCAGAAAATGCTGTAGCAGGCGGTTCTGTACAAAATTCATGCTTTTTTTGCACAGACAACATCACTTTCTGCAGAGAAGTTTTGTTTCACAGAAAATGTGTTGGACTATGACTCTAGAGAATCCTCACTCGGCCATGGAAGTCCACCAGGTGGCCTTAGGCAAATCACGCTCTCTCAGCCTCAGAGGAAGACAAATACAAACCATCTCTAAACAAACCTTGCCAAGAAAACCTCATGATAGGACTTAGGCTTGCCATAAGTTGGAAATGATTTGAAGACACACAAAAACAAATTTAAGCACAGAATATTTCAAGAATTCTAGTTATTATCTGCAATCAGAGTAATGGAATACCACAGTGAACAAAGCCTCTGACAAGGACGCTCCTTGTTACAAAGTCTCTTTACAGCGATCCAGCCTTCCTTTTCTCATCTTCTGACTAGCTGGATTAACAATGCAATAAAGCTGGAGCTAGGAAAAAATGGGATTCTGCTTTAGTTGATCCTAGTGTAGTTGTCTGTCTCTGCCTAATAGGGAAGAAAAACAGTAGTCACCTCCAGAATTCCTTCAGTGTACATATAGGAAGAGCAAAGCAAAGAGAAAAAAGAGACCAGAGACAAGCTGCCTCAACAGTTCCTTCCAGCATGTTTAAAAAACATGGATCTATAAGTTCAGCCATAAAAATGATAATCATACAAAGTGTGTAGTCTAGTGAAAGGGGGAAAAAAAATCTCTGTATGCATTTTGAGAGAATTATTCAGGTGGTCTCCAGAAAGTTCAACATGTTTTTATTGAATAGGATAGGATATCCTTTTATATGATAGAATAGGAACATATCCCTATGTTTTCCATGTTTTCTCTGCCTTTAGCACTATTATTATTATTATTATTATTATTATTATTATTATTATTGAGGTAAAGCCCAGGAATACATCTACTTCAGTAACTGAGGTATACCTGTATAGTAAAGGTATATTTTAATTTCACAAGAAAATATTTTTTAGATATTTTTCAATCCCCAGTTCCTCTTCAGTACCCTAATGTAACAAGAAAATGGAGAACCATGGGTCATAAGCATGCAATTTTGAATGCTCAACTGTATTTCGATTACATATTTTGGTCGTATCTGCTGATTTGTTTATTATAAATTTAGTTTACTTGAGGTTACAGTGGACCACTACTTTTGTTAAGAGCTATGCAAAAGAACTACACTTTCTTCCAAGTCTGATCAGGAAAGTGTGGACAGAAGCCTGTTGTGAGCTCATTTCCCAGCCTTGCATCATCTTGAGGCTGATCATCCTAAGAGATCATATTTCTACACTGTAGAAATAATGATTTTGACACCACTTTAATTGGCTCTATCCTACAGAATCCTGGGATCTGTAGTTTTGTGAAGCATCAGTATGCATTGGCAGAGAAGGCTGAAAACCTCATAAAACTACAAATCCCAGGATTCCATAAGATAGAGCTACAACATGTAAAGTGGGGCCAAACTGCATTATTTCTACAGTGTAGAAATCCACTCAAAGGCACAATGCACTGGGCCCAATGGCCTGTAACCTCTGTTCCCTCTTTTGTTTAATGAGCAACACAAACCAAAGCTTACTCTAACTGAAGTCAACTGAGGACTTTATCACACAGGGGCCAGTTTCATCTTTAAAAAAAATAATAAAGCGCAAATAAACCATCCCGAAAATAAAGCAAAAATAGAGCTTGATCACGCAAATGAATTTCACATGTAATTAGAATAAATGTGAAATAACGCGAAAAACGATAAAAAGGCATTTTTACATTTCATACAGAAGTGAAAGAAATCCGTAAATGTACTAGAAATGGTATACTTGCACATGTGCAGAAAGGGAAAGCAGAGAGGCTCATGTCTGCCTGGCATGTTTGTCACCCAAGCAAAATAGGAAGTAAAAGCAGCCCCACAGAACCATGGGGAAACTGGAAAAAAGAATTAAAGGAGAGTTATTGTGTGACTAAACCGAATTTGACTTTCACACTAGAGTAAATGCGCAATTACAGTAATATCTAAAATGCATTTTCACCAAAACCCTGAAAGTAAAAAGATCTGGGATAACACCACTTTCTGATCACTTTAATAGCAGTTTTCGTGCAATGTCATGTGAAATCATTGCGTGTAATTATGCGGGTTTTTTGGGATTTGTATGGGATAAACTATAGATTTCCCCCATGTGATAAAGTCCTGAGTCAAGATATGAAAAAGTGGGAAACAATCATAACCTCTTAAAATTGATGCCAGTGAAATTGTAAAGGTAGGTTTTCTGTCTCTTATAGAGCTAACTGACAAATTGCACACAACACAGGAAATGACAAAACAACCCCTCCATATATATGCCAAAATTTCTACAAGAGGGAGCATATCGAAGTTTTTGTTATTATAAGTTTTATTGTATGGTATATTTTAAGATTGTTAGCCGCCCAGATTGGTGTTCCAAAGGTGCGGGATATAAATAACTTTTATTATTATTATTATTATTATTATTATTATTATTATTATTATTATTATTATTATTATGTTTCCTTGCCAGTGGAAGAAAATGCATTGGAATATGACTCTGGAGAATCCTCACTCAGATACAAAGGGCTTATAATGAATCAGCCCATCTTTTGCCAACTAGGAGACCCTCCATTGTTCAACTGCAGCTCAAGATCCTCTTTACTTCTTTTTTCCAGTATGAGTAGTAAACAGTTTCTCCCATATTCTTTTAATGAAGGTTAGCAGGAAGATTTTTGACAGGACAGATCTGGAACTTGAGTAAAAGTAATAGCAATATAATTCACCACGATGATACTCAACTCACTTTTACAACTGATGCCAAGGAGACTGTGAAGTCCTGAATCATTGCCTGGATTCATCCAGACAGGTGGCTCATCCAGACAAAATGGAAGTTGTGCTATTCAATAGTAAAACTAATCTGTTTTTTGGCAGTGCAGCCAATAGGATTGCAATCCCTCTGAAAGATCACGTTCTAGCTTTGGGGTGCTCCTGGACCTAGCACTGCTCCTGGAAAACTAGGTAGTTGTAACCAGGAATACCTTGACCCAGATTTAGTTGGTATGCCAGCTGTGCCTTTTCCTAGGGAGGACAGATCTGGCCAATGTGGTTCATGCTTTAATTACTGTATTGTGCTCTATATAGGACTGCTGTTGAAAAGTGTTCAGAAACTACACTATCGAAAAGGTGGTGATCAGACAGTTGCTAGGTGTGCATTTTAGAGACCATATAACTAACATTGGTTTTACAAGAACTATACTGGTTTCCAAGCTGCTTCCTGCTCAAGTCAAAATGCTGGTTTTGTCCTTCAATGTCCTAAACAGATTGGGGCCCAATATATTTGAAAGATCACTTCCTTCCATATTACCCTGTTCCAAACCCAAGATCATAAGCAGAGGCCCTATTACATGTTCCACCAAAAAGTTTTTACTCTGTTTTAAAAATGTTTTTAATTATGTATTTAACAGTTTTCTGTGGGTTTTCTGGGCTTTGTGGCCGTGTTCTGGAAAAGTTTATTCCTGACTTTTCGCCTGCATCTGTGGCTGGCATCTTCAGAGGGTGGTGGCATGGAAGTGTGTGGGGTATATATATTTATACTTGTGTAACCCTTGCTAGGGAGCAAGTGATTTACATATTAATTTATGTGTTGGTCTGTTGTTGAATGGCCAAGCCTCAAGGTTATTTAATGTTTTAAATGGTTTTACCCATTGAACATTACCACAGTGTTGCTGATAGATTGAGAGGTGGTAGGCAAAGAATTTCAATAATTATTTAAATAAATAATCATAATTTACCTATCACATCTATAAAGAGAGGTTCTCAGTATGGGATGACAATAATTGCACATATCTTGAGAACAAAAAAACATGCATGCAAGCACCATTCTGTGTTTGGCACAGTACAGAATAATTCTGACAGATTTCAGCTTGTCCAAGGCTATCCAGTAAACATTATGGCTAAATGGAGATTTAAACCTGGCCTTCTTGCTTCAGAGACCAAGAGCCCATCCACCACATCATGTGCTGCTGAAGAACCTTAGTATTCCTAAGAACTTTTCCAATGTACTGGCTCTGCCATTCTGTGATGATACATAAAGCACAATAAATTACTTCATTACGGTTTCTTTGTAGTATAACAATCAGCTGGGAAGATAAGGTAGCCAGGTGTAAACAAATTTAGGTGGACACTTTCCAGTAGCATCTAAAAAGCCAGTTATGGAAACTGGTAAATGAATTTCTAAAGAGATCAGGCAGGGTGCTTCTCCACTCCCAGTTTTGTTGCTGTGCATAAGATTTGATTACTACTACTTCCTTCTGAATTCATTAGAGTTCTGTACATATCCGTCTACACTCTTAAAATGGGGCTAGGTCGTTTTAACTGCTGCAGTCCTGTTGCATTTTGGAACTTGTAGTTTAGGAGGAGGCGTTTAGAATATTCAGCCAGAGAGCCTTTAAGCCTCACTGAACTACAAACCTCAAAATGCAACAGGAGACAGTCAGAGTCCTTGAAGTGACCTAGCCTCGTTTTAAGAGTGTGGTGCAATAAGCTCAAAAGTTAAGCTGCTCATCCATACTTATAATTATGAAAAACAAGAAGAAATAAAATTTATACATTTACACAGACACAGGCACACACACTGGTTGTTATAATAGGCTACTCTATGTTACAAGGTGATATTTGAAATTGTACTATATCACAAAGGTGGTAGTTTTTATGGTGTAAATATATGCCATTTTTCAGCGCAAAGTTTTAATACTCAGGTTGCAGCAATCATTCGACTTTCAGCCTGGGAATGATCTTGCATACATCATTGTATTTGCATTCCCAAGATGTACTAGTGGCCTAAGGTACTTTCCTGTGCTAATTCTGCAAGGTGAGAAAGGTTTTTGTGTGTGTGTGGTTTTTTTACAAAAAGTATTTTCCTTGGAGTGGAAAATTCACTTTCCATGGAGATTGTTCAGATGCTAAACTTGACAGCTAGGACTGGGAGGGCAATCAACTGACCCTACATATTGCCAACTGGTTTGTCACATATTCCATAGAACTTAATATACTGTCATGTAGGGGGATGCTTGTAGTTTTTTCTCCCTTATTATTATGTTACTTGAGTAATTACTTGACAATATTTGATTATTTATTGATGGGTGGTTTGTTTGTTTGTGGGTAAAATGTTCAACATGATATGCTCCATCTAGAAGAGGTGTGGCAAACTCTCATGGGCCATATTGCCTCTAGGTGATATTGAAGAACTGCATCCCCTTCCCCACGGTGATTTTTTTCCTCAAATGGAGATCCCCAGGTGACATTTGAGAGGCATTTTGAGCCACAAAAACACTTCTTTATCCAGAAGGACAGTGTTGGTATGGAAAGCAACCCTGTCACCAGCTATCTAATAAATGTTTACATGTCTACTACCCTATTTTTGGTTCTTGTAGGAGCATGCCACAGAAGTTTAAATTGACAAAAATCCATACAGCAACTGATGGTAGACCATGCATTTTGAATGAACAAGTTACAGACAAATCATATGACCTGAGCAACATGTGTTTTATTGAACCATATGCCTATTGCCTTCATGCACAACAACTTCTTAGTATAAATTAACTGAATAGTTTGGCAGGCTTGAGATGAAAGGAGAGAGAGCATTCATGCTTATATATGAGATATCAATCAGCATTTTACATTCAATAAAAAATGAGGAAAACATATGGTTTAAAAGGACTTTATTGTTATTGTTGTGTGCCTTCAAGTCATCTCTGACTTATGGTGACCTTAAGGCAAACATATCATGGGTTTTCTTGGCAAGATTTGTTCAGAGGATGTTTGACAATGCTCTTCTCTGAGGCTGAGAAAGTGTAACTTGCCCAAGATTGCCCAGTGGGTTTACAGGGCCAAACTGAGATTTGAACCCTGGTCTCCAGAGTCATAATCCATCTTACTGAATATAATTTCTATCACATCAGATACATACAGCTCTAGCAGGCCTAAATACCCCAAAAGTATCAGATCCTTTGTGATTCTGGAAACCAAGGGCCGATGCAGACCAGCCAAAAGGGTCGGCCTGGGGGTAGAGTTGGGGTGGGGCAGCCTCACACCACCTGCCCCGACTCCACCCGGACGATGCCCTGACACTGTGTGCCTGTCCGCACGGCGCATGGTGTTAGGACACCCTCCTGGCGCAGCGTGCATACATGCTGCACCAAAAGGGCACAAAAGAGCCACCGTGGTGGCTCAAAGGTCAGCCTTTTGTTGCCACGAAAGGCAGCGGCATTTTGCCACTCTTTTTGGGGCAGCAAAAAGGAAGATTGGGGCCACGGCTCGTGGTTGCCATGGCCCTGATCTTCTGCTCCCAGGAGTGGCCAAGAGCTGCCCCAAATGGGCTGTTTGCATTGGCCCTAAGTAGGGTTTGCCCTGATTAATATTTGGATGACAGACCACCAACGAATACCAGGCTATATTTCAAAAGAAGGAACAGGCAAAACTACCTCTGAGTATTCCTTGCCTAAGAAAATCATATGAAATTCATGGAGCTGACAGGCAAATTGAAGGGATACACACACACACATCTAAGGAATGAAACATATTTATGTAATTACACACAGATGCACATTGTGTGATTAATTATGGAAGCTAGTTCTGGCATCTCTATCTCAAACTGAGGAAAGGATAAGATTCCAAATGAATATTTTTACACTGACTTAGATTAAAATTTTATTCTATACAAATAGATATACTTAAAGGAAAACATATTTCTTACAAATCCAGAAACTTGTAAATTTCATAACTTTCATTCAGAGCTTTGTTACTTAATTCTGTTTTGCATTAACATTTTAAAAAAAAATACCTTGAGTGTCTGATTTATACTCAGAAAAGGCAGGAAGTTCTAAATTAAGATGAAAAGTCTGTTTCTGCCCATTCAGTCAATGTCTGTATAATATTACAATGTTCTTTTAACTGATTTCTAGTTGTGATTTGAAGCTAATACCTTTAGGCACATGAAATTTCATTAAGGATAAGGTCTGAGCTTTTAACTAGATGCAATCTGTTTTATGTACGGTCAGAAAACCAAAATCTGGATCCCTCAAATGTATCTGACCAAAGTATAGCAGCCTTCTGATATAACTTAGAAGTATACATTGTTTACCATATATATATGTATATATATGATTCTGAGAAAGAAGCTATAGTCTGAGCATATTTTAATAAATTCTGTTTACTATTCTTGCCACATGTTACAGGAAAAGCTGGTGTTTAGCAAATATGATTCATTCACACAGCATTTTATACATGTTTTTCTGAAACTGAAGTTGGATCTATTTTATTTACTGCCAGAAATTATCCTCCTGCAACTTCTAAGTGAAGACTGGACTTCTCCTTTTAAGTAGATTTGAATAAACATTACTAAGGTGAAGAACATTTATAAGACCAAACAAATCTATCTGGGAAAGAGGAATAGCCCTATTAAGGCCACACTGTGTGTTGTGTGGGAGTTTTGGGACCATAGAATCATAGAGTTGAAAGAAACTACAAGGGCCATACAGTCCAGCCTCATTCTGCCATGCAGGAATATACAAAGCACATATGGCCATCCAGTCTCTGTTTAAAAACACCCAAAGAAGGAGACTCCACCATTCTCTGAGGCAGCATATTCCAATGTTGAACAGCTCTTACCATCAGGAAGTTCTCCCTCATGTTTAGGTGGAATCTCTTTTCCTGTAGTTTGAAATCATTGCTCCTTGTGCTAGTCACTGGAACAGCAAAAAACAAGCTTGTTCCCTCTTCCATATGACATACTCCCAGGCCTATCATGTAACCTCTTAGCCTTCTCTTCTCCAGCCTGAACTTAAACGGCTCCCTAAGCTGCTCCTCATAGAGCATGGCTTCCAGACATTTCACTGTTTTGGTCTCCACCACCACCACAGGTCTCTCTGTTTTAGTCTTTAGAGTGATAATCTCCTTTATACGCTCATGAGTCTGCCATGCATTACAAGCCTGTTGAATTCTGTCTTAACTGAGGAAATTTCTAGTGTCAGTTCCAATGTGGAGCATGCTCAGTTTGCTGCAGCTTTCAGTTTGTAAGGTGATACAAATGAATCTACGTTGCTCATAAATAAAACACCGTGCAACAACAATGCTGATATGACCAATCATAAAAATCACATCAAAACTGCTCTTTTTCAATGCTCCTTTTTTTGTTGTTAATGGCCCTCGAATCAATCTCAACTCATGGTGACCCTATGGATGAGACATCTCTAAGACCCTCTGTCCTCCACTGCTCTGCTTAATTCCTGCAAACCCAGAGTCCATCCATCAAGCATGTGGCCTTCTTCTCTTCCTACTTCCTTCCACCTTTCCCAGCATTATTGTCTTTTCCAAAGTGTCCTCCCTTCTCATGATGTGTCCAAAGTACGACAGTCTCAGTCTGATCATCTTGGCTTCCAGGGAGGTTTCCAGCTTGATCTATTCTAGGACTCATTTGTTTGTCCTTGTGCTGAGTTGTATATCTTTGCATTTTAGAATCTTTTCTAGTTCTTTCATCACCACCCTCCCCATTCTTAGTCTTATGATTTCCTGACTGCATTCCCCATTTCTATCAATGTTTGATCCCAGGTATGGGAATTCTTTTACTATTTCTATTTCTTCATTGTCTAGGTTGAATTTGTGAAGGTCCTCAGTAGTCATTATTTTATTTTCTTTATGGTCAACATTAAGCCTACCTTGGGACTTTCTTATTTCATCTTCCTTAGTAGGTGTTCCAGATCTGTAAGGTTTTCTACTAGTACTATGGTGTCATCCGCATATCTTAGATTGTTGATATTCCTTCCTCCTACTTTCACTCCTCCTTCTTCTGTGTTCAAGCCTGCTTTTCTTATATGTTCTGCATACAAGTTGAACAGATAGGGTGAAACGATGCAGCCTTGTCTGACCACTTTGCTAATTGAGAACCATTCTGTTTCTCCGTGTACTGATCTGACAGTAGCCTCCTGTCCTGAGTACAGATTCCTCATCAGGACTTTCAGGTGTGTTGGCATTCCCATGTCTTTAAGGGCATTCCATAGCCTTTCATGATCTATACAGTCAAAGGTTTTACTATAGTTTATAAAGCACATGCTGATTTTCTTTGGAATTCCCTGGTTCACTCCATCAGCTTTGGTATGTTTGCAGTGTGATCCCTAGTGTCTCTTCCTTTCCTGAACCCTACTTGGATCTCTGGGATTTCTGTCTCCATGTATGGTTGGAGTCTATGTTGCAGAATTCTTCTGTGTATTGCAGCCAATGTCTTTTTATTCCTTCCTGGTCTTGAATTATGTTATTTTTATTGTCATAGAGCATCTCAGTCCTTGGTTTGAATTTTCCTTTGATTTCCCAGATCATGTGAAATAGATCTTGTTCTTCCCTTTTTGTTGTTGTCCTCTATTTCTTTGCATTGGTCATTGTAGTTTTTTTTTTATCTTTCTGCACAAGCTGTTGCACTGTTGTATTCATAATTCTTAAGTTTGTTCCTATCTCCCTTTTGTTTTCCTTCTTTTCTTTACTGCTTGTAGTGTTTTTTCAGTCATCTATGTTGTTTTCTCTTTCTTTTTGTTTATTGGAAGTGTCTGTTTGCATTCTTCTTTTATTATATCCCTGGTTTCAGACCATAGTTCCTCTGTTTCTTGGTCTATTATGCTTAGTAGTGCAAATCTGTTTCTTATGTTGTTAGTAAATTCTGTTGAGATATTATTTAGATCATATTTTAGTATAATCACTGATTTTGTTATCTTCTTGAATCTTACTCTTATTTTTGATATGAGTAATTCATGATCTGTGCCACAGTTGGCACCTGGTCTAGTCTTGGCCACCAGTATAGAGTTCCACCATCTTTACTTCCAATTATATAATCTATTTGGGTTTTATAATAATAATAATAATAATAATAATAATAATAATAATAATAATAATAATAATAATAATAATAATAATATCCTACCTCTTAGTGTAACACAACCGGGGCAGCTTACATGCTAAAATATACATTTCTGTCTCCGAACAACCCCCCCTCCCCCATACAATTAAACAATCGTAGTTTAAAACATACTTTAAAACAACAATAAACAACAAGTAACAAATAAATTTAAAAATAACTGTGAGAGAAGTCGGAGTGTAACAAACACAACTTTTTTGGTGGCTGGTTGTCTACTCAGGAAAGGTCTGTTAGAAGAGATTCATCTTAACAACTTTTTTAAAGCTGTTTAAGGAGGTAATGTGACAAATCTCATCCGGCAGGCCATTCCATAATCTGGGAGTGGTAGCCGAGAAGGTCCTCTGGACAGTTGCAGGCAATCTAGTTTTTTATAGGTTGCAAGAAATTCCTCCCAGAGGACCTGAGTGCACGGGTTGGATTATACGGAAGGAGGCAGTCCTGAAGATAGGTTGGACCCAAGCTATTTTGGGCTTTAAAGGTAATAACCAACCCCTTGTACTGCACCAGGAAACTGATAGGCAGCCAGTGAAGTGATCTTAAAATTGGTGTTGTATGGTCTCTTCTAGTTTTACTTAAGACCAGCCTGGCTGCCATGTTCTGTATCAATTGAAGTTTCTGAACTAGGCACAAGGGTAGCCCCATGTAGAATGCATTACAGAAATCAAGATGAAAGGTTACCAGTGCATGTACCATGGTTTCAAGGTCTCTAACTTCCAGGAA
>CM034703.1:111556373-111577503 GCA_020142125.1 Phrynosoma platyrhinos
AGTCTCAAAGGTGCTACAAGATCTCTCTACATACTGATTCTACACACAGCTATATCTTTGAACTCTGCTTCCGCAATTCTGAACTGAATGCAGACATTCCACATCAGGCAAAAATGTCCAATTAACTCTGTAGGAGAGCTTAGGCAACAGGATTGTATCCAGCAGCTTTTTCTGAATTCTTCTGTCGACTGCAGGAGCTTGTCCACTCTGGATAGTGTTTCTTCTCATTTTGGTCAAGAATAGACAGAAGGCAAGGCCAGGTGCCCATTTCCTTATCTCTGAAATTCCTTTGTAGTTCTAGAGCATGGTTGACCAAAATGCAACCCTCCAGATGCTGTTGGACTGCAACTCCAAGCATTCCTTAGCATTGGCTAGGGTAGCTAGATCTTCTAGGTGTTATAACATCTGAAGGGTAACACTTGGTTCACCCTTGCCATAGAGCATTCATTTTCAATCTTGGGCTTTCCAGTTGTTGTACAGTTCAACTCTGACAATTCATTGTCATTGACCATGGCTGGGACCTCTGAGACTTGAACTCTAAATCATATGAAGAAAGGATGTATTGTTTGTTGTACAGCTTCAAAACCCCACTTGTTATGTGTTGGCACCATATACATACATACACTCACAATAATATATGCTTCTTATACTGTGAATGTGATAAAAGAGAAATGGTCCTGGATAGACAGCAGCTATGAATATCCATTGATTAGCCTAAGGAGAGCTCATCTAGCAAGCCTGATCTGCCACAGCATGAATCTGGCATCAACAGCAGAGCTTTTCCACCTGTGCAAAGGAGGCCCTGTTTCTGGAACTGCTGTAGCACTTCGTATCTCATAATCAAGACTTGATCTAGAACAACAAAATTTACAAACAGCATTTCTAGAATTCAGAGACATAATGGTGTTAGTCTGGAATGTCAGTCAGTATGCAAAGGGATCTTGTGGCACTTTTTAGACTAACTGAGAAAAAAGCAGTTGTAGAATAAGCATTTACAAGCATCTGAGGAAGTAGACCAATTACATTACAGCACTACACTCTTATAGCTCTGCTATTCCACTTTTATTGCTCTCGCTGCCTCCTGCTGCATTGTAGTTCAGTGAGGCCTAAGAGCTCTCTGGCTGAGAATTGTAAATGCCCCTCCTTCAACTGCAAATCCCAGAATGCAACAGGAGGCAGCTAGAGCAGTTAAAGTGGAATAGCAGAGCTGTAAGAGTATAGTGCGGTAATCCAGCAAGTCTATGAAAGGTGCTACAAGATCTTTTTGAATACTGTTTGTCTACATATTTTGATCCTGTTCTCACCACATCTGAGTGTATGTCTCAGGCTTCATGGTGTGATTGCATGCAATTCTAGAAGCTTCATAGCATTCTAGATTTTGTAGCGATACCCAAGTCTACATCTTTTTCATCTCCAACCTTGATCCTGCTATTCCAGTGTCTGTAGTGGCATTTGAAATAAACCTGGACTACTGATGTGAAGACCTGGAGAAAAGATGGTGGTGGTGGTGCTGGGGGAATCAGGAGAATGTATTCTCCCCTGGACAAATTTTCCCACTTGAAACATTGGTGGGATTCAAAATAAAACAAAAACAAAACTCAAATGAAATATTCTTTGGGTTGGTGAGTAAAAGAATCTGCACATAGTGGAGCCACACCACCACCACTCAGAGATGGGCAGGGACCTGAATTTAGACCAGGGGTAGGCAACCTTTCCCCTTTAAGGGCCGAGGGACTTCAGCTCCCAGAAGCCTCAGTCATGTTGGCCAATAGTCCCATGTTGGCCAATAGCTCCTGGGATTCTGGGAGCTGAAGTCCCTCGGCCCTTAAAGGGGAAAGGTTGCCTACCCCTGATTTAGACAGATTGAGTAACTGGATCTTAGGCAACAGTCTGCAGAGTGACATAATGTGTATATAGTCACTGGTATTATTTACAGTCAGGAAACTACATAACAGTCAAGAAACTACATTCACTGGTTTCCCTTTCATGGATTTGATTAATATGTTCTCTCTAGGAATCTCTACATCCCCCAACATGACTGAATAGTCATCTTCCTGGGGCAGCTGACCATGGAGTCATGCTGGAAGACCTAGAGATTCCTAGAAAAGTGTTCTCTTAGGTAAAAAAAATAGCATTCACAATGTTTATTTATATCTATTTATATTTGTGGTTTTTCCACTTTTGTGTGTGTGTGCGCGCGCACATGCTGGTACACATACCCCTCACCCCCACAAATTTGGGGAATAACTGTACTGTGTAATTCCTGTGTATACTGGAGAACTCAAATCCAAGATACATTTCTGTGCCCAATGGGCACAGTCATTTTCCTGAGAGGAGCATATCGGGTTGGGATTCCTTGCTCGCGAACTGCACATGCCACCACCTGGTGATTTTTGTTCTAGTTTGATGGAGATAGTCACAATAGAATCCAGCACCTTGTATCTGATTTGACTTGCTCCCAGTCAACATTTACACCTCTCAAATGACACACCCAGCATACTGTGAACATGAAAGTTATTGCCCTGTCTTGCTGGAAGATGAAAAAGTCAAAAGGAAGTGGAACAGAAACTGCAAAAGACTTGAAGAAACAATCTGAAATTTTAGGAAAGAGCTGAGTTTTGGTGAGGACATCTAGGATGAAATGAATTATACTACATCTATATATACTATAATCCCCCTTTTTACTATTTGTAGTAATTTCTGTGATAAATTATTGCTGCAGCTCAGCTATGAAGCGGTTATTATGAGATTTTAACCTGATGGTCTATAAATGTGTTTTCATTTTTATTATGCATTAATGAATTTTTGGTTGTCTTTTGCCATTGGGATTGCCAACTTAGAGGCAAAACAGATGGGCAGGAAGGAGTGGCCAGAAGCCACTCCCAGCCTGATTGCCCAGGGCTGTGGCGAACACATGCTGTGGTCCCAAGGGCACCTCTTGCCGTGGTCCCAAATGTACCACATCAAGGAGCAGAAAAGGCTGCTCCTTTTGGTGTTGGTTTTGGGCCTCTTTAGGCGGCCCCAGCATGGCTTCTGGGCACTTCGTGGGTGTGCGTTGTGTAAATGCCATGCCTCCGAAGCAGCTGGACGCTGCCCCCATCTGTCCATCTGTTTCAAGCCTAAGGATGCTAGACTGCCTCCTCCCCCCAACCAGGAAAGGAAGTTCCATTATGTGAATCCACTAAACAGAACCTTTCTCAAGATTATGTTAAAAATACATTAGATGTAGACAGGACGGAGGAGTGTCTTCTCCAAAGATCTTAAAACCCTGTCATGTCCAATTTGAAAACAATCCTGAAACAACCAGATGCAAAACAGTTTCAGCTTTATAGGTCATGGGCATCATTTTACATTGTTTTTAGAAACAAAGCAGCAGCCAGCCAAGCTATTGCAAGGAGTTTGACATTCCCAATACCATTCTTGGTTAACTGTCTAGCCCTGGAATCTGGATCATTTGAAATTTCTAAGTAACTTGGTGTAAAGCTATTTTTGTTATTCTCGCTATGCATTTGAGAAAAGATGGTAATGGAATGAAACAGATAAGCTCTTTCCTTTTCTCTCCATTCCATTATTAAATAATATATCATTAATGCATAATTTTCATAAATAATATATATTGTATAGTAACCTATAATATACTGTAATATATTAATATATATATTGGGAAAATGGTCTAAGCAGTAGTTTAAGGGCTCATCTACATGGATTAAATAAAACAATCTCATCTTGTTTGCACAGCAATGTACAGGACAATTTGATTGCATATTCCTGTATGGCAGGGGGCTGGACTGGATGGTCCTTGTGGTCTCTTCCAACTCTATGATTCTATGCTAAGGGCTGAATCCAGGCCTTTCCAGCACCTCAGGGCTTCAGTGTATGTTCAACCATGAAATCAGTGGTGACATGTTAGATTGGGTTACCCTTTCCCTCTTCTCCTTCCCACCAAAGTGTCATGTTTGTTTTTACTGTTTTTACTTTTCCTTCCTCCAGACCTTCTTCCTGCTCAGCACCATGTTGTTTCAGTTTTTACTTGAGTGAATGGAGCACACATTTCCTCTTCTCCCCACTCCAAGCCTCCCCCACATCATTCACTTACTTACTTGTGCAGAAATCTCATGCACTCACTTTGATCATTCATGTGCTCACAGGTGCAAAGATCTGCAATGTAAATATGGGGGGTATCCATGAGAGGGAGTGCGTGAGATCTCCACATAAGTGAGTGAGTGAATGATCAAAGGTGGGGAGAGAAGAGGGAATGCGTGCACTCCATTCAGTGAAGTTACTAAAAAAGACAACACAATGCTGATTGGGTAGGGAGAGGATTGGGGGAGAGTAAGAACAGAACAAACGTGACACTCAGACGCTGATCTCATGGCTGAACATTTTCATAAATGAAAAATATATAAAATACTTTTCTTTCCTTTCTCTGTCATGTCTGTACATTTAAAATTCCCTCATTCACTCACTGGGGTGGCCCCGGGGGAGGGAGGAGGAGGAAGACGACTGGATAGCATCCAATCAGAATGGATACAATTGATTGACAGACAAACAGTAAAGGCTATTGGCTGATAGGTTGGTGCATGTTGGGAAGGGGAAAAATAGGGAGTTCATCAGGGGAAAATGTGTGGCCAGTAACGGCAATGTCACCTTGCCGAGCCTGTGAGTGTGTGGTGTTATCAGGGTTGCTGCAGACTGTAAAATGCAAGGTGAGGCCCATTTCCTCCCCATAAGTGTACATGCACCCTAGACACCAGTAAAATGAAGCTGAATAGAGGAGGGATATAGTTTAGTACTGTTTTTCATCTAGGGAGCTTATCACACACCTGAAAGAGGTGTCTTACCTCTTCCAGGTTCAATCCTCAATCCAGGATACACCCGGATGTTATCACACATAATACACCAGCCCAGATCCAAGGAGTGCTCAGCCGCCCAATTTTTAAACTCGGAAAACTTCCATTTTCGAAAAAGTGCCAGCTAAGTGTGGCTTTGACCCGGGCTGGATGCAGCCGGCGACATCATGGCAAAATTGGCAGCGAATTATGTCTGATAACATCTGGGTGTATCCCGGATCAAGGAGTGAACTCAGGGCCTTTGCAGACTACCAGAAATAGTGCACATTAAATTGAGGCACTGCCCTGGCTTAGTGCTAGGGAGTCATGGGAATTGTATTTTTTTCTGAGACATTGAGCCTTCTCTGTCAGAGAACTCTGGTGCCACAATAAATTACAGTTCCCATGATTCCCTAGCACTGAGCCAGGGCAGTGCCTCAATTTAATGTGCACTATTTCTGGCAGTCTGCAAAGGCCCTCAGAAGAGGTAAGACGTCTCTTTTGGGCATGCAATAAGCTCCCTAGTCACATTCTGGGTGTCCTGACTTGGGGTCTTTGGAAAATACAAATCAAACATATATTTAAGGGGCAAGGGGCATTCATTGGTGCCAAGATATTTTTATTACAATGTGCCTTTTTTCTATGTAATGACTCATTTTTCCAGACTGGGGATATTAATTTCAGTTTGTCAGTGAAAATTGCCAGCTCTCAGAATCTCAAATTCTTGTCTTACTATGATACCAGAAATATATATGTATAACTTTTTTAAAGCATTTTGAGCTTTGGCTGTTATGGTTACTATTTATATAACTGTGGAGGTGTAATTTTTGGCTCATCTTACACTTTGTACAAAAAAAAAGACCTGCAAGCGTGTCCATAGGCTGTACATGGTATTTGCTCAGCTAAGGTCTCAATTTATTTATGATGCAATCCTGTGTGTATTTAACCTCCGTTTGTTCAGTGATTTTTACTCTTAGGTAAGTGTATACAGTCATCCCTCTGGATTTGTGGGGGATCCATTCCAGACACACACACACACACACACACACCGCGAATACAAAATTTTGCAAATATTCTAGTCCTGTTGTTCCCAATGGCAGTACAAGGTAGATAGGTAATCCAGTCCAGGTCATTCACAGA
Organism: Phrynosoma platyrhinos; assembly: GCA_020142125.1. Classification (NCBI taxonomy): domain Eukaryota; kingdom Metazoa; phylum Chordata; class Lepidosauria; order Squamata; family Phrynosomatidae; genus Phrynosoma; species Phrynosoma platyrhinos. The sequence goes on from CM034703.1 coordinate 111,562,343, forward strand.
TTGTCCAGACAAGATGAAGGGAGAAGCAAGAGGATGGTTTTCAGCTGATCCAGATGACATTACAGCAAGTCAGTACTTCTGATACACAAAGCCAGCAAGCAGTAAACAGAGTCATCAACTGTAGCCAGTCCAAGGTCAAGAATACACAAACACTGAAGAGTATTCCAGTCATCTAAATGGGATGGTTCCAAGCAACAAATACACCAGATAGCTGCTGGGAGAGTTATAGGCAGCTGTCTCAAGACACCAGGTGCCTAAGTAATCAGCATCTCATATTTAACAGCCACTGTGATTGTCATAATCTCCTTTTGACTATCTGCAAAGGGTGTTAGTGTATTATCAGTGTCTTTCACCTCCTGTTGGAGAGCATGGTCCCCCAGACCTCTGACTCAGAGAGGCCAAAGTCATCAGGAGCTGAAAATTCCTGAACATCTGATTCCTCTGAGTCTGAATTGTCCAACTCCAGAGGGTGTGTTATGATAGCCCAATTCAAAACAAACTATAATCCCAATCCCAGGTTAGTTTTTCTCCTGGCCAACAGCATATCCATCTTGTCTGGCTTCAGTTTGTTCACTCGTATTCAGTTCTTCATAGCTTCCAGACAATGACTCAGGACTTTAACACCCTCCTTCCACATCAGTTGTAAATAAGAGTGCTGGTTGTCATCAGTACATTGATGACACTCAACCACAAAATTCCAGATGACCTCCCACAGCAGCTTTATGTAGATTTTAAAAAGCATAAGCGCTTTCTCCACATGCTAATGGCCAAAAGGTTGGATACTAGTCCCACAGCACCAGTTTCTGGGAATGTGCAGCTAAAAAAGACTGGAATCACTGCAGAGCAGTTCCCCAAAGTGCCATATCAGCCAAAGAGGCTAGAAGGATACCATCACTGATAGTATCAAGTGCCACTGAAATATCCAGCAGGACCAACAAGCCCTGGTGCAGGGCATCCACCAACATAGCCAAGGCTTCTGTCCTGTCACCAGGCCTGAACCCAGGTTGAAATGGATCCAAGTAATCAATTTCATTAAGATATCATGGAATTGTGCAGCCATCACTTGCTCTAAGACTTTACATAAGAGGGAAAGATTAAAAACTGGTCAATTATCTAGGGAGGTAGGATCAAACAAAGGTTTCTCCAGTAGAGGCCTTACAGTTGTTTCTTTAGAGGGTCTGGAACAAAGCCCTCTTTAAAACAATTGTTATAGTGTAGTGGCTCAAGTGGTTAAAAGGCTGACTCTGTTGATTGCAAGATTGGCAGGCTGGCAGTTCAAGGCCCAGGTGCTGCCTGTTAGGGTGAGCTCCTGTCACTAGTCCCAGCTTCTGCCAACCTAACAGTTTGAAAGCATGCAAATGCAAGTAGATAAATAGGCACCAATTTGGTGGGAAGGTAAACAGCAATCATGCTGGCCACATGATCATAGAGTAGTCTCTGACAATGTTGCCTCTTCAGTTTAGTAATGAAGATGAGCACCACCCCCTACGGTCAGACATGAGTTGGCAACACTGTCAACAGGGAATACCTTTACCTTTTTATATTATAGTTTCCACCACCCAATTGGGCAGCCCTCCTCTGGCAGTTCTCATCCACAAAGATGGACATGAGCCTAAGATACAAGTGCTTGGCCTCACTTCCTCAAGGAACTTGTCCATCAAAACTGGACAGGTACATGCCTCACTTACCTTCTCAGACTCTATCTTCATTGTGGAATCCAAGTATCATTTTAGTCACACTGTATTTCTATTGGATTCCCAGAAGTCATTGAGAATTGTGCATCTCCAAATATTATTGAACCACAAGTCTCAGCATTGTTTCCCATTGGCAGCTGGGAGTTGCAATCTAACAGCACCAGAGCATCAGAGTGTTTTGGCCCTTGGCTTATTGATTCTTATTGATTCTTGCTTGGCTTCTAGTTTATAGACTTTCCTTGTATGGTTGAGAAATAGGAGATTATCACACCACAATTCACCCATGAGATAGATATGGGATTTAAAAGTCAAAGATGGATTTTATCACATCTTTGTTCTTGAAAAACTGCATGAGAAAACCAGAGAAGTGCGGATTGCATATGGGTTGCATACTACCCAGCCACGGGACAGTGTAATAAAATCAGTCTTTGACTGTTAAATCCCTTATCTACCCCATGGGCGAATTGGTGGCGCAATAATCTCCATAATAACTTCATGTTTAACTCCCAATTTGTGCATGGGACATTATCATTTCCTATTTACCTTCCAATTTATAGACTTTTTTTGTGTGTGTAGAATTCTCAGGTCAAATATGCCAAAGAACATGGGAGATGGTGTGGTGTCACCACTTTGCAGTGTAATGTATAACTTAGGCCACTGTGCTGAGCTAGCCAGAAATTTTTGTCTTTGGACACTTATAGTTTTGTGATATTTTGAACCATTTTCTGCATCTTAAATCAAGCTAAGTATTGACTGATGGTAAAGAAAACAGGGCTTCTTGAAAAAGAATGGCAGTTCTTTCTGTTTACATTTCTAAGGATTTAGATTTTCTTTGCTTATCTCTATGATATAGCTGCATTAAAAGAAGTAGGAGGGTTGTTAGGTCATTCACACAGTTTCATCACTATTTCATAACAAATAAATGTTAGCATTGGAAATAGGTCACAGCCTTTTACCCCACACTCCCAAAGGAAGATACAGAAAAGTATGAAAAGCATCTACTCTTTTTTTAGTCATTTCTCTTTCTTCTTAATTCTCATCTTAAATGAAATAAGTTGCTTAATCAGTGATAAAGACAAATGCTTGACCCTTGTTTGACTGAAGAATGATTCTGGATTACTGTAATTGGTATGCCATGTGTTTAAACTTGCAGTTATTCTTCCTTTGAATCAGAGTAGAAAAATAAAAACAGAAAGTTAGTATAGTGATTAATAGCCCATTCCTGTACTATAAGTACTGCTGAGTCTAGTGGCATTTATTTCCTAAGTGCAGCTCTGGGCAATGAGCCAAAGAAGTTCCTGGTTAAAGTTTTACTTTTGCCACAAATTCACTAGATGGCTTTAGGCAATCTACTGTCTCTAAACCTTAGACCTCCTCTGTAATATGCAGATAATAATAATGCCATAGTTTACATGGCTATTATAAGAATTACTGGTATGTGGAATGCTTTGAGCTCCTAGGAAAAAACTGCTACTACTACTATTACTGCTGCTGCTAGTCTTATTTGTATATTTCTGTTGTGTGACTGCAACATGCATGTCATTATGATTGCTATTGTGAAACATTACAAAAGTTTTCTTTATCAGGGTTTTACTGTTCTGAATGATGCCATATAGCCTGGCACAGACACAATGCTGTCCATTCTCCCAACCATAGTTAGAAGACTGGCCATGGCTTCAGTGCTTTTATAATTTTCTTCCCCTTTGTTTCTGAAATTAACTATATAACCTGAATTTAACTATGTAGTTAAAACTGAAATTGCATACTGCAGTTTCTAACTGAGTACCATTAGTGTACATGTATTCTGGTGATGATTTGCTCTAAAATGGGAAGGGAGGAGAAACGACCCATGTGGGTAGATGCGGAAACTCACAGATTACTCCCAGTCACCTAACTTGGATGTTTAGGCAGTATTCTATCTGCACTGGTTCTATATGACATAGAATCTCTTACTTGAATTTTCATATAGGATATAGATTGCTACACAGACAGTTGCCACTTTGTTTTAAGATCCTCCCAACTCTTGTCACTTGCAAGGTGGGGGGCAGATAGGTTTAAAACATGTTTCAAGAATGTTACATAGTTTTAAGGTAAAGGTTTTCCCTTGACATGAATATCCAATCATAACCGATTATGGGGGTGTGTGTGCTCATTTCTGTTACTAAGCTGAAGAGCCAGCATTGTCTGAGGACTATTCCGGTGGTCATGTGGCCAGCATGACTGCACCAAATGCTATTTACCTTCCCACCAATGTGGTACCTATTTATCTACGTGCATTGGCATGTTTCTGAACTACTAGGTTGGCAAAAGCTGAGACTACTGATGGCAGTTCACCCCATCATGCAGCACTTGAGCCTTGAACTGTTGACTTTCCGATCAGCAGAATTGGCATCTTAACCAGTAAGCCACCACATCCTTTATATAGTTTTTTCCATGGGAGAAATTTGTACCACATTTGGCATATATAACTGAAATTTCTTCAAAAAAAGTTTTTTTAAAAAAAATCATATTTCAGCATACAGTCGGCCCTCAGCATTCATGGGTTTCAAATTTGCAGTTTTGACTATTCACAACTTTGTAGCTACTGCTTAACAACATCAACCTCTCCTTCCCCCCTCCTCCTCACCTTTCCTCCCAGCCAGCCAGAACCAACACTGTACATTCACCTGCTTTGCCAAACTTTGCGTCCTCCTAAATTCCAAAGACCTTCCCTTTGAATTGATGTTTGCAACCATCCCAGGAGGATCCATCTTCTCTCCCCTTCTCCTTCTCCTCCTCCTCCTCTCTCCCAGCCAGACAAAAGCAACACCTTATCTTTCCTTTATGGTGATGGCTGTAAACATTGGTTTCAGAGTGGAAATTCTTTGGATGTGAGGAGAATGCCACATTTGTCAAAGTGGGGAAGATATGGTTTTGTTTCATCTGCCCAGGAGGGAGAGGGGAGGAGGAGGAGGAGGAGGAGAGAAGGTGGATCCTTTGCAGCCATGGCTGCTAACATCAGATTGAAACTTGAAGCACTTTGGAAATATGGGGGGAGCTATGTATTTCAAGTTTGCAAAGAGAGTTGGGGTGGTGCTGTTGATGCGAGAGGACTGTTTATCAGCCATGTTGGGAGGGGGGTTAACATATTTGTGGTTTTTCCACTTTTGTGGGGGTCCTTGGCCCCTAGCCTCCACGAATGTGGAGGGGTGACTGTATTTCAATTTTATGACTAGTTCAAAACAGCCCACACTGAAAAACCAGAATTTTAAAAACATGATAAAATTTTCAAATACTGCATATACTCAACTCAACTATAAGTCACCATCATATATATAAGTCGAGGGCAGGTTTTGGGTCCAAAATTGGGGATTTTGATATGACCCATGAATAAATCAATGGTATCCCTTCCTCCCCATCCATATTCCAGCTGTCCTCTCGGAGGACACCTGGGCTGAGGAAGAGGAGGGGAAGCAAAGGTTTGCCTTCCAAGCCTTTCCTCAGCCTGGCTGTCTATTCAGTGGACACCTGGGCTGAAGAAGAGAGAGGAAGCAAATGTTTGTCTCCAAAGCCTTTCCTTAGCCCAGCTGTTCATTCAGGAGACAGCCAGGCTGTAGAAGAGGCTCGGGGGGCAAGCCTATTATCCCGTGTGTTGCCCCATGTATATGTCAACCCAGGTTTTGGGATCAATTTTTGGGCATAAATGTCTCAACTTATAGTCGGGTACATACAATATACCAGGCCTCTTTACTTTTCTTGTGATCAAATGCCTTCTCTTCTCATTTTATGGAAAAGCACTCACTCCAAGGCCCAACTCCACCTGTGTGAGAATCTAGAGCAGAGGTAGGCAACCTTTCCCCTTTAAGGACCGAGGGACTTCAACGCCCAGAATCCCAGGAGCTATTGGCCAACATGGGACTATTGGCCAACATAGCTGAGGCTTCTGGGAGCTGAAGTCCCTCGGCCCTTAAAGGGGAAAGGTTGCCTACCCCTGATCTAGAGCTTCTGCCCTAACTTTTTTCCCTACACTACCTGTGCAACTTCAATATTCTGCACTACAACACTCTTGCCTGATTGTAAAAGGACAGTGTTTGTCAGAACCACACATTCTGTGAGGTTGCACAATTCTATGTTATGGCTTAAATGAAAGCAGTCCCACGGACTGGAGAGGGTTTTATGAGTGGAAAGGAGGAAAGCAGTAGCAGTCTTCACCAGTCTGTCTAAACCATAAAAAGGGAAAGGGAAGGTATGGGTGAACAGTTCACAAGGCAATGTGATAGACAAAAGGTCTCTGAAAAGTCTCTGTTTTGAAAATTACATGATTATCCCAGATTCCAAAACAAGGAAATTTAATTGAATTATATTCACAAATTTCAATCCATTAGGAGAAGGTATGATCAAGGGCAGTGGTTTCATGGCACACTGTACATATTAATACAAGAGTCATCACTATTGCACATATAACAAAACAAATATTCTCAGAGACAGTTTTGAACCATGGGAAACTGACTTTTGGTAAGTAGATTTATTGCTTTCACACATTAGCACTAACTGACCAATGTAAAAATCTGAAAGATCTGATAATCTAACACAGCTCTTTGAAAATTTAGGGTAAGGTCATGATTTGCATCTCTCTGGATCCTATTACATTCTATCCTGCTCCTACAACTGTGTAAATATGCTTTATGCCTGAGGCCTTAATACCACTCACTACTGCAGCCAAAGTAGTGGGTTTATATCTGTGTGAAAATAAAAATGTTAGTCTTAAAGAGGCTACCACATTTCCTTTTTCTTCTTTTTTTCCCCCCTCTTCCTTCTTCTTTTTTACAATGCAGGATATGCATGTCGATTTGGCTTTTAGCCTGAGGTATTTACTGCCTTAATGTCTATATTATTGCCTAGATTACATGGTACTTAAACCTGAACACTATGTAAAAAAAAAAAAAGATTTTGGACAGCAAATTGAAAAGAACTTTCAGTGGGAAATAACTTCAGGCTCAGTCAATAAAACATTAGATCTCTATTCCATTGAGAGTCAGCAGTTATATTCCTGATGAATTAACTGTCTAGGATGTTTCAACCAATTACTAAGGTTGTGGAAGGCTCATCTCATATATATCATTGCAGTCTACTTTGCACTTGTGCTGAAGTCAATAGGTTTTTCTATGTACTGCAAATATGTCCCTTCATGTTGAGTGGCAGTTGGGTTGGGTTGACACTTGAATATGTTGTAAGTGGCTGCAATCCTATGGAATTAAATTAATTATAATACATTCCTAAAGGTGATTAAACAGAAGTAAGTCTTAGCTGAGTTCACAAGGACATTCTTTCAAACTGGTTGTGTATACTATTACAATCTTAGCCATCCTCTAAGGATGGTTCAGAAGTTTCTCTTTGTACAAAACATAGCAGCTGTCTAGATGACCGTAAGGACCAGAAAAACAGAAAACATATTCTTGTTTTAGACCAACTGAAATGGTTGGCAGTAAGCATTTGGGGACAAGATCATTTTTATTCGTACTATCCTAGCCTGCACACTACAATCAATGTCAGCATTCATTTCAAGTGGCCATCTTTGAAATCTGTTGGGCCTTCTTGACAGTGAACTCAGCACTAAGATCGCCTTCTGATTGACATACCCCTTGTCTCTTCTAGAAATGTGAAGGCCTGGGTAAACTGAAAGAAAAACTTTTCTGCCAATTTTTCACAAAGACAAGAAGTTTCATCACTCTAAATTCAAGAAAATGCATAATATGAAGTTTTGTATATAAGACTGTCTGCAGAATTAGAGAATGATAGTAATTGCTATGTCTGCTGCAAATATCTATAACACTGAAATCCAAGATGCATTTCTGCACTTGTTGGGTATGCAATCTTCATGAGAGTGGACTTCATTGCTTGTGATGATAATGGAATATCGAAGAATTCATTTTTTTCAAGTTAAATTGTATTTCCAAATATATTATGTTGCTAATTTAGTTATTAAGGCTGTGACTATATGTCACTGTTTCTGTCCAAATAATATATACTTTTTTGTTTATTACAAAATGTGTGATTCTCAGTCGGCAAAAGCTATGCTACTTGTGCTGAGGCAGCAGTTTACAGCTCTCTTTAGCTTAGGCTATGTACACAAATTTGCTTGTACAAAATGAAGGCTTTTCTATTTTTACGTTATGTAAATATGCTGAACAGAACAATTTTACATACCAAATAATGAATGGTGTTTATTTTCTGTTATTAAAGCAATGAATATTTTAAAGTGTGATATTAAATTAATATTGCATATATTTCAATTTTCCCCAAAATTTCCACTTTTTCTGAGGGAAAATGAGGAAAATAGTTCTGCTCCCCCAGCTTCAGATTCTCCATAAATTTCACATCTCTCCCGCTTCTGTGCAGATGTTTACATGACCTGTAAAGTTCTTTCTAAGTCTGCCTTCAACTGAATTCATTGGTATATGTGTTTAAAGCAGCTCCATACAGAATTCACAGTGTGTATCCTTGCAACTCTGGCTTATATCTGATCATATTCTTGAATGTATGCCACTTTGTGTAGCTGTGAAAATTGAATACAAATATTTTTAATTTTACTTTACTTTAAAGTATTACAAATACTTAAATTAAAGATGCTGGAGGCAATACACAGAAGAGTTATACAAGAGAGATGAGGGAATGAATGATATTTGGAATGAGGAGCCATATGAAGATGAACCCCAAATTCTAAGAAGTGAAGTAGAATCTGCAATAAAGGAAATGAGGAAAAAATCACCAGGAACAGATGATATCCCAATTGAACTGGTACAGTGCCCACAGACAGATGTAACTTTAGTGCTAACTGATATATGCCAACAAATATAGAAAACAAAGCAGTGGCCAACAGACTGGAAACACTCGATATACATACCAATCCACAAGAAAGGAGATACAAAAGACTGCAGCAACTATAGGACAATAGCACTAATCTCACATACAAGCAAAATAATGCTCAAAATTCTGCAGCATAGACTCCAACCATACATGGAGAAAGAAATTCCAGGATTCAGAAAAGGAAGGGGGCACTAGGGACCACATTGCAAACATACAATGGCCAATGGAGCACACCATAGAATTCTAAAAAAAGAATCAGCGTGTGTTTCATAGACTACAGCAAAACATTTGATTGTATAGATCATGAAAAGCTATGGAAGACATGGGGGTGCCACTACATCTGATGGTCCTGATGAGGAATCTGTACCAAGGACAACAGACCACCATCAGAACAGAATTTGGGGAAGGAGAGTGGTTCCCAATAGGCAAAGGGGTCAGGCAAAGCTGCATCCTATCACCCTACTTAACTTATATGCTAAAAACATCATAAGCAAAGCATAATTAGAAAAAGAACTTAAGAGAGGAGGAAGCAACATTAACAACCTAAGATATGTGGACACCATAATATTAGCAGAAGATGTTCAGGAATTGGAACAGTTAATAAGAAACGTCAAAGATGAAAGTGAAAAGGCAGGTCTGATGCTGAACATAAAGAAAAAAAATGACCACAGAAGAAATACACAAATTTAATCTAGACAATGATGAAATTGAAATAGTTAAAGAATTCCCATATCTGGGATCAAACATTGACTAGAATGGAGACTGCAGTCAAGAAATAAGAAGAAGACTAGGAATGGGAAGGGCAGCTATGAAAGAACTGGAAAAGATACTGAAGAGCAAAGATATACAACTGAGCACTAAAGTCAGAATCGTTCAGGCCATTGTATTTCCTATTACCATCTACAGATGCAAGAGCTGGACAGTGAAGAAAGTAGACAGAACGAAAATCAACTCATTTGAAATGTGATGCTGGAGAAGAATACTTAGGATACCATGGACAGCCAAGAAGACAGACAAATGTGTTCTTGAACAGATCAGACCAGAGCTCTCCTTGGAAGCTAAGATGATCAAGTTAAGACTATCGTACTTTGGCCACATAATGAGAAGGCAAAGATCACTAGAAAAAAACACTAATGCTAGGAAAGATAGAGGGTAAAAGAAATAGAGGAAGTCCACAAACCAGATGGATCAACTCAATCAGGTGTGTTATGGGCAAGGGCTTGCAGGATCTGGGCAAGGCAGTGGAGGATAGGGACTCTTGGAGATGTCTCATCCATAGGGTCGCCATGAATCAGAACCAACTCAAGGGCAGCTAACAACAACAACTTTAAATAAAGATTACAAATACTTTCTCAATTCTAATGGACACAATTAAGTTACTACTCTACTGTTACAGATAGCATCCATGCTAAAATCAGAGTGTCTTGGACTTCAGAGCCATATAGGAAACTACCTTTGAAATACATCTCACTCCATTTACCAACAAAATGCACTAGTCTGTTTGTTCATTTTAATGGGTACATGAAGCTTCAGGAAATATGCTATTAAGGTTTAAACTTTTACTATACAGGAAATGGGAAACTTAGAGATAGAAATCAATACAGTTCACTAAGGAGAAAGAAGTATGCAAAAGGATCTTGTTGTACCTTTGATACCAATTCTGGGAAAGAAGTTGTAGCATAAGCTTGTGTCGAATTCTACTTTCTCAGATACAAGAAGAAGGAAGTACAGTCAGCCCTCCACATTTGTGGCTTTGACACTCGTGGTTTTGATTATTTGCAAGGTCATGGCCACTTGTGTGCGCAGTCCTCCTCCTCCTCCTCCTCCTCCTCCTCCTCTTCCTTCCAGGTTTTTCTCCTTGGGGAAAAAGCCCAGGAGAGACGGAGCAGCTGGAAAGGGTGTGTGCACCAACTCCGCCCCTTTCCCTGTGGGATAGCTGTCTTCTCCAGGCAGTTATCCCACCAGGAAATGGAGAGGAACTTGGTGGGATAATAATAATAATAATAAATTTTATTTATAACCCGCCTCTCTGCATCACAATTGCAAGCTGTTTTCCCCAGGCAGCTATCTCATTGGGAAAGGGGTGAATAGATTGAGCCTCCCCCCCATTTTTCCAGTGGAATAGCTGTCTGGGGAAGACCGCTATCCCTCCAGGAAAGGCGCGGGGGAGATCAATCCTCCTCCCCATTTTCCTAGTGGGGTAGCTGCCTGGGGAAGCACCTGCTATCCCACTCGGAAAGGTGCAGGGGGGAATCAATCCTCCTCCCCTTTTTCCCTGTGGGATAGCTGCCTGGGAAAGACAGCTATCCCACCAGGATACCCCCACCCTCCAATTCCTTTAACTGGCTTCTGCGTGGGGGGATACCTGTGAAGGGCCGACTGTAATTGTTGTGCACACATTTTAAAAAAGTATAGTACTGTTTGTCACGCTAAAATCATAGTAGGAAATTCTGCTGCATTTTTAAAATAGTCTACGTACTCAGTTGCCAATAACTGTAAAATGTTTTTTGTGAATTTAATCCAAAATAATTGTGGTTTGAACTAGAACTGAAGAACTGGTCTGAACTGGAACTTTTGACTCCCTTTTGCCACTTTTCTTATTTTTTGGTTGGCTGGGGATGGGGGCAGAATTTCAAGGAAGGTCACAAAATTCTAAGTTTCCTTCGACATAGTCCTTAAACGGGTCCCCCAAATTATACCAGTTTTGGAACTGGCATGGTTAATTCTGTCACCTTATGGTATTCAGTGAACATGATGGAGTAGGTGATGTGCCTAGATGCACAACCAACAAGTGTATAGGATTCACATGACATCATTTCCCCTGTTTCTTTTGTAGCCTATTGATTTAATATATTTCAATCAATAGTACATATTTTTGTTAGTAGTTGGTCTGTTACTAATAGTCCACAACATTGCCTTTTCCCTGATCTGTAACAAAAACATCTATACAGGATTTGGCTGATGTCACATATAGAATATAATGTTCCATGAATACAAACTGCAGTCATGTTGCAAAAAAATGTGAATTATTAGCATTATGCTTCTATAGAGAAACAGAGAGCATTTACTGATGCTGTTTCTGTTTCCTATGTAAAAAATGTTGCTTTCTGCACATGGACACACAAAACCACCTGAAAATTCTAAACTGTGACTAGTCTTTAAAAACTTCTCAGTTTTCAAAGACTTTGTTAGAGCAGAAAGAAAATTGTTAAAATTTCACATTGTTCCTTTGAGACCAAAGTTAGTCAAGAATTTATCCCTGTTGAGGAGGTACAGAGAACTGTTTTCCCTCCTCCATCAACGCACTGGCTTTCCTCCACTTCATTGTTCCTTGCTCATGGGCTAGTGCTAAAATCCAAGGCTGTTCTAAGAGTACAGCTGAAATATAAATACAAAATAGAAAGTTTGTTTCCCTCAAGCTGAAGGGCAAAAAGCCACACAGCGAATGCATGAGGCTTTAAGGCCATGGCTGCTGCCATCAGCCATGGTCCTTCCTTGCCCTCTTCCTTATGCCAGGCTGCTGGCTGCTACCAAGTCATCACACCAAAGATGAGAGTAGTGGAGTACCAGGCTGCCAACCCTGAGCTCTCAAAAACACCTCCCCTCCTTGGGTGCCAAATCTGATGAGAAGCCCAGCTGCATGGAGCCATGTGCCTATCTTCTTCCTTGACTGAAAGGTGTGTGGCTTCATGAAGCTGGGCTGTCTCCTTGTTTCTTGAGGAGAGAAGGGGATGGAAACACCTTCCTTGGCTGAGAGAGGCATGTGGCTTCATGCAGCTGCAGAGGGAGGAAGGAAGGAGGATCTAGGTGGTGCCATCATTGTCAGAGAACTCTAGTGCCACAGAAAAGTATAAATTCTAGGATTCCATAGGATGGGGCCATGATAATTAAAACTGTGTCAAACTGCATTAATTCTGCAGTGTGGCAGCAGCCTTGGACTCAGTAGTCAGTGGGAATATATTCCAAGGACATCTAGGATGGCAACTTTAGGAAATTTTTACTTCTAACATATATATTAATACAGAAATTCCACTTAGAAGATCTGGGAAATCTCCAGGAATATATTTGAATATGTAGAAACACATGAGAAAGAACTGTTTATTTAATGTCTCTGTTGCTTTTTCTCAAGGACTTTGGGTGAGTTGTAATATTTGTTTAGCTTTTTTATTTGTACTCATAGTAGGCCTATAATCTTGTTTTCTTCATGAAATAATTCTCAGAATTTGAGCTCAAAAGGTTGGCTTTGATGCTGAAATAGTGCAGTTATTCTGGAAAAGTTACTGGACAATGAACAAAAAGCTTCTGTTTCCTTTTAGTGTGCTTCCCCCTCCTAAATGCAATGATATTGGTTTGATATTTCACATTCTTAAAAGAAGGAAGTGGACAAGATGATGCTTGAAGAAGTGACTTTCAAGTGACACTAGTGATAGCTGCCATTTATTTGTTTTTTTCTGAATGTCATGTGTAGCTCATTGTAGATGCTATTCAGCTAAAGGGAGGATTGCTGCTTATTGCTTATTTCCACTTGGAAGCTTTTGTTCCATTTCTAAGGGTGAGTATTATTTCTTTTTGTCACAAGCTACAACCCCACTCATTCTCCCACTCATTTCCCAAGATTAAGTGGTGGTTTGAAGTTAAAATGCTATGATACTCAAAAGAGAAATAACACTGAATAAAATTCAGAAGTCTTCTTGTTCAAAAATATTGTTTAACTTGTACTTTGGTAAGAGTATTGCTAGCCCAAAATCTTTGTGCTTACTTTTCTCTCTTTGGTAGATGTATTATCATAACTCCTACTTCGTTTTCTAAGAGGGATTAAAATTAAAGTATTATTGGTACAATGTTTATTTCCATTTGTATCTGGGGTTTCAGATGAAATTCTCAAAATGAAATCAATATGCAGAATTTGTTGTTTTACTTTGTGTAAGGTGTATTTGAGATCAGAACACCAGAAAATCAGTTTTCTAATAATGGTGTAGAAACCCTCATCTCAATCTGGTCTCTCTTTTACCACTTTCTTTTACCAGCTCCTAAGAAGTATAAAAGGTTTTCACTTTCTCATTTTTTAATCTTATTTTGAATATTTCTGATTGTTTGTTCTAGGCCACATAACTGATATCTCTTCCATTTAAGAATAGTAGTTAAAATGATTTGGTAACAAGACAAGAGTCAGAGTTGATGACTGTTTATGTTATGTTAGAATTGGATATTTGTGTAAGGGATGCAATACTGTGAAAATGATATGGATCATTTGTCATATGAGTGTATGATGTTGAACAGAAATGGTTCCTCCGCATCACCCCAAATAAACTGCCAAATAGTTTAAGAAAGTTTCTGTTGCTGAGTTGATTGCTATTTGGGGACTTACAGCAATTTGGATTGCATTGACTGACCTGTGTATAGTCTGAACAATCCATAGGCAACCTGTAAAACAAGGGTTGTGGAAGAAGATGTGAGATGACAGGGTATGTACCATAATTCCCCAGAATACATATTTTTCATTAGAGTACATAGAAAGAGCACATCCTAAGCATCTGTCTTCTTCACAGACCACATGTGATGATTAGGATAAATACTTACATGTTGCCAAAGCAATAATATATTGGAGGGAAAAACAGAAAATGCATTATTCCCCAAAAACGAAATGTTTACACAAAATTTTATTTAGTCTTATGGATATATGTTCAAATTTACAAATAATTGCTGTTGTGTACCTTCAAGCCATTTGCAACTTATGGCAGCCCTAGGCCGTCACAGGGTTTTCTTGACAAGGTTTGTCTTTGCCTTCCTCTGAAGCTAAGAGAGTGTGACTTGTCCAATGTCACCCAGTGGATTTACATGGCCGAGCAAGGATTCAAACCCTGGTGTCCAAAGTCCAACATTGAAACCACTACTCCATCCTGGGTGTCTTTACAAGTAATTACTATAATTTAAATATGTAGTGAGCAAGGTCTGGCTCATGGGACCTCCCAGGGCCATTTTTGTGAATCCATGGTATCAAAAATGCAGATTCTTATATGTTTCCAAAACAATTGCTCCAAAATGTTCCCCAGATCCCTCTAGGGGTGTATAGGGCATTTCTACCACATTTGGAGACCCCATGGCCCCTCTGGGGTTAAACAGAATTTACAAAGATTTTGTAAATGTTTTACCAATTGTGCCCCAAAATAAGTAGAGGGAAGTAGAAAGAGAGGAAGGCCACGTGCTGGATGGATGGACTTTATTAAAGAGACCACGAATATGAGTTTGCAGGAGCTAGGCAGAGCAGTAGAGGACAGGGGGTCCTGGAGATGTGTAATCCGTAGGGTTGCCATGGGTTGAGATTGACGCAAAGGCAGTTAACAACAACAACAACAACAATGCTCTCTCGGGGTGTGGAGGGAATTTCCACACAATTCTGTACCCACCTGGGCCACTTTAGGCCCTTAAAAATAAACAAACAAGAAGTGGACAGGAAATGACTTTAGTTCACTAACTGTTTTAAAAAAAGAGGAATCTACTGTGTCTAAAACATGGTGAAAATACCCCCCTTGTCTCCTAGAGGGCCTCTGGGGACAAAAAGTTGGTTTATTTTGCAGGAGTGGGTGCAGCAGGGGTGTGTGGCCCTCCAAACTCTTCTAG
>CM034703.1:111582203-111607465 GCA_020142125.1 Phrynosoma platyrhinos
GACTCTGCTAAATGCAAATGCAGCCTAATTTAGCATTGCATCATGTGGGATTAGTAGATTTTGTTTTTGTCCTACCATCATATGTCCTCAACTCTCTGTTGTCCCTCCTCTGAGTCATCCAGCATGTACAGAGGATTTGGGAGAAACAGGTTCATTCTGCAAGTTCTTGGAGGTAATATGAATTAGTCTTGTTACTTCTGAACACAGGTTGAGTTTTCCTTGTCCAAAATGCTTGGGACCATAAGTGTTTGGGATTTTGGACTTTTTAAAATTTTGGAATACTTGTATTTGCCCATGTGTACATAATGAGATATCTTGGAGCTGGGACCCAAGTCTAAATACAAAATTCATTTATGTTTCATACACACCTTATACACATATCCTGGAGGTAATTTTATGCAATATTTTTTAATAATTTGGTACATGAAACAAAATTTGTGTACACTGAATCATAAAGTGAAAGTTTCACTATCCTCAGCCACTCATGAAAAAAGTTTCAATTTTTTTGAGTATTTTTAATTTCAGAATTCTGTATAAGGGAAATATAATATATAATTTCAAAGCACAGACTTTAGCAAGTTATTCACTCACTTTGCGTTGCATGTAGAAAGTATTCAGAAACAGAAGCAAAAGAAATTCTTGCTGCTTCTTGTGGATTATGAAGTGAGAATGGAGGATGTGTTCCAGGTGCAAGGGCTGGTTCTCTTTCCTAGAAGCCTATGTGGGCTCTGGTGAAGAATGAGAAGGCCTGCCATCAGAATCAGCCTGCTTGGCTAGCAGAGGTGGATCTCAGAAGCAAGTGAAAATTTCACTTAGTTCCAAATCCAGCCCATAAAAGCAGCTTCACCCACTATACCAACTGCCAGTCCACTTCAATTGTCATCCCTACCCGCCTTTCCTGAGTGTTCAGTTTTTTGTATAGATTATTGTTTTAATAGTGGTATCACACCAATAATGTTGTTTGTCACAACTTTGGGTGGTTTCGGCATGGGGAATTGGGGCCAGTTTGGGAGGAATTGAGGCCCATGTGTCCATCATGCCTGGTATGGGAGTCCCCTTAAACCCAGCTAAGGAGCAGATTTGCCTCACTCCCAGGTGTTAAGGAAACCACACAATGACATCTGCCCTAGTGGATTTGTACATCTATCATTCCAGCATTACCCAAGAGGCAGGTTGGGCAAATGGGGTTCTATTGGTTGGCAGACTGATTAACCAATGCCTGAATCTGAATTCATCCTGTGGATCAAGTTTATCTAGCTGTAACCAATAAAACTGATCTTTTCCATTCCAACAAAATATAGCCTGTGTTCATTCTTGCTAAAGTGAAGCCCCACACTTACTGCAGGATGTACAGTTGCCACTCCTGAAAAAAGCCCCTCCCCTCAAATGTTTCTCTGTTGGGTTGAAAATATGAGGGAGGGATTTATCACACTACTAATTTTGATGGAATGGAGCAGGCAATCATCACTGCTGTTGGTAATATGACCACTGTGTGGGTGGAATCCTGGTCATTGTAATGAAATTATTAACTATATCACATAGCTAGTTACTCTGCATATGTAACAATATGTAACAAATACATAGGCACCTTTTTGCAACTTGAAAAACGTACTTAAAACTATTGTTACTCGCGCACATCTTCTCTTATTTAAATGTACTTTGTGGGCTAAGTTGTATAGAGGGCTGTGAGAGGGGAGGATCCCTGAAAATGATCTTACAAAAGTCCCTGCTTTTCCTTCATGAAGGTCCCTATCCTATGCCTAGCATTTTCAGAGGATAAAAGTAGCTGCTGTGAGGAGCAGGACAAGTTTCTTCCAATGCTTTTTAACACCCCCACTCCAAATCTGGATAACCCAAGCATTTCAGTATCACAGAAATGCATTTAACATTTGTTTTCACAAATGGCTTTCTTATGAATGTGCATCTCACTGTTTTTGTCAGTAACTGACGACTCTTATTTCTAGTAAACAATAGCATATTGTGGAGTATTGGTCTTTCATTGTATTTTGCTTTAACTGTGCTTACAACTATGAATTGGGCTTTCCTCTTCTCTTCACAAAGAACTGAAATGATCAGCAGCACAAGAGATGACCTACAATTACGTGTGTTCATGCACATGCACGCACTTAGAAATTCACATTGAGAAGAAAAACTCTAGAAGAGTTGAAACCACCATAGATGGATTTCTGAAGTTAAACCTTGCTATTCTTTAGGGTCCATGTCATCATAGAAGCAGGTTTTTGTATGCCATGAGTACTTTAGATCACAGAGTTATTTCAGGCCTGTTTTGAACAGAGCTCACCCAGCAGGAATGGTGCCATGCCAAGTCTTTGACAGACTCTGTTATTTTGCTGTTGAGTAGACAGCAAAAATAGTAAATCTGTGAAGCTCCTTTTGCACTGTGAAAATAGCTGGTGGACTGTGTTTGATTTGATAGGTACAAATGGCATGATTATGGACTGTGTCATTACAGACAGGCATAGATGTGCATATTTAGAAATATGTTCTGAAGATAAATGAGGAAGTGAAGATGAGCAAACATTTGGCAATGGCCTAGCATAGTTCTACAATTTTGCTAGGACAAGGGAGAGCCTATAGTAGGGGGAAGAAAGAAAAGAAACAGTATGGAATACCCAGATTGTACTGAAAGGCCATAAACTTCAGAATCTCTGTTAGGATGTCTGTTATGTCCTTTGGGTACTTTGCCTCTCAAAATGCATTTGGAAAGGCTAGTGGAATATGCATATCTTTTTTGCTCTTCCTCTCATAATGGGGAAAATAAAACCCACCCTGACTGTAGTGTTTGGAAAATAATATGCATACACAATTGAAAGAGTATTGAGAAGTGTGAAGGAAGAAAAGGCTTGTAAGAAATGTGTTTAAGAGCAAAGGAGGAAGGGACACAGGGAATAGTTTTCACCATGGAATTGCAATGGTTGAGATTGTGTGTATGGTTTTAATCTGACTCAAAATGTACTCACTTGATATGATGATTACTGTTAGTAATACAGTCCGCCCGCCCCATACACAGGCTTTCTGTACACGGACTTGCACTCATGAGGACAGCAAGCCTGGGAGGACAACATGGCGCACACAGGAGTGCGCTGCCATTAAAATCAACAGGACTTGAAGTCCTGCGGGTTTTTTCATACATGTGTATGGGGGTCTAGAATGGATTCCCCCACACATACAAAGGGCCCACTGTATTAGCCATAGGCAATATAGAAGAAAGATGTTGAAAGAATGAATTCCTCTTGAAATATGAGCAACATCACCCAGGTTCCATTATTTATTTAATTTCTGGATTGGAAGTATGGAATTTAAAAAAAAATTCCAGGAAAAGGCATGTTAGGTAATGTACCAGCATCACCTGAACATTAAAAAATTTAGTCCAAGAAATGAATCTGTCCAATATGGAGTGTGTCTGAAAGGTCTAAAAGTCAGAAGATGTGGTAAGTCTAGCACAGAAGTCTGTTACTGAAGAAAATCGGGTTCTGGGACATTGAAGGTGTCACTTAAAAGGTCTCAATGGGGGAGTGGGAGGGAAGGAACTGATCTGCTTTGCTCAGAGTGTATATCAGCTTTGACTGATACACTAACTGCGCCCTTTTCTGAAGGTCGGGGATCTCAAAACTGTGATACATGCGATGGTAACCTCTCATCTCGATTTCTGCAATGCACTCTACATGGGGCTACCCTTGTGCCTAGTTCAGAAACTTCAACTGGTACAGAATGGCAGCCAGGCTTGTCTCAGGCAAAACCAGAAGAGACCACATAACACCTATTCTAAGATCGCTTCACTGGCTGCCTGTCAGTTTCCGGGCGCAGTACAAGGTGTTGGTTATTACCTTTAAAGCACTAAATGGCTTAGGTCCAACCTATCTTTGGGACCACCTCCTTCAGTATAATTCACCCCGTGCACTCAGGTCCTTTGGGAAAATTTTTTTGCAACCTATAAAAACTAGATTATCTGCAACTGCCCAGAGTTTGGAAAGGCCTGCCGGATGAGATTTGCCACTTGACCACTTTAAACAGCTTTAAAAAAGACAGATCTCTTTTGGCAGGCCTTTCCTGAGTAGATAACTGGCTACCGAAAGTAGCTATGCCTGCCCCTGATTTCCATTGTGGCTATTTTAAATTATTTGTTTTTTTGTAATTTTTAAGTATGTTTTTATATTCTGTTTGTTTAACTGCATTTTGGGGGGTGGGGTTGGCTGTTGGGGGATGGGATTGTTTGTTTTATCTTGTAAGCCGCCTCGGTTGTATTTTACAGAGAGGCGGGATATAAATGAATTTTATTATTATTATTATTATTATTAGTAGTAGTAGTAGTAGTAGTAGTAGTAGTAGTAGTAGTGGTATTATGGAAGATTAAGCTGGGAGGGCATTAGGGTATGTCATGAGTATGAGTATGAGGGCATTAGGGTATGCATGTCATGAGGTTTAAAAAATTGTTCACACTAGATTCCCCTGTTCCTATATAGCAATGTAAAATCATCATCATAATTACCATTATAGGTATGAAAGTGTTACATATGACCTGAAGAACAATTGGACATGTATGCACAGCATTAATATTAAGGAATAATTTGTATCCCAACACTGGTTGGGTGAGAGCCAGCATGGTGTAGTAGTCTGGATTTTGGGCTAGATTTTTCAATCCAAATCGCCAGTCAGCCGTGGAAACTCTGCCAGCCTTTGAGGAAGTCAGTGACAAACATCTTCTGAATAATAAATCATGCCAAGAAAACCCTATGATATGTTCTCCATAAGTCAGAGTCAAGTTGAAAGTGTGTAACACTGATTGGGTACTGCCACCCGATTCTGCAGGGTACAATTAATTGTGGCTTAAATTTCTGAAATGTACTCTTAACATTCAGCTTATGACATAATATATTCTGTGTGCGTAACTGCTATATAACATAAAAACAGCTGTGAAAAACAGCACATTTTCATCTCAAATTTTAGTGAATAATTTGTTAATTGCACTTGTGATATTGTCTTCCAATTTGTGCTGTTTTGCTTTTTGTTAAGTGATTATCCACAAGAATTGAGTAAGTTAAACATATTTACTAGAAAATCAGAGAATGGCCTTTTATCACTTTACACATTGTAAAGATTTAGATTTAGATTTTTATAAATTACTTAAGCATGTTTCTATCTTCTAGGTCCAGATGTCAGCATGATTAAGAACTGACGAAGAATCTCAAGACTTTATCCAAACATTTGATACGTGATAGGGTCCAAAGACCACTCATCTATTGTGTAACCATGGCAGATCCTTCAGCTGAAGTGCCATTTTCTATGATGACACAACCACAGCTAATTGAGGTAATGGAAACAGTTCTAAATTTAACAGTGGAGCTTAAGAAAATGCTATATGTTGCTACAGCTGTTAGGCTTAAATTTCTAAGCTCTTGTGGTTAAGGAATTGTGAGATATGCTAAATGGTCAGTGTGTCAGTCTAGAAGGAACTGAAACTGCGTAAAATTTTAAAGCTTTTTCTAACCCACATACTCCCAAGTAGACCTCTACATATCTGCACTGGACTGGTTTGAAGAGTGTATCAGAAATGGATTTTTAAAATATATATATAAATGTTAGCTAACATACTATAAGTGATATGTGGTTAGAGATATAACATATTAGCTATATCTTATTTTTCAGTACAGGAAGGAACATAGTTTTTGATCACAAAAATGTTGTAGAAGCAATTAAGATGCTCAGCTAGTCTTTTAGGGCTTGTGAACAGGGAGATCCTAGATGATCCTAGATAAGATAAAGCTTTGTAAGTTGCCTTTGTTGATAGGTTTTCTTCAGATACCTCTGGAGTCAAATATAACAGGTTAATAATCAGTCAGCATCCATCAGTTCCCACAGTATGGCACTACATAATGCCTATTTTGAAATTACCTCCATTTGGTGCCTGTTTATCTGGAGAGTTACTTTGCATGTACCATTTGATCACATGGATTGCCCTCTAGTTTCTCTAAAAAAAAAAAACCCTCTCAAACATTCCTGGTAGCAGTTTGCCACATCACGGAGAGAGGCAATGGAGTAAGT
Organism: Phrynosoma platyrhinos; assembly: GCA_020142125.1. Classification (NCBI taxonomy): domain Eukaryota; kingdom Metazoa; phylum Chordata; class Lepidosauria; order Squamata; family Phrynosomatidae; genus Phrynosoma; species Phrynosoma platyrhinos. The sequence continues at coordinate 111,588,267 of CM034703.1, forward strand.
TATTCCACAAAATGAACTGATATTCACAAGATTATACACCATGTGGAGAAACAGCAGTGTGAAGACCAATCCACACAAATTCAGAGAAGGGGTTTGTCTTACTTTTTTTTTCTTGGTCTTTCTGTTATAGAAGTCAGCACACTGAATATATTTGGGGGTCCCAGCCCCATGATAATTAACCTAGGCCTCAAACAGATGAGCCAAAAGGTCTGCCATTGGGCCACATCGGGGGCATGGTGTTTAGACAACACATGCCCTGAATGTGACCAGAAGCCACCCTGACACCGCTCCAAGGCGAAAGAACCGGGCCAAAAAGGAGTGGACAAAAACTGCTCCTTTTGCCAGCCTGGTTCAAAAACACCGCAGTGGCCCAGACCGGGGCTCGGTGCATGCATTTGCTGTGGCCCTGGTGCAGACAGCACCAGAGCAGTTGCGGCTTATTTTATCGGGCCCATCTATTTGAGGCCCTACTTAATTTTCTCAAGATGAATTGAAGTTACTGACGATCTGTTAGAAAACCCTTTGCAAAGCAACCAAATCAACACAAGAAAGGAGACAAGAAATGGGAGTGTTCCACAGGTTTCCTCTTTTGAATGGCTACATCTGCACTGCAGAAATAATCCAGGCTGACACCACTTTAACTGCCATGTTTCAGTGCTATGGAATTCTGGGAATTGTAGTTTTGAGAGACATTTAGCTTTCCCTGTCAGAGAGCTCTGGTGCCACAACAAACTGCAGCTCCCAGGATTCAACAGAATTAAGCCATGGCAGTTGAAGTGGTGTCATTCTGGATTATTTCTGCAGTGTGAATGCAGCCCATGAGAACATTTAGAAGATGCACACTTTACACTAGTGGATTTTGGCTTTCCCTAACTTGAACTCACTGGTTAGAGGGCCCATTGTTTTCAGGGTTTCAAATTCTGTTTACTTAGTTGTATATTTGCTTACTTCCCCCACCCCCAGCCCCACTTCCAGCGAGATCCATAAAAGCAAGGAAAGCTTTAGATATTCTTTGCAAGTACAAGGCACTGAGATGACTATTATTGTTCTTTGAAGTCAAAACTGAATTTTCTGATCATTCCCAAGAAAAATGCTTGTCCTTTCTCCAAAGGGTAAAAAATATTTTGAATCAATATTTTTTGGCTTAATTCCATTCCGTAACTACTTAATTCAGGGGTAAGTGAGGGATATGTGTGAAAAAAGCAGCCAGCACTGGGGAACAAATCCACTAATAATGGCTAGCTAGTGGAACAAGAGCAGTTGAATATGTGAGACAAATTAAATACCTCACAATTCCCCAAAACAACTGATAGTCACTCTCATGGAAGGATTATTCCAGCTTTTGGATTTAGGGCCCAAACAGACCGCCTGGAAAAGCTGGCTTCTGGGCAGCTTGGGGGCATGGCACTTTGATAGCGCATGCCCCCAAGACACCCAGAAGACGCCCAGCTGATCAGAAGGGGACAGCTTCAAGCCATTCCAGGGGCATGATGTTTTGATGATGTATGCCCCCAGAGCACCCAGAAGCTGTCTTGTAGTTGCACCGGGGCTGCCTAAGGTGGCCTAAAACTAGCCCAAATAGGAGTGGGTCTTTCTGCTCCTATTTGGGCTGGTGGTGGAGGGCACCTTCGGGACTGTAGCATGTGTTTACCATGGTCCCAAGGCATCTTTGGTGGGGGCGGCTTGAAGCCGCCCCTTCGTGACCATCTGTTTTGGCCCTTAGTGAGCCAACCCATTCACCAAATGACAAATTCATTTGCCAAATGATAATTTGGCCCTCAAACTCAGTTAACACATTCATATTAACACAGTGTCATCTTCACTGAGAGAGTTTGCTGTGAAATTTGTATGACAACTGCGATAAACAACTGGAAGTAGCCCTTTGGGAATCTTGACACTTTGAGTTCAGATTATTTATTAACTCTTTCTTAAACAAATCAGAAGTTAAGAACAGTATGACTGCCTTGTGTATATTCTATTTTTCCCCTTTTTGAAGGCTCCCGTTGCCCTTGTGGTAATTTCACAATGAATAAATAGTAAGCAAGGTTGACACCCTCTTTGGTTTTCTACCCACAGTCTGTGAAAGCTTGTAATCATAGTTTCCAACAAGGGCTCTGAATGTTTGTAATCATAGCTTCCAACTAGGTCTCTGACCTTCCTGACACACAGTTGTTTCCATAGTTTTTCAGTTACTAAAGTTCCTTTTTAACACACAGTTTTCAGAATTTCCCTTATCATGCATACTATTCAGTCCAAATTTCCCCCCTTGACAATTGGTACGTGTTTCCCATTGAAATGCAGATTGGAGAAAATGGTAGGATTTTCTTGGCTCTTTATTTTAGGCCTTGAAAATATTAATAATAATGTTCTACTTCCTGAAAGTAAAAGAATTTGTGAGAAGATTCTGCACAGGTTTAAAGGTGACAATATTCAAACTAGAGTTTTATTTGAAGGCTTGTTTTCTTTGGTTTCTTTGGTTTAAAGGTGACAATATTCAAACTAGAGTTTTATTTGAAGGCTTGTTTTCTTTGGTTTTTTAATAAGCCAGTAAACATAACATTTGGAATACGATATCTAAAATTATTTTCTTCATAGAGTTCAACTCTTTGGCCATGCCTTAAATGGGATTTTAACTGAAATAACTGTTTGCTTCTAATTCATTACAAACTTGGGTGTGTATCAGTTAGCTGGTCCTCATGACTGAAGGATGGTAGAAGCTAGGTTGTTGTAACCTTACTTGCCCAAAGCAAAATACACTCTTTATATCTTCTATATATTCTTCAACAATCATAGTCCTTATCATGAATGTCTTTAGATATTCATATTCAGTTGCAGGCCCAGATCATAAGTTAGACTCTAATGTGTATAATTGGCAATAATTTTTTTTTAATTTAAAAAGTAGTTTTAGGAAAGATTGCTTAAAGGTAGAGAAGTGGTGAAGGTACTTCATATCTTTCTCTGCCAGACATTTCTTCAATTCCACTTACCCCTCCCTCTCAGGAGCTTTGCTTTTGTAGGTTTCAGCTGACAAAATGTGTACTTTGAACCACATGAAGTAGCAACCTCAGGGGTTATGATTTCGACTGGATAAAATGGTGAGAATGGGGAGGACAGAAATTTAAGTTGCATCTGCATTGCAGAAATAATCCAGGTTGATACCATTTTAACTGCCATGGCTCAATGCTATGGAATTATTTCAACTGTAGTTTTGTGAGATATTTAACCTTCTCTGTCAGAGAGCTCTGATTTTGCAATGAACTATTGTTCCTAGAATTCTATAGCATTGAACCAATTAATGTGGTGGTGTCAACCTGGATCGTTTCTGCAGTGCATATGCAGTTTAAGTGCCACATAGTCACCATTAGTTGTTAGGAAATGTTTATTTAATGCAACAACAACAAAAAGCCTATAGTTCTACATATTTGCAGGTGATGTTCAGGTTGGTTCTCCAGTGGACAAAAATATTAAACACTGAGGAAGTAAGCAGATATATTATATGCATTAAGATACTTTAACTTCTCTGGGTGTAGAAATTATGGGGTATTTCTAGAACAGGTAGAAAAATAAAATTTTGTAATCATAACCATTTTGAGTCTTGTCCCAGGAGAAAGGTGAGTTATAAATCAAATCTAAATAAATAAATAAATCCCCTAATTACTGTGTATCCCATGAAAAAACTTATTAGAGACATTTTAAAATTCTGTGGATATAGAACTACATTAAATATGTATATCATTTGTGTACAAGGACAAAAAAATATGGTGGAAAGAATACTCTTTGTTTAGTGCACTGTTAGTTAGTCTCTGTGCTAAGGGTTAATGTTAGGGCTTAGAGTACACTTGTTGTATTGCTGGACTCCATTGAGAATTCCAATTGGCTCCCATGAATGTGGCCAAATCTATTGACACGCCAAGCCTAGCACTTTTGCTTTGCTACATCATGTTTCACCACCACCACCCCAAAAAATGCTGGACATTTCTTCCAATATGTTACATTGGTTGGAAAAAAAAGTTCTGATCTGCTTTAAAAAAAAAAAAAGACGATATGTACAGGGTGATTGACTGAAATTCAGTAAAATGTCTACATCAGGATAGGCAACTTCCAAGGACTGGTGCTATATTAGCCCCCCTCCCCAAAAGGATCCAGACTTTGGAATATTGGTTTAATATTATTACAGCCATTACAATTTGGAAAATCAGTTCAGTGACTTAAATATTAATAGTTGAAATAGTTTTTTTTAATTGACATTATTGTGAATTAACTTGTTGATCAAGCATTAATGTGTGGCCAGACCATGTGATTTACAGAGAATACTATGGAGATTGTCACTGATAAGCTGTTACTGACTCCTTTGAAAGGGCTCTTTTTTGTGCTTTTAAAGTTATGTTGATTTTTTTCCAACATGAATAGCGAAGACTGCAATAGGATTGCTGCTTTGAAATCAGAGTAGGAGAGGCTATCATCTTACAACCTCTTGGTCACTTGATCACTTATCTGCTTCCCTCTTTTATCTCCCACTCCTCACTTCTTTCAGTCTTCAAATGCCTTGTTTGTTAAAGGTTAATACATTTATTTCAGTAAGAGGGCACTGTTCCATCACAAGTATACCAGTAGATGGAGAGCTACAAAGATTGGTCAGGGGATCAAGTGTGAAATATTCTCAATCTGAAATGTCTACGAATCTGACCATATGCAGAACATTTTTCTGCACAACTGAATCAGTGCATATTTTCTGTCTTTCCACTCTCAATCAAGATCAGTGGCAGTAGCATCACTAGGGGGTGCAGAGGGTGTGGACCAAAACAGGTGACACCACAGAAGAGAGGGGACACCCAATGAGTGCCCCCGACCTCCCTGCCATGTGCCCGTCCCTGCCGCATGAGGTTTTACTTGCAAGTAAAGCCTTGTGCAGGAGGGAGGGAAAAGGGCTAGTTCCATGTGGGACAGGGAGTTGGGAGAGCACCCTTTTGGCTCTGCTCCAAGCCCTGCTTCCTGCACCAGGTGACACCCCAGTTTAGAACACTGCTGATCAGTGGTAGAGCTCAGGTTTGCACAGGATCCAAGGATGCCAAATACAGTCAGTGGAATTTGCAACTTCAATTATTATTTATTTAACAAGCCCACTCTTCTCTGCTCCCATTTTACTTTACTATATAGTGCAGTGCTTCTCAAGGGTGGGGTGGAACCTCTGGGGGGGAGGGCACTAGAAATGCCAAAGGGAGGGGCACGAGACTTGGAGGAATTGATTCCTCCTTCTCCTCTTCTCAAACTTCTTTATGTGTAAAATTTACACATGCATTGAGTTAAATATTTGAATTTACTTAAAACTGTTCTAATTTGAACAATAATATTTCCTTATAAAATGTTAAACTATGAATATGCAGTGGGCCCTTGGTATTCACTGGGCTTGGTTCTGAGACTCCCTGTGGATGCCAAAATCCAGGGATGTTTATGTCCCATTAAATACAGTGGCACAGTAAAATGGTGTCCCTTATATAAAATAGCAAAATCAAGGTTTGCTTTTTGGATTTTTAAAAAAAAAATATTTTCAAGCTGTGGATGGTTGAATCCATGGATATAGAATCTGTGGATATGGAGGGCTTGCCTGTACATGAATGTGTGATTAAAATTGTACACACTAAATAAAAAATATTATTCATATACTACATCAAGTCTGCATGTAGATGTAAAGGAGGGGGGATCCAGAGGGTAAAATGTTTGAGTACCACTTGTATAGTATAGGAAGGAGGAGGAGGACAAGGGGATAGATGAACAGCAGAATGGGAAGGGTGGAAAGAAAGACCCCCTGAAGAAGATAAGACACAAAGGGCTTTTGCAGACTGCCATAAATAGTGCAAATGGAGTCCACTTTAACTGCCCTGGCTCAGTGCTAGGGAATCATGGGAATTGTATTTTTTTCTGAGACATTGAGCCTTCTCTGTCAGAGAGCTCTGGTGCCACAATAAACTACAGTTCCCATGATTCCCTAGCACTGAGCCAGGGCAGTTAAAGTGGACTCAGTTTACACTATTTCTGGCAGCCTGCAAAGGCCCAGAGAAATGATGGCTGGATGAGTTTGAGGAATACCTTTTGCTTAATTATTGAAGAGCCTAACACTATGTGAATAATGCACCAAAGAACTGCCAAATTGTAGCTCACCCCAAATAGTTAGACAGTTGTCCCTCCCCAATCAAGACAAGCAAAAAGGGATAAAATGGTGGTGCGAGCTTGCACATCCCCCCGCCCCATATGCCATGGGCATGCACACCATTATTTTCAATGGGGCTCAAATATTTGCAAGCCACCATTTTCAGGTGGGGGGTCTGGAATGGATCCCTTGCAAATTAGGAGGGGCTACTATACAAGAATATACAATAGAAATCAGTCCAGAACATAATCAACAGAGGGAGAGGAGTTACTGAAAACAATTGTATTGCTACCCCAATTGTAAGAAAGATTCCAAACACAATCCTTTTATACAGGCTTATGTGCAAACTCATTGAATTTATATTCTCCTCACAGTCAGCAGGCAGGCAGCAATTCTTAAAGAGAGGAATGATAGATACTACTTCAGTTTCTCTTCTCTGGAGAGTGGTGGTGCTCGAATACTATTCTGTGTTTAGAAAGTCGTTCTGCTCGAAGCATATTACAGGATAAAATATGTGTTGGCTCTCCTCTGTGTCCTGCAGGTGTGCAGCGACAAAAACAAACAAAAACTAGGCCCAAACAGAGGTGTCAACATTCAGCACTGACTGAGGTGCTTGACCTCAACAGTCAACAGTAGCTCACAGCAAAGTGAGGAACCACAACCCAGTATGCAGTATTTGGCAGTCAAGCACTGACCAACCTGAAATAAGGCATAGACACAGCTGATTTCTTACAAAGTCTTTGGAGGCTTTTATGTTCCTGTTGCAAATATATATACAAAGTATTTACAACAGAGGCTCTGACTTCTGTCAACATACACTGTCTGCTATAATCCACTTCTTCTACAAACACACCAACTCCTCTCTTCAACCCACACCTGTTCTGGATTCCAGCACCCTTGTATACAGCGCTGATCCCATTAGGGTTGACACCTGGTGTTTCTTAACATTTACAGCCATAGAAATTATTTTATCAACAATCCCCTCCAAAAATAATTTGTCATGGCTAACTGATACAAAAATAGAACATAAACATGTACATTACATTGGTTTACACAGTTATTGGATGTAACATTATTATTATTTACAGATTATTTTTCACATAGTCCTAATGAAGCAACCATCTTGCCATGCTTCTGTGCTGGCAATGCCTTTGTAAAATGGGGGAGGGGGGTATGCTGTATCTATTGTGTCTTGGGGATTCTATGTTTTATCTTGTGTATTTTAATCTGTAAGCCGCCCTGATTGGATTACCATTGGGCGGGGTAAAAATAAATTTTATTATTATTATTATTATTATTATTATTATTATTATTATTATTATTAAATATGTCGGCACATTTGACTTTGTGTTATAACCCTTTTTCTGTTCATTGTGTACCTCCTTGGACCTTACATTACTCTGGTCCCACGGCATGTCACCCTTTTTAGATACATTTCCAGTACCCAATGGTTCACAACTTACACTGTTAGATACAACCTTACCATTTGGTACAGCAAAAACTCAGTTTCCCCATTTTCTCCCTTGCACAACTTGGGGATTAGGTAGAAGGGCTGGGTGTCCTCTACACTATCAACCTCACTTTTTATTGCTTGTTCCACTTTTAATTCTGTTGTGGAAGTATCAGATGGATATTTTAAGGGGCTTGTCTGATATTGCTGTATACTATCATTATTTCCCACCCCTCCATTTGTGGATATTGGTTCTTTTGAGGACTTGTTTTTGAACAAACACATCTCAGTTTGCATGAGCCTGATCCCATCCACTCTGGGATTTAAACTTGGGATTTAAACTTGTCCATTACCTAGGGAAAATGGTTTTGTTCCCTGAGTACCCTACAAACTTTAGCCTTCACTATTTGGGCTGACCTTTTCTCCTCAAAGTTTTGAGGATTAGGACATTAGCAAATTGTCCAAATATCCTCAGGTACTTTAGACATGATTCTCTACCATATAACATAAAATATGGCATCTGGTTGACACTAGAGCTTCAGACCCTATTTAAGATATGGTTTGCACATACCACAGCCTCACCCCACACATTATCGGGTGCTTGGGCATCGACCAACATACAGTCTTTCATAGATTGTAAAAGTCCTATCCTTCATTCAGCTAAGCTGTTCTCAGCTGGCCTGTTAGGTTTTCTAGTTTTATGTTGGATGTCCTTAGTACTCAGCCAACTCTGGAATGAATTCCTCAGAAATTCCCTACCCTATCTGAAATAAACATTATCATTTTAAATGGGAATTTCTTTTCCACCTTGGCCACCCATTCCTTAAACCTTGTATATTCTTCATCCTTGGACTTCAGCAAATAAACAAAACTAGTGGTCCACTAAAACAAAAATATATCTAGCTCCTCCCACACTTGCCTTAAATGGTCCAGCAAGATCTCCATGAATAACCTGGCATGGCTGCTTGGTTACTCTCTGGCTTTCCTTTGCCACAGGAAAAGCCTTGGCTTTTACCTTTTTACAGACTGTGCAGTCCAGTCTGTGACAGAGCTTCACCTTCAGTTCCAGACACACTTTTGCTAACTGTGCCAATGTAGAAAAACTGGCATGTCCAAGTACCCCGTGCAGATAATGCACATGCTCATTATGCAAGGGCACATTAGACATAGTCACACTGGCCACATTTGGTTAGTCTGTCTAAGAATGCATGCAATACAGCCCACTTGTCTGAGGATGCATGCAATACAGCCCGTTCTGTTTCTCACCCTTGGCACAGACTCTACCATCCTTAGATACAACACATTTCTCTCAAACATAACTTTGTAACCATCATTAGTCAATATGGAAACACTTAAAAAACAAGTCTTTAAACATGGAGTGAACAAAACTTGGGAAAACTGTTTCCCTAAGCAGGGAATGAATGCAGTTCCCATGATGTCCACCTTCCTTGAAGCTCCATCTGGCAAGTCCATTTTGGAGTCTGTTGAAGGCTTCACATTCACAGCTCTAAACAGTTTACCATATGGTGTGTGGCTCCAGAGTCAAGCAACAACACTTGCTTGACTTCAGCTTCCTCAACAGCTGCAGTCAGAAAGCCACATCCAGCTGCCTGTGAGGACTTGTTTATAGGCTTCTGCTGCTATTGTCTCTGCTCCTTCTTGTGGCCAAATTGAGAAGGACATTTTTTCTTCAAGTGCCCCACCCTTCCACATGAGTAGCACCTTCTCACTAGGCTGCACATAGCTTCTCCTTGGTCCTGTGATGCTGAGGGCAGGTGTGTCCTGCAGGCGTGCAGCAACCGAAACAAACAAAATGTAGACCCAAACAGAGGTGCCAGCGTTCAGCACTGTATGAGGTGCTTGACATCAACAGTAGCTCACAGCAGAGTGCAGAAGCACAACTCAGTATGCAGTATTTGGGAATAAAGAACTGACCAGCCTGACAGTTGACTTATTCCAAAATCCTTGGAGGCTTTTATCTTCCTGTTGTAAAATATATACAAAGTATTTGCAACAGAAACTCTTGATTTCTGTCAACATACCCTGTCTGCTACAATCCACTTCTCCAGTAAACACACTCTACAAACGTCCCACACACCACACTACTACTCTCTTCAACCCACTCCTGTCCTGGCTTCCAGAGCCCTTATACAATGGTGATACTATTAGGGTTGACACCTAGTGTTTCTTAACATTAACAGCCAGAGAAGTTATTTTATAAATTATTAAAGGGACATATTACCCAACAATATGTTGCTTGTCATCATTAAACAAAAACTAAACAGTATAATATGGCTCAGATACTTATTATGAGTCTTTCAGCTGATTTCCTTTATCTGTTAACAGAAGCAGGGATAAATGCCATGTTCTTAAATGCACCTTTTAATTTTCAGCTACTGGCCTTCTGGGGGAAAAGAAATTATATCTCATAGTATAGAATGAATGAACAACTGGCGTTGGAACATTTTGTGGATGGTCCTCCATAAATACTGATTTTGATGTTTGTCACTTAAAGCTTTTCACAGTTATTAGAAAATGAATTCCAGGGACAGTTATAACTTTAATCCTTTCTGTTAGAAGGTATCCTTCATACATTAGCTTCTCTAAATAGTTTAGAACATATGGTTACATGTATCCAAGAGGATAACTACATAACATATATTGTTTAAGTGGTATCTTTTAGTAGGAGTACCAAGACCATTAACATTCATTGACATAAATTTAAGTTCCTCCATATTTAACCAAACCCTTTTTTTCTACTGTATTGCATATTCCACATTATTATAACCCTTATATGCCATCCTTTCCTCCCCCCCCCTTTCTGGAATTATGGTCCCTCCTTCCATTGGAGAGAACACGAGCTTTAAACTGCTCATCACAATTCCACACACACATACAAAACATAAACTGTTTTAGCAGTTGTTTCCGCTCCCTAGAGAACCCACAAAACTGTAATTCTCTTAAGATGGACCTAGGGATCGTTATTAGATCATGCTTAGCAATGTTATCAGCAATAACCCTCTGCATTTTTTTTCTGGAAAAAGGTAACATTTAAACTGGAATAAATGTGGTCTGAGCAAGCAACTCAAGTGATTTAGCAAGAGAGACAGTATTGATGTGACACTCCATTAACTGAATGTTAAGTTTTCTTATGTTGTAATTCATAAAATATACTTAATTACTGTTTAGAAACCAAAGTAGAATACTAACCCTTTTATATTGACATAGTGCTGTGCAAAGCTCATCAGGGCATGTGAGAAGGAAGTGGGAAGAAGTTAATCTCACCTCTTGTGGCACCAATACTACTGTCATACCGCTTTTAAAGGAATTGGAAGTGGGGGAAGCAGTTGGAAATTTTTCTCTGGCTCATATCTTAACTTGTGGACATAGTCATATTTTCTTTGAGATGAAACACTGTGTATCTACACCTGAACTGAGCTTTACCAGCTTCCCTACTGATTACAAATGCTTCCTATGGAAATATCTCAGAACCATGTGGAACAAATTTGGTAATTTTCAGATTATTACCAGTGACTGCAGATTTGGTACATGCTCTCTCGCTCTCTTAAAGGGACTAACTCAGCTTCCTCTAATCATGTGTCTAGCACGTAACATTGCATGGTCATTTTCCAGGGTACTTATTTATAATCATACCTTTGATGCAGCTCTAGGATATAATTAGTGAGAGCAATCTTAGGCTTACTCCTTTTGATTTTTGTTTTTCTACTTTGAGCTGCCTTTTCTGGAGAGGTGTTTTTTTTTTGTTTTTTTGTTTTTTTGGTCTGCTATTGAAATGCATTCACATTCTAAATTTTAATATTTTTTTCTCTCTTCTTCTTTTCAGTCCACAGCCATGAGTGAACCCCAGTGTTACTACAATGAGACCATTGCCTTCTTTTATAACAAAAGTGGGAAATACCTAGCCACTGAATGGAACACTGTAAGCAAGCTTGTGATGGGCCTTGGGATTACAGTATGCGTCTTCATCATGTTAGCCAACCTTTTAGTTATGGTGGCTATCTACGTCAACCGGCGTTTCCATTTTCCTATTTATTATCTAATGGCTAATTTAGCTGCTGCTGACTTCTTTGCAGGGCTGGCATATTTTTATCTAATGTTTAACACAGGACCCAACACTAGAAGATTGACTGTAAGCACCTGGCTCCTTCGTCAGGGTCTCATTGATACCAGTCTGACAGCCTCTGTTGCCAACCTGTTGGCCATTGCCATTGAGAGGCATATTACAGTGTTCCGCATGCAGCTACATACACGGATGAGTAATCGCCGAGTAGTAGTGGTAATTGTTGTCATTTGGACTATGGCTATTGTTATGGGTGCTATACCAAGTGTTGGCTGGAATTGCATCTGTGACCTCACTCACTGTTCCAACATGGCACCACTCTACAGTGACTCTTACTTGGTTTTCTGGGCTATTTTCAACCTGGTCACCTTTGTAGTCATGGTGGTCTTGTATGCTCATATCTTTGGGTATGTGCGCCAGAGGACTATGAGAATGTCTAGGCATAGTTCTGGACCCCGTAGGAATCGGGACACCATGATGAGTCTTCTGAAGACTGTGGTTATTGTGCTTGGTGAGTACCTATGACAATGTTTCACACAGCTGTCCCAATAGAATACCATTATGACCTCTTTACTCATGCACTATTGTATTTTATTAAACTACTAAATGCTGAAAGGATTATATAATATAAACATTCATCCAGAGATATACACATTGCCATGTCTACAGAAATATTTCCAATTTCAGTAGTACCTTCATCTGTGACTTCTTACTATGAAATCTTTCAAATCATACTCTGTTCTTTGAAATGAATAAATATGCTGTTCTGTTTTTATATCAGCGTCAAGCTGATATAAGTAGGGGTAGGGGGTGGGCTATGTTTCATACTGCAACCTACTAGGGACAACACCACACCAATGCCATAATGGTGAAGCAAGAATAACATTAAACCTCTTGTGAGGGGGTCTGGTGTCCCACAGTAGATCTCTGGGACAAGAGGCCCCTGGACTACAAGAAGTTTCTCATCTTGTTTGTTTATGTTATCATTTAGTCAAAAATTAACTTTTGCATGCTCTAGAGAAATCTCTTCTTCTTTTTTCTCCTTACTATATTATCAGCCATCTCAGTTAAACCCTATTGTATATTACTTATACCACTGGATTGATGCCATTTTGATCCTTCCTGTAATTTTCCATACAGGTAGAAGCTATTATAGTGATGCACCTGTAGGCTGGGGCCATGTCACAGAATCTTTGTCATACAAGCCCAAGTTTCTGTTACTGCTAGAGAGTATGGAAAGGGGTATATGCATTGCAATAACTTCATTCCTGATGGGATTCTACTTTTAGGCATAAGGTCTGTGTGTATTTTTAAAAAACCTCTGTGAAAGTATTTATTAGTACTTCTGTTGTTTGGGCTCAAGATAGAGAAAACAAATTTTGTTTGGTACTTACTGCCTGGTGTGTATAACTAAGAATGTCTTGGCATGTTGGCAGTTAACTCATTTCAGCATCTCCTTTCTCCTCCTCCTCCCCTTCTTCTTCTTCTTCTCCTCCTCCTCCTCCTCCTCCTCCTCTTGTTCTTATTCTTATTCTTATTCTGTTGATTTGATTTTAAAAAGCAACTACAGTTTGAATCCTGACTGTTTTTCAGATCTTTTCTCAAAAATAGGATGAAGAGCTCATAGTGTTAGTCATGTCTAACACCATTGTGAACCTCACTGAGCAATAGTGGTAGCTTTTACATTGTTTTGATGATAGTTATTAAGCTTGTAGTTGCCATGTGGTAAGACTTTCTAAATAATTAAACATCAGGTCTCATCACACAGTCTTTTCTTGATGAATAAAAATGTATATAGAGAAATACTCCTATGCACACTGCTTTCCATTTCAATACATTTAAATATTCCCCTTTTTAAATAAAATTATTGAGTTTCTGTAGAATAAAAGGAATTGATTTTGTTCTTTGGTACATAAAGTTCCCTACGACAAGTTTTGGCTTGGTAGGTTGGGTGTGGAATAGCAGGTGAGCACCCTGGCTAACATGTTTTATTCACAATATAATTTGATTAGAGTATTCAGTAATCTACTACATATAGAATATAAACCAAAAACATCATTTTTATAGAATATTATACATTATTATTGTTACCCTAGATGTAAATCTGTCCAAAGAGGACACTCTAAAAAACTATGTTTGGGGAATTGCATTTTAGCTCAAATGTAGAAATATCTAGTGGCTGGGTAATTTAGCCTAGGGGACCAATCCCAATATATATCAAGTCCAGAAGTACATAGAACTTCAGAGGCAGACTTCCAATTAAACTGAGTTTTATTTAAAAGGGATTAACATGTGCACACACACACACACAAACACAATCATGCACACACAGACAAGAACTAGGAAATCAAAGGTGTGATGTTGGAATAGACATGAGGCTTCACTAATGGCAATACTGCTCCTGAACAGATCTTGATGCCGGATTGTGGGGATATCAGGGTTGAAGACAGGCTCTAGCACTCCTGGTGCAAAGTGAGGTGGTGAGCAATAAAGATGCTTAGCCAAGCAAACCAACATGGATTCAGCATGCACTTGAACTAAGCTAAAGAAATGGGCAAAATAGCCCTAATATTTATACCCAGAAATTCCGCCTTGGGGGAGAGGCAAGGGGTTTGATATGACCAAAAGGGTCTTGAAGTCCTTTGACATGGGCATGAGTTGCTTTGATATGTTTTCCATGGTGGCAATACAGGGATGTGAAGGGATGTCAGTTAAACACACACTTCCAAGCTGGAGAGGATATCAGGCAGGATCTCTGGTCCTGTGTTTATCCCAAGGCTTGGCTCTCTTTGTTCTGGGGCTGGGAGGGGGTGTCTCACCACCTCCTCCTCAATGTCTGGCACACCTGGCCCCCTTTGCAACTCCTGCCTGCTCAGCTATGTGCAGGGGCTATACCCTTGGGATGGCTTTCACATTCAGGGTCCTGGAAAGCCACTTAGCCTTTGCTATTCTGATATCAAAAGAGGAGGGGTGATTAGAGACATCCCATGGGGCTAACATTATGTTATCAAATTCACTACATTTGGGTGTATTTTTTGCTGTCTAGGTATGTGCAATGCCACTTACCTTACACACATGGTCTCCAAATTCTCTTATATTCCAGTGGAAAACTGGCATGCAGTTAGTTCAATGAGCCTTTTGTCGGCAGCACCCATTGCAAGCAGCCTAGCAACCAGTCAAATTTAAATGCACCAAAACTGTTGAAATAGTTGCTTTGACACAAGAGGGGCATGAAGACTTCCTTAGGTCACTTCTTTAGCATATGTTCCAGAAGAAACTTATTTGCAGGGGGAATGGGGAGAAGAAATGTGTCAATAAACAAACTCTACATTAATTTTCCAGCCAAATGTTATCTATATCCACATAGAAAACCAGAGGGGAACTTCCCCGAACTTAAGAAAAAAGTGCAGCCTTGCTTGTGAAGAACAAGTGTGATGAAAAGGAAAAACCAAATTATATGTACACAGAGAGATGGGGGGGGCAAAGGCAAAACAGATGGAAGAAATATTCCTGTTCATTGCTAAAGGTCTCAGGTGTTTTTTGTTTTGTTTTGTTTTTAAACATTCACATGACATTCTCCTTTTCATGGAACATCTATATACAATTCCCAGCACAAACAGAAACATTTCATTCCTTCTTTGTTGTTGTTGTTGTTGTTTTTAATTCCAAGATACATCTCAGCAAAAATATGAAGAAAAAAAAACATGTGTTTGTCCAGCTTCAGTTAAAGAGCGTACTTCTTTCTCTTTGCTGGATGGGAGGGCATACTGTTTATGCTAGAACAGTCATATATTTGGAACACTGTACCTTTAAAGAAGGCATGCCTCTCCAAATCTCCAAAGTCAATACTGAGCAAAGACATATAAAAGATCTATCATTGGCCACTTGTCTATAGTATCATGTTTATTGGCCGAATTGCCTACTGAGCATCCTTCATCCTCCTTTCCCTCCCTGCTGCCTGGATAAGTCTCTGTGGATTGAAAATGCTTTTTCAGGAAGTCCCTACTGGTAATAAATGAGGCTTTGTGTTGCAAGAGATCTCACTTTTTTGCACAGTTACAGGCCTAGAAAGAGAGAGGATACAGTCATTGTTCACCATCCTTTACTACATGGATGGCCAGAATGCAGCTACATGCAACCCTTGGACCCCACTTCTGCAACCCTTGAAGCCTTCCACTAGTCATCCAAGCACCCTCATTTTAAAAAAAGGCATGATTTTCAGCCAGAGCTGACAGGAAAAAAACACCACACCAAAACATATGAAAACATGCAAAAGCACACACCCTACCCACACAGCAGCCACAACCACCCATTACCTTCAAATACCTGTTTTCCTATGAAATCCCTCTCAAAATGGTGACTTTTGGTAATCATTTTGAGAGGTGTTCCAGAGGAAAATTTGGGTATATTGGGGGTGGGTGGGTGGGTGCTCCACAAGAGATTTGGAGGAAATTGTTCCTTGCCCCCTGCAGAGTTGCCTACCCCTGCTCTACTGTTCATTGGCTCCGATACTGAAATGTATATAATACTGTTCATAGCACCTTTGTAAAACAAAGAAAAATGATAAGAGTATTCTTGTGTCATTGTTCTAGCTTTTCCCAATCTGGCAAACACCACCTCCTTCCGCACACACAGTGTTGTGGACTGCATTTGCCATCATCTTTCACCATAGGCCATGATGGTTGGGCTGACGGGGACTGTAGTCCAACATAGCTTAGAAAGGCTGCCTTTATTTATTTTTCTGCAAATAATATGGCAAGGGCTATGAAAAGGCAGAATTATATTGATGCTTAGGCAGTTGCTATTGCTAGTTGTATTAAAATGACTAATGTAAAACATGAGAAAATAGCTAAAAGTTTCAGCCACTGACATTTGACTACAAGAGATGAAAAATCTGGAGAAGAAACATTGAGTATGAAATATAAAGTATATCATTTTTCCCCAAAAATCCGAAGGATAGTTATTAGAGGTAAGCCCTGTTGAGTTTGAAGGGAAATTCTTTTCAATAAATATGTTTAGAATTACTTGGAAAAAAATCAATAAATGCTAAAGGTAATCTTGTAAAAGGTTGTCTGGCTTTTCACATGTGATAACTGCTTTTAAATAGTTACTGAAATCAGATAAGAATACCTGAATACAGCAACATCTGTATTTTTATTTGGACATACTTGACTTATGACCTCAGGCAAATTGTTTCTTTTTATATCAGAGCAGGGTGGTATGGAATCCATCACTAGATTAGCAAAAGAACGCAAGACATACTGCATTTTCTTAAAACTAAGACCTCCAAATGTGTTATTCTGCTACAGCTTATCAAATACTTGGGTTCCTCCCAAGTGAAACTTTTAATAGGGTTTCCCAAACAGTAGGTTAACCTGCCAATTATCCTTCATACTCAGAGGGTTGCCATGATTAAAAGAGCAAATGAATGGAAAATTCAGTATCCCACAGCTGGCATTTCTTTCTATACACCACGAATGGCAACATTAGCAGTCAGTTTCTGCCAAAACTGTATTTCCTGGTCTTGGAAAAGCTAAATAGGCCTAATATATGCTCGCAGACGTTTGTGTGGAAAAGATTACTGAATGTTTATCCACATGTTGCATGCAGTTTTACAAATCAACTTTGGGCTTTATGCATCAGTAGACCTTGTATACAATTCTTTATAGAGGAAAAAAGCACAGGGGCTGCTATAGTGGTCTAGCACTAGATTATTGCATTTGAGTATGAGACACAATGAAGTCTCTCACTTTGAACTGGAAGGAAAAGAGGAGGGAAATATTTGCATTCTTTTAAAGAAAAAGTGCCTACAGTGAGGTCAACATCAAGGCTTGAAGTGCTCTAAATCGTCCTATGGAGAATTAGATTTCAGTAGCACAGGTCATACAGTGGCACAGAAAAGAACTGAGTTTAATGTTGAAGATGCCTCATTTGCTAACTAATTGGATGATGGATGGTAGAAAAATAAAAGTGCTTCTTGGTTGGTAGTTGATTGATACTGATAGCTCAGGTCCAAGCTATTTGGCAAACTATATATCTCTGTTTAATCCAGTCTGGGCTCTGAGATCATCAGGAGAGACCGTTCCCTCAGTTCCAACACCATGACACTTATGGTTGGTAGTGAGACAAGAGAGCCTTCTTGGTTGCTGCCCCTAGACTCCAGAACTCCCAATGGCCTCCTCCTTGTTGGCCTTCTGGTAGCAGGCTAAAGTCTTTTTATTCAGACAGGCTTTTAAAATAAAGTTTTTAAAGAATGGGCTAGGGGGAATTGCAATATTTTAACAATTTTTGTGTTGTTTTTTTAATTGCATTTTATGATTTCATTGTGTGATTTAATACTGTAATAGTTTGATATTGTAATAGGTTAATTCTATTTTAATGCTCACTTTTTGTATGTTTTAAATTGTATTGTTCTTTTAAATTGTGAAATGCTTTAAAATCCCAATTTTGGAGTGAAGCAGGATATTGTTGTTGCTGTTAATACAAACCAGTTCTGATTGCTGGATAAGAATGACTTGTTTATATCTGTTCCATGAACATATGACAAACTGGCCAGGTTATATGACAGTAACCAGCTCATTTGACAGAATAAAGAAAGACAGACAGT
Organism: Phrynosoma platyrhinos; assembly: GCA_020142125.1. Lineage (NCBI taxonomy): Eukaryota > Metazoa > Chordata > Lepidosauria > Squamata > Phrynosomatidae > Phrynosoma > Phrynosoma platyrhinos. The sequence continues at coordinate 111,606,553 of CM034703.1, forward strand.
CTCCCTTAGCATAGTCAGGAAAGTAGCCTGGAAATGTTGTAAGCCTTCTAGCTATCAACATGCATCATCTACAATGGCTGAAGAAGCAGATATACATAACAAGTTCTGTTAATTCTTAAGCAGACATGCAAATTTAGAAATAATTTATCACTTAAATGGAAATACAATGTATTTCACAAAAGTGAAGGAGAGATTTATAATGTATTTAGAGTTCTATTCTTCTGCTTTAACTGCCATGGTTCCATACTGTGTAATCCTGGGATTTGTAGTTTGGTGAGGCACTAAAATGCTCTGGATTCTAAGTGCCCCTTCCCAAACTGCATATTCCAGGATTCCATAGGATAGAACCATGTCAGTTAAAGTGAAATTATGGTGCTATACTTTTGTAGTGTGAATGAGCTCTGTGTCTGCTCTTTTTTCTATCTAAATGCTAACACTAGATGGGCAGCTATAATGCTTTCTTTTTAAACTGGATTTCAACTGGACAGCTCTTTGTAAAACCACACAACCACCTGAAATTAATCTTCTTTAGCTACATAGGCTGAGATTCTATATCAGCTCCTCAGCTATGTACCTACCTTAGTTATCATAAGTAGCATGTCCTGGCTCAACCTTCCCCTGAAATCTTGACTTAATAGACAAGCAGCTACTGTGAGCGACAGGGAGCTGTTCACCTGTTGGCTGGAACACAGAAGACAGATGTTTCCACTCCCCTCCTGCAAACAATCTCTGGTGCATCACTCAGAAGCAGAGTCCCTGTCACAATTCCTCCTTGCACTAGAAATCACTTGCAGGGGAGGAATGTCAGTCGTCTGCATCCTGATCAGGAGGAGGAGAGACCCCTGTTGCTTGCTGTGACTGCTGCCAGTAAGGACCTTATCACACGGGGTCCCAAGCAGAAGATATCCAAAGG
>CM034703.1:111610682-111627196 GCA_020142125.1 Phrynosoma platyrhinos
GGTCTTCTATGCAAGTATTAACAAGGGCTGACCATCTTAGCTTTCAAGATCAGATGGTATTAGATCTGGTGCCTTTAGGGTATTTAGACCAACTGACAAAAGGATGCTATACTGTATATCTGAAAAGTGCCATATTAGCAAAGTGCTGGAAAGGGAAGCACCTTAAAGCAAAGTATGTTTGTAGGAAAGAGTCCAACAAGTATGCATCCCCAACTCTTGTGAATCCTGCACATCTTGCTGTCTTTGCATTTTGATGTCTTTTTGTAGGGCTCAGATGGGAATTCTACATATCTATAGCTTCAAGGAGAGCCAGTGTGGTATAGTGGTTTGAGCGCTGGACTATGATTCTGGAGGCCAGGGTTCGTATCTTTGCTTGGCCATAGAAGCCCACTGGGTTTCAGTCTCAGAGGACAGGAAAGGCAGAGCCCTTCTGAACAAACAAGAACACACCATGGTAAATCCGTCTTAGGGTCATCATAAGTCAGAAATGACTTGGACGGACACAGTAGCTTCATAGAGATTGGTGAGACAAGGGGTAGATAGATGGCATTTTTAAAACTTATGCATGCAACAGGGTAGGTACTTGAGGTTATGGAAACCTATTGCAAATTGCTCTGAATAAAGGAGTGAAGAAGTTCAAGGAGTAGTGCTGCAGCAACAGACAGTGGAAAGCTCTAAAGTAGCTTTTACGTTAGCAAGCTTGTTCCTATTTTGCCAACCCTACCTGACCCCTGACTAACAGTGATGATGCTTGTATATTGATTCATTGCTAACAGTGAGGAAAAACAAGACTGTAAACTCAGGAATTGGCTTTACCAATGTGTGCCTGTCCATCAAAGACGCTCTGTCCTGACACAAGAGCAGCAGTATTTTAGTCCTTGAAAGTCTTCTTCCCCCCCCCCCCATAAGTGTATTTTTAAAATGCACAGGCTGTGGATTTTAGTCAATACTCAAGTAAGCATTACCGCTGTCACTGAGATTATCCTCTTTAAATTGATCATCTTTTATAGTGGTTATTAGTCATTTTATAACAGTTTTATTCAATATAGAGTGGGAATGAACATCAAATATTGCTGAGGCTATTTTTTGTGTGTGTTAGCACTCCATTAACCAAACAAAAGCATGCATACTTTATTTGAAGCCAAATGTATCATATCATATCATATCATATCATATCATATTATATATATGCTTCATATACACATATACTAATACATAATGGATGATCTTCTCTTAAGTATTGAAGCCTTCACCTTTTGCACAGTCTTGACTGGTTGCAGTCCTGATGGGATGGCCTATTGTGAGAATCATAAAGCTGCTACTCTTTCCCAGAGTAGTTTTTCAAGGTTTAATTTTTAAGTTAAAAAGTCACATAAATTTTTAATGAGACAAACAAGGTACATCGTTGTTGTTTTTAAGTGAAAAACATCGGAATAAATGGTGAGGGAGGAAAGGAAAAAGGAAAATCCATGTTGGATTCAGAGCAAGTATATGTGTCATTTGTGGAATAGAGGGAAATCAAGTTCTGCCAACATTAGATCAACCCATAGTGACCCCTATTGGCAGGCAAAGCAGCATGCACCCTAAATTGAGTCCAGACCCATGCCCTTCCCCAGGTGAAAGCACATAAAGAGAAAATCAACACATTAGATAATGAGCTGAATGATGAGTTGAATGACACTAGAATTTAGAGACATGGCCATGATAGTCTAGATTCAGTATCAGTATGCAAAGGATTTTGTAGCACCTTTGATACTAACTGGGTGAAAGATGTTGTAGCATAAGCTTTCATAGACTTGGTCTACTTCCTCGGATGCAGGTTGTGGTTTGAATGATAACCATGGCTTAATTCTCATTGTACCAAATTTTTTGTTCAATGTCTGTTAGGAAAATACTGTAGTCTATTTTTGGAATATTTCTCAGTCCAAAACAAAATGCATGCCACAGTCCTTTGTCATTTCAGAGTGACAATATGCAGTCATTGCATATTTAGGATTGATTTTTTTAATATTATACGTTCCTAGAATCAATGGAGTATGTGTGTATAGAATTGCAGTCACACTTCTATGAGACATCTCCACACAAACACTCCTGTATAAACTTTAGACCTTATGGCTTCTAAATTGATGTTGCTGGTTAAAAGATAAAGATTAAGGGGCTTTGATGGACTGAGGCATCTGTGGTATTTGAGAGGCTCTCTATAAGGACTCTGTTTCTCCCTTGCTTCCCAATTCCTTGAACAGTGGAATTCTCAAGAGATCCTAGAAAATATAGTTCTCCAGGGTGCCACTACTGATGATAGCATTCAGGGTGAGCTCATTGAGCTCTGGGACATGTAGTTTCCAGGCATCCGAGAAACCATATAACAGAATCAGTTAGTCATGAACTAAGTTGCAAAGGTTTCCTGGCACAAGAGACATGGGCATTTCAGTCTACAATGCATTTATTTTAGTGTTTGAAGGTTGAGTATGACGTTGTATAGCATTTCAAAAAACAGGCAAGTAGATGTAGACATAAATCTAATGATACTATCAAAGTTGATATTTTAATTACAATATACAGTGGGCCCTTAGTATCTGCAGAGGTTTTGTTCCAGGACCCCCTGTGGATAACAAAATCTGTGGATGCTCAAGTCCCATTAAATACAATGGCATAGCAAAATGGCGTCCCTTATATAAAATAGCAAAATTAAAGTTTGCTTTTTGGAATTTATATATTTTGTAATATTTTCAAACCATGGGTGCTTGAATCTATGGATAAAAAGTCTGTGGATAAGGAGGGCTGACTGTATAAGCAGCTAATTAATTTTTAATATAGTTTAGTATATACAAGAGAATTCACGTTATTTTCAAACACATTTGTCATACATTTCTGTACATTTAATCCCAAAGTACATTTTAATGTGTGTGTTTTAAACTAAAATATGCATTTGTCTGGAAGAATGTATCACAAACTTGAAGAGGTGCAGAAACCAAAGACTGACATTTCAGTTCTATGCATTAGTCCAGAGAGAGAAAAATCAGGTCAGTACATTTTAAGACAGAGAGCAAACAACATTTTGATCTCAATTGATTTAACATACAAAGACTGGAATATGATGCCTTGTTACTGAGAGGAATGTAGTATCTCTCAATATCTGCTTTTTATAGAAGAACTAGAGCTTCATTTGGTTCCATGATTCTTTTTGGAGACTCCATCTTTTGTATAATACAGCTTCTGAGGCCTCAGTTTGAAGTAGAAGACTGACATGGAGGCTTAGGACTTCCTAACACTTTTCTCTCATTCTGTGTTCTTGCTTAAAATCTCCTTCCCAAGTGCCTCCATTATGCAAATGATATAAGAATGAATATTCTTTTTCAAACTGTAGCCTCAATGGTTTCATTGTATATAGTGACAAGGGGTATCTAAAAAGAACCAAGGACTGCATACAATATGTGCTTCCACCCTTAATTATAGACTCCTTTGAACACAGCGTGGGAATGGACTGTTTTGGGTGAAAAAATGATTGTTTCCTCCTTTAATCTAAGGGTTATACTGCTGCAAGAGTTACATCTGTGTTTGACATAGCATACTAAAAATACAACTTATTTTGAAGCTGAGGTAGTTTTTGTGATAACTGATTTCGACAGACCTTTGCATGTAGAAAAGAACTGGCAGTCTCTGTAATCCTACTATAATGTCAAATTAGTATACTATCTAGACTGGATTTGATTATATCCACACTGGGGTTGGAATCCTGCAGTCCTCCAAAAAGCTGTTGGACATCAACTTCCAGTAGTCATAGCCAGCATAGCCAAGGATGAGGAATGCTAGCAGTTGCAATACAGTTGCATGATTCTTACCCTGATCTTTCAAAAATGAATTTGTTAGTAAATATTTTATTTATCCCACCCTCCATTTATACAGGTATATATGCAAACCTAGTTGTAATCCTTACCATTTGAGTGATATCCATTTGGTGACCTTCATAATCTATCAGGAAGGGCGATTTTCAGCTTTCTCCTTCAGCCCCAAATTTCTAGCATTTCAGAGTGCAAGACACTGAAAATAACTCACACTTAAAACTCCTGTATTTTCTCTGTTGGCATTCCCTTAACTTTACCGTTTTTCTTCAGATGTCTAAATTGTATTTCAAAATACTCAACTGTGGTTTTAAGTTATTGCAATGCTAGAAATTTAAGACTGAAGGAAAATTTCATTGGGGATAGAATTCTTGTATGTGGAGACAAATGCCCTTGTTTCTCCCCACCACCCACCATCCTGCATCTATACCCCTGAATTGCTCCCTCTCAGGTTTGCAGATGGATGTGTTGTATCAGTCATGGGACACCACCTGGTTCCCACCCAGTATGTTTTCAGTTAAATAACTCAGGATGTGTCCTTTCTTGGAAAGTATTACTGGCACTCCAAAAACAAGTTGTCTTTGAAAGTAAAAAAAAAAAGTGAAATTATTTAGATTACAGGTGCTCCCCTACTATCTGTTGATCGTTACATGCTTTCCTATTGTGCCCTGCCCATATTAACTCTAAATAAGCCCCAGAATAATCACTGTCCCAAATAGCCATGTAACCAGGATTCCTCTCTCCTTCCTCTGCTGCGGTTGATCCATTTAACATTTATTAACTAATCCTGAACTCCTGACATTTTTTAAAAGTAGTATCTTATTTAAGGGGCACCAACAGAGGAAAGCCCCTTCAATGAAACAAGTTGAGGTCTCTCCTATCTTTTCTTCTATTGAATTGTTGGTCATTACAGTGGGCCCTTGTTATATGCGGGAATCCATTCCAGACCCCCCCCCCCGCATATGTATAAAAACCATCAAGTCCCATCGATTCTAATGGTTGTGTGCTCCCATGGGCACAGGCACCATTTTGTCCCCCCAGGCTTGCCATCCGCATGAGCTCAAGTCTGCAGATGGCAAGCCCACGTATGGGGCGGGCACGCTGTATAACTGTTTCTTTCTTCTTAACACATACATTTTTCTTTTTAACACAGACATCTTTAACATATCCTAGAAAGAGTCTGTTACAGTGCATGTTTGATTGACAGTTAAGGGATATGTGATACGTGTTATCTGACATTATCTGATACATTGTCAGCTTTTAAAAACAGTATCTATACCAAGTGCTAATCTCAACACAGTAAGGCAGGTATAGGTTGAGTATTCATCTGGAAATCCAAAATCGTCCAAAATCCAGAATTGTCCATAATGACACTTTTGCTTTCTGATGGTTCAATGTACACACACACACACACACAAAATACAAAAACCAATACAGTACTGTGTATAGAATTACCTTCAGGCTATGTGTATAAGGTGTATGTGAAACGTAAATGAATATCATGTTTAGCTTTGGTCCCAAATGCAAAATATCTCATTATGTGTATGCAAATATTCCAAAATCTGAAGGAAAAAAATCCAAAATACAAAACACATCTGGCCCCTAGCATTTCAGAGAAGGGATACTCAACCTGTATCCTGCTGTAGTGATGAACGCTGGGCAGGGTTAACCGCCATTTTTCTTTTTAAAGAAGAGTTTTAAAATAAGATGTGGTGACATGCCCTGAAACAAAATAAAGCTGGGAGATTAACAAAGTAATCCAATAACATTTGGATGTTCACACCAGCTCATTTTTATATGTCATTGAAAATGGTGCAAAGAACTGGTGCAAGTGACACCTCTGCTTCTGCCCTGTCACTATTGAGAATCCCCACATCATCCCAAACCTTGCTGCATTTATGTGGGCAATTACCTCACAATATCCTCCCTTTCCCTTTCTGATTATTTTATTAGTTCTCCAGTGTACTGTCCTCTCCACATTCTGTTATCAACAAAAATACATATTCATAATATAAATTGCTTTATTCCTACATTGATTGTTTTTTAGCAGAACTTCCCTCATCTTTATGATTCCTTCTAAAAGTTTGCCCCGTACACACAAGCCTGGATCTGATTGTTAGTTTCAACTAGAAGGCCCATGAAATCAGTTGCTGACTGGGAAGTCCATGTTTATGAGAATGTTGTTCATTATATTCGCTATTGCTGAGACTATCCTGTTAAATTTGGCCACGCTCTTACTTAACACTTACAGAGGAATAAGCACAATTCCAGAAATTCAACATTATATATTATATATTTCATTTATTGATAATAGTTATGTATTTATAAATATATAAATATAAAGCATTTTATATATAAAAATTAATATTTGTGGGGGGATATTTAACATTGAGTTCCAGGACTAGGCAGTACATTTATGTAGAAAGGGTAATGCTACTAATGCAAAGCCAGAGATCAAACTGAAATGAACTGCAGAGAAGCTATCGGTACTGGTGCTGGTACTGACAACACCCAAATTAATTCCACAGCTTGAAAATATTTTAAGAATATATAACTTTCTTGGTTTTGCCATTTTATATAAGGAACACCATTTTACTATGCTATTGTATTTAATTGAGCCTCGACAGATTTTGGTATCCAAGGGGGGTCCTGGAACCAACCCCAGCAGATACCAAGGGCCCACTGTAATATAGCCCATTTCACTTGTTTAAAAAATTGTGACATGAATTAGAGACTTACTAAAATAAGCATGCGTCTGTTTTGTTGTTGTTTGTTGTTGTGTGCCTTCAAGTCATTTCCAACTTATGGAGACCCTAAGGCAAACCTATCATGGGGTTATCTCATTCAGAGGAAGTTTGCCATTGCCTTCCTCTGAGGCTGAGAGTATGTGACTTGCCCAGGGTCACCCAGTGGGTCTCATGGCCAAGTGGGGAATCAAACCCTGGTCTCCAGAGTCCTAGTCCAACACTCAAGCCACTACACCATACATCTTTTTAATTGATGCATGCTTATATGAGTGCATCTGTAATAATAAAATATTATCTGTATGTCTACAGCAGCTGTAAGTCATCAGGGCATTGTACTAGATGCCTCAAAATCTGAGGTGCATCCAAGTTGCAGTGCCTCATTTCAGTGCAAAAGTTAAAATTCAAAATAAGCAAATGAGGGCTTCCATGACTTATCAGGAAATCCTTGGAGATGCCTCAACATTTGACAGAGCATTTTTAGTTGTCCAAGTTCCAGTGTGAGCCATTGTGGCAGAGTGGTTTGAGTGTCAGCTATGACTCTAGAAACCAAGGTTCAATTCCCCACATGGCCATGAAACCCACTAGGTGACCTTGGGCAAGTCACATGCTCTCAGCCTCAGGGGAAAGCCATGGCAGACCTCCTCTGAACAAATCTTTCCAGGAAAACCCCATGATAAATTCATCTTAAAGGTAAAAGTACTTGCTTGACATGAATGTCTAATCATAACCAACTGTAGGGGGCAGTGCTCATCTCTGTTACTAATCTGGGGACTGCTGTGGTGGTCATGTGGCCAGCAGGATTGCACAGAACGCTGTTTACCTTCCCACCAAAGTGGTACCTATTTATCTACTTGCATTTGCATGCTTTCAAACTGCCAGGTTGGCAGGAGCTGGGACTAGTGACAGGAGCTCACCCCATTATGCAGCACTTGGGTCTCAAACTGTCAACCTTCCAATCTTCCGATCATCAGAATTGGCTTCTTAACCACTAAGCCACAGCATTCCTATATTCATCTTAGGGCCATCTTAGGGTTGCCATAAGTTGGAAACAACTTGAAGGCACATAACAACAACAACAACCAAGCTCTAGTAGCCAGTTTCAAAACAAAGGTCCAAAGAAGGACTTCCTAAAAGCAGACAGGGTTACTAAAATTCATCAGGGTTTTTTTAAGGACCAGAAAATGAGAGATCTCTCTGAGACACTGCTGCTAGATTCTTGTGGGTTTTTTGGTTTTTGTTTTTGTTTTTTTAAACTGCAATGTCAGGAAGATATGAGTGACCTTGGGGGTTCTTCTGGTATGATTTAAAGTTAAAAAGGGAAAGGGAGTAGTAAAACACAAGGCCCTATGAACCTGTCAACTAGTCGTTTAATAAACCTAGTAAAGTGGATTGTAAGAATGTATTTTTGTTGTTAATTGCCCTTGAATCGATCTCGACCCATTGTAACCCTGTGGACATCTCCAAGATCCCCTGTCCTCCACTGCTCTGCTTAAATCCTGAAAACTCATGCCCATGTTTTCCTTAATAGAGACCATCCATGTAGCATGTAGCCTTCCTCTCTTTCTACTTCCCTCCACTTTTCCTATCATCATCATCATCATCATCATCATCATCATCATCATCATTTCTTCTTATAGCCTGCCTTTTGTCTAAGCAATCAAGGCAGCTTACAAATATAAGATACAGATTAAAAACATACATTACAACAATAACAGTAATACAATACCCCCCCCCCGATGGAGGGAGGGCCTTCTTTTCTGGCTAGGCTTGATGGAGCCGGCCTGTCTTCTCTCCCTCATGATGGTGGGATTGTTTTTTCCATAGAGTTCTCCCTTCTCATGATGTGGCCGAAGTACGATAGCCTCAGTTTTGTCATCTTGGCTTCCAGGGAGATCTCCAGCTTGATCTGCTCCAGGACTCATTCATTTGTCTTTTTGGCTGTCCATGGGATCCTTAGCACTCTTCTCTAGCACCACATCTCAAATGCAAAACAAAGCAGCTTAATTTATATACCGCTTCATACCATGCTATGGAGTGTCTAAGCAGTTTACAACTGTAAGCTCATTGCCCCCCAACAGCTGGGTATTCATTTTAGCGACCTCGAAAGGATGCAGGCCTGAGTCTAGCCTGAGCCCTGGCTAGTACTGAACTCGCAACCTTGCGGTCTATGAGTGAGTGGCTGTAATACAGGCATTTAACCACTGCACCACCAGGGCTCCTTGATTTTGCATTGATTTTCTTCTTATCCACTTCATTGCCCAGCTCTCACATCCATACATGGTAATAAGGAATACAATGGCTTGTGCAATTCTCACTTTTGTGTTTAGTTGTATATCTTTGCATTTTACACTCTTTTCTAGTTCTTTCATACCTGCTCTTCCCATTCTTAATCTTCTTCTGATTTGCTGGCTGCAGTCCCCGTTACTATCAGTGTTTGATCCCAGGTATGAAAACTATTTTACCACTTCTATTTCTTCATTGTGTAGGTTGAATTTGTCACGATTCTCTGTTGTCATTATTTTTGTTTTCTTTATGTTCAGCAATAGGCCTGCCTTTGCACTTTCTTCCTTGATCTTTCTTAGTAATTGTTTCAGGTCTGTGAGGTTTTCTGCTAGTATTATGGAGTCATCTGGATATCTTAGATTATTGATATGCATTCCTCCCAATTCATCATCCTTCTTCTGTGTCCAAGCCTGCTTTTCTTACAATATGTTGAATAGGTAGAGTGATAGGATGCAGCCTTGTCTGACCCCTTTGCCAGTTGGGAACCATTCTGTTTCTCCGTGTTCTGTTCTGACAGTAGCCTCTTGTCCTGAATACAGATTCCTCATGGGGACTATCAGATGTGTTGGCTTGAAGGGTGTTCCAGAGCCTTTCGTAATTATGCAGTTAAAGGCTTTGCTATAGTCTATAAAGCACATGCTGATTTTCTTTTGGAATTCCCCAGTGCACCATCATATGTTTGCAATGTGGTCCCTCATGCCTCTTCCTTTCCTGATCCCTGCTTGGACCTCTGGGATTTCTCACTCCATTTATGGTTGGAGTCTATATTGCAGAATTTTGTGCATAATTTTGCTTGCATGGGAGATTAGTGCTATGGTCCTATAGTTTCTGCAGTCCTTTGTGTCTCCTTTTTTGTGGATGGGGATGTATATTGATCGTTTCCAATCTGTTGGCCATCATTTTGTTTTCCATATCTGTTGACATATGTTGGTTAGCACTAGAGTTGACTCTGTCAATGTGGATTGTAGCAGTTCAGTTGGAATATCATCTGTTCCTGGTGATTTGTTTTTCACCACTTCTCTTATTGCAGCTCCCACCTCACTTTTTAGAATTTGGCATTCATCTTCATATGATTCTTCATCCCATGTGTCCTTAATTTTGTAATCTCTTTTATATTGCTCTTTTGGGTATTGCATCCAACATCTTTTTATTCCTTCCTGGTCTTGAATTGTGTTATTGTTATTGCCCAGTCCTTGGTTTGAATTTTCCTTTGATTTCCCAGACCTTGTGGAATATGTCTCTTGTTCATCCCTTTTTGTTATTTTCTTCTATTTCTCTGCATTGGTCATTGTAGTAGTTTATCTTTTTTTGCACTAGCCATTGTACTGTTGCATTCATGGTTCTTAGTTTCTTCCTATCCCCTTTTTGTTTTTCTTCCCTTCTTTCTGTTATTGCTTGTAGTTTTACCTGTCATCCATGGTTTCTTCTCTTTCTTCTGGCTCTTGAAAGTGTCTGCCTGCATTCTTCTTTTATTATGTCCCTAGCTACAGACCATAGTTCTTCTGGTTCTTGGACTATTATGCTAAATAGTGCAAATCTGTTCCTTATATTGTCGCTAAATTTTGTTGAGATATTGTTTATTTCATATTTTGGTATGATGATTGGTTTTGTTTTCTTATTGAGTTTTATTTTTATTTTTCATATGAGTAATTCATGATCTTGCCACAGTCAGCGCCTGGTCTTGGCTACCAGTATGGAGCTTTGCCATCTCTTAACTTTCAATTATATAATCTATATGGGTTTTGTGTTGACCATCTGGTGATGTCCATGTGAGAATGTGTATGGAACTGCATATCTCTGTATACCCACATACACTCTCAAGCTTCTGGTTCGAGGCCTGTTAAGCATAGTAGTCTTTCTCTTATTGCTTAATATGAGGTACTTTTGGTTACTAGACATGCAAATAGATCTGTGATGAGATAAGGGATGATGGTATAAATTTAAACAGGTGCTTTAGGGGTTTTATTCCTTTGATAAAAGTCAGGGAAAGTGAAAACTTCTTTCACAAGAGAAAGATAAGAGATTTCCAAATGCATGTCACTGACTGGCTGGTCCTTGTCAGCTTTCCAATTCAGCATTTCCCACCCATGTCAATAAAGCAATTCCAGAGGAAGAAGGCATCTGGACAGGCTTGAAGACATATGCAGGAAAATGGCAGTTGACAGAGAGAGAGGCATTTGACAAAATACCCTCTTTCTCAGGTGGGGCAAAAAAAGGAAATTCTCAAAAGAAAGCTGAAAGTTCCCTCTAAAGTGAAATAAGTGTCATGTGTAACTGATGTGCATGCAGTCACATGTCACAGTTTGTCCCAAACTTTATCCTCCTCCTCCTCCTTCACAAGAAGGGTGAATTGACACCATTACAATTGGGCAATAGTTTGCAAGATTACTGTCTTCTCTGGGAGGCTTCTTGTTTTTGAAAGGGTGCTTTCCTGATAAACATTTTGATTGTGTAGTTTGTCTGGAATTTTGGAGGAAGGTGTCACCAGATTACTGATGATCCCCATCTCTAGCGCTCTTTTTCACCTAATTCTGAGGAAGTTGTTCCTGTGCTAAACCATTACATGGCAGTTGTAATGGACTTGATGAGGACAAGCAAATTGAAGCTTAATCTAGACAAAACATAGGTGCTCCTGATCAGTTGAATGATATAACTGGGGGTGGGGACTCAGTCTGTGTTAAATGGGGTTACACACTTCCTGAAAACACAAGTTTGTAGTTGGGAGGTACTCCTGGATTCAGCTCTGAGCTTGGAGGCCCAAGTTTTGGCACTGACCAGGAATGCTTTTGCACAGTTAAAACTAGTACCACCAACTGTGCCCATTCTTGGAGAAGTGATATCTGGCCATGTTGGTACATGCCTTGGTTACATCCCATTTGGATTTCTGCAATGTGATTTAAGTGGGGCTGCCTTTGAAAAATGATTAGAAACTTCTGTTGGCTCAAAGAGGTGCAGTCAGGTTGTTAACTGGAGCTGGCTACATGGCGCATACAACTCCCTTGTTGCAACAGCTCCATTGGATGTTGGTCCATTTCTGAACACAATTTATAATGCTGGTTTCAACTTATAAAGCCTTATATAGCTTGCATCCAGGTTATTTGAAAGACCTAAGGTTATTGAAGGTTATTTGCAAGTCCATGTGTTAAAATCATCAGGAGAGGCCCTTCTCTCTGTCCCACCACCCTCTTAGGCTCATTTGGTGGTAACAAGCGAGAGAGCCTTCTTGGTGGCTGCTCCCAGGCTCTGGAAACTGGGGATGACTGCTTCAGTTTGTGGTTGATCACTTGGAGGAGAATCTACTAGTGCAACCCAGTTGAAATGAAAAAGGGTTTTGCAAGAGCATTCAATCTGTATTTATGGAGATTGTCCTGGAGAACCTACTGATCACCTTGGGACAAAGTGCCAGGCAGTGCAAATAAAATAATTTATAATTAACAAAAACAGTAGTAATATCATATTCAGGGATAGCTGTGTCATTGAACTTCAAGTCATGAGTAGCATTTTAAATATTTAGCAACAAACATTTTAAAGCTTTTTCTGCCTATGATGATCAAATGAGAGATATGACAAAGCCCTTTGATTTGTTAAATATCAGTAGTTCATGTGCTATTGTGTTTATATGCCTCCAAGTCCCCTGTCGACCCCATGAATTTCATAGGGTTTTTTTGTTGTTGTTTTTAGGCAAGGAGTACTCAAGATGGTTTTGCCAGTTGTTTCCTCTGAAAAAAATCCTGTTATTCATTGATGTTGTCCTATCCAAGTACTGTCCAAGGCTGACTCAGCTTAGCTTCCACAATCAGACAGGATCTGGTGCCTTTAGGATATTTAGGCCTTTTTTATTGGACTATTACTCCTAGCTTTTCTGCAGGTCTGCTCTTGACTTCATGCCTCCAGAGACCTCTTGTGGTGCGACAAAGAAATTGCAGTAATATGGTTGCACATTGCACTTTCATGCCTTACAAGAAAAAATGGCAAAGTATTTATTTCAGTAGTGGTCCCACTTTCAAAATAGCTCTAGGCATTTCCAGGTACTCATCCCCCCTCCCCCATTTTAAAGTAAATTTGGCAAGTTTTTTGATTTTGAATGTATTCGGTTAAGATCTTGAAAGGTTGACTAAACAATTTGGCTTGTGTATATTTTGTGTTCCATGTGGGGGAAAGTTTCCAAAGGATTACTGTGTGGCATTTTCTCAAAATAATAAGCCCCTAAATTTAGGCTTTCATTATTTGCTGTGCGGGTTTCAACTCTGTCCATGTGCAAGCTTATTTTTTTCTTTTTATATATTGCCATCTTTCTTCCCAGTACACATTTAGAACAATGATTAAACATCATTCTGTTTTATTCAGCATTCTCTAAATGAATGAGACCAATTCAGAATTATCATCTTGAGAATAGAGGGGAATGAATACTGCTGCCTAAACTGCTTCTCCAGTTTCCAGACTACAGGCCTTCTTTAATCTAAAACCTTGAATTGTCTTGATTCCTAATGAGTGGCAGTAAAACTATTTATGCTGCTAACAAAAAAAAGTGTGACACAAATCTGCTTCAGATAGCCCTTCACCAGTTGCATTTGTCAAATAGTAGCATCTCAGAATGGTAAAAGATCATTGGGTTCAAAAGAGTTTCCACTCAAGCAAGATCCTTTATGCCTAAACCTTCATAATTATTTAGCTGGTACTCTCCAGACATGGGTTCTCGGAAATACATAGTAGTGTTAAAAGATGAACTTCCATCATCTTGGAGAAGCTTGGGGGAAAGGTAGGCATTTATAATGCCATCCAAGGCATGTCTGTCCAGAAGAAAACCCTACTGCACTTAACTTATTTCAGGTAAGTGTACATAGCCACTGCCTGGGAGTAACAGTGGTGGCTCTTCATTGCCCTGTTATTGGGGTAGTGAAGCCTCTAGGTTTTATTCCAAAGTATAAAAGAGCAATCTAAGCAGCTGAGCCTCATTTCACCACTCACAGATAGTTTCAGCACCTTGGATAGTCTGTTCAAAGTCTGGATTAAAACTTGGAGTGGGTTCTCTGTCCCACTGACATAGGAGAAAATGGTAAGGAGACAAGCTCCACGTACTCTGGGATGGTCAACTATTCATTTGTTTTTAAAAGCCCAACATGTTTTGGCCTCAATGAGAAAAGGACTTCTTCAGAATTCACGGAAGTTGAGAACGCTCCTGAAAACAAAGGACAATCGAGTATAAAGACTGTATTGGGCTTTTTAAACAAATAAACAGTTGACCATCTTAGAGCATGTGGTGCTTGTCTCCTTACCATTTTCTGCATTTAACATACTTTTCAGTACTTGTGGAAGTCAGTGGGACTTAATATTGAGTAACAGAATTGTGGTTCTACTAATAGAAAAGTGTAGGGGTAGAAAAAGATGCAGTGACTCTCCATGCAGAGGTACTGATAAACACGCATGGGTCAGCTCACAAGAGGATTTCTTTAGCAATGTAACAAGATTCAAATTCTTCCTAAGACTATAATGGAGTAGGATAAGCTGGGACATTTTTCTTAGCTATGAAATACCCTCGATAGACCCACACTTTTGAAAATCAAACCTATCTTCTCTATCTGGGTTTGGGCTAAAAGACGGAGAAGCCATGTAAATGCAAGCCATGTGAAGTGTAAGCAAACATTGTTTGTGATACTGTACAACATTCACTACTGAATTCACTTTGTAAAACATTCACTAACCATATTAGCCCTAGCATCCATTGTCCTGGCTTTGAGGAGTAGCCTTAACTCTGTTCTTAAATCATCATGGTCTGGTTTTTATCCCAATAGTTTCAATTAACTATTCCCAAAGAAGAGGAAAACAATAGTATAATAAGCCTCTTTTGACCCCAGCAGGCAACTCCTAAAGCATAAAATTAAAGCACTGTGCAACGTTCTATATATTATTCCAGCTTAGTTTTAGGCACCAATAATGTCCAAATGTTCAGCACTGTATCTCTTATTTTTTAAATAGTCTTTGCACTGAACCAGCATAGCAGAGGTATTGTATAATTGATGCAAGATGATAAAAATGCAAAAACTTCCTGTTTGTGTCAAGCCTCTGGCAATGCTTAGATTCCATAGGGACTGTTTTATATCTTTTGTAGGGGATAAATATTTCAAATTGTCTTGACAACAGCTGGGACTCATTCATAACATTAGTTTCACTTATCTTTCTGGTTTTAAATACCATTGAAAATCCTGACCATCTCATTTAAAGACAGACTGTCATCTTTAAAGCTTCTTGTTTATCTAAGCAGTTCAGTTTGTTCGCTGAAGAAAGTACACTTAATTTTCTTGAGTCATAGAGAAAACAAGTCCTGAAATATGATGTGAATTAACGTTTACCCCCACTATGGCAGATGACTAAAGTAGAAGTTCTGTGTAGCCCTCTTGAGGTTTTTTTTTATTGTCTTTGATTTGATATGAATGCTGCCTCATTCACCAGAATTTTCTAAAAATTGCAAGCATTCCTTTTATTTCAATGTTAAATGTATGTGTGAAGTCTGTTATCTACCCTGTATTAAGGGATGTAGCTATATGGGAGGGCAAAAATCAGGCATTGCCCCTCTGAGTAAGAATTCTGCCTCCCTCCCTATGATTTTTTCTTCTGTTCTCTTCTGTTTTCATCTGTTCTCTAATGTTTGCATTGCAGAGAGTGAGCTATTATAAATTGTTCACATCCAGAACTCTTAAATTTTTGTATGCATTCCCTGGGTGAATTTACCTCTACCTTTTCCTTGTCTGCCTAAACTATATTTTAAATGCTCAACTAAAGTTGTAAGTTAACTAAATGACACTGAATGGCATAGTGAAGAAGAGCAGTGGGTGTGGTGAAGGGATCAGAGTGCTGGACAAGGATTTAAAAAATCCAGGTTTGAGTCCTCATTCAGTCATGAAACATGCCAGATGACAATGGTCCAGCCATTTGCCCTCAGCCTGTCCTGTATCACAAAGTTGCTACAAGGATAAAGTGGGGAAGGGATCTAGGTATGGCATCTTGAGCACATTTGAGAAAATGTAGGATATAAATGTCACTAATAAACTGAGTTATGCAAATATTCATATGTCCTGACCCTTGTTACCCCTTGTTCAAAGGACCTGGAGTGATAGAGAGCAAGATAGTTTTCCTCTGATTTACAGATAGGACCAGCTTAGAAGCTGGATGATATAAAACATGCAACAATAACTGGATCTTTTTGAGTATGTCACCTTTTTATTAAAACGTCCCCTTCCTTTTGCTGTGTTCACCTTTTAGAGATTATTATTATTATTATTATTATTATTATTATTATTATTATTATTATTATTATTTTGGCACCCTCCATTCATTCCTTTCAGCTTTGCCTCACTGATTTCTTGTCCAAGCGAAATAACTATTTTCTTTCTTTCTTTCTTTCTTTCTTTCTTTCTTTCTTTCTTTAAATTCATGAAAACTGCTGATCCTCTTTGCGTGTTCCAAAGAAATGTTTTGGAACACAAATTAGTTTAGAATAGTATACTCCCAGTTGTGGGTGAGTTGGAAGAGGAAGACACATTCCTTTGACACCAGACAATCTCTTACCCCATAAGCATAATGAGACATGTAATGCTTTGGAAAGGCTTCATCTGCTTGCTGGAGAACTTTACCAATACAGTAT
>CM034703.1:111634066-111646608 GCA_020142125.1 Phrynosoma platyrhinos
AATAAAATATGTATATATTAATAGTATACAACCGAGACTAGTATTATATTATTCATGTCCTACATCTTCTAATTCCATTGTAATCTTCCACAAATCATTAAAACACTTTTCACTTGCCTCCAACTCCATGTTTTCAGTTTCCCCTTATTATATTTTGTTCTTGGCAGCAGAGATATATTTATGGAGATGTATAAATTTGACCACCAACATGGAAATTATAAGGAAAATTGATGCAAAAAAAATCCCTAAATGCAATTTAGAAGAAGCCTTTTAGTGGTCTCTAGATGGTACAAAATGTTTACTTATGCAAGACTTGTTTACTTATGCAAGACTTGCCATACAAGGTTGTTTCATTTCATATTTACATACTGTTAGTTTTGGATAAAAAGTTTGCTGAAACGTGTAGAATTGCTCTTCGTTTTTTGCAGGGCAGAAACCTATCCTTATTGTTCCCACAATACTTCTGTCTCAGGTACCAAATTTTCTGTTAAATAAGGGATGCCTAGAAACACATTTACTTTGTTTAACTGAGGTATACCTGTAAATTGCAGGTTGTAAGACTTTCTGTCATACCATTCATATTGATAATCAAGTTGTATCTTGTTGCTCTATGGGTAGAAAATACAGAGGAGAAACCAGAAAGTTCAAGGTGTGGGGCCTTTTCATTGTTCATTGAATGTGCAGACTTAGGGACAAAACAGATGGGCAGAAAAAAGCGGCTTGAAGTTGCTTTTTCCAAAGTCTCATTGAAACCACACCACTCACTCCCAAGGTGGCTAGAGTGCACATGTTATAACCACACGGCGCATCTTCAAGCTGCACCACTGGGTACTTTTTTCCCCCGGCTCCCCCCACCATCCCTTTGGAGCAAACTACCAATGACTGCCATCCGTGTGAACCTGCACACAGTCGCATGTGCAGCGCTTTACCAGGACAGGCATCAGAGCAGAAATGTGCCCATGCGGATGCTAGCAAGGTACAATCATGCCCCTCCTTCACCCCAAGCCCCCTCTTGGACTGGCTGTTTTGTGTATATTGTACTCATCTCCATGGGAGGTGTCATGATTTTTCTTTTAGGCATTGCCACCCTGACTGCTTGGGTATGACAGCTCCATCCCTTTAAAATGTGTTCCTACAACAGGATGTTTACATGCACAATTAGGGTTTGGGTTTGGAAAGAGTGCCCCTTTAGAGCCGCCCTGGCATCAGTGCATTTATACGTACATGCAAAGGTATGCACTTTTCAGGAAGAAATGGAAAAATCCAGCTCCTTTTTAGTCCTCCTTTTCTCCCCATAGGACGTTTTCACACGGGGCTTTAGGAGGACGCTAGCCGGCCTCCCTCCGGCCCCACTCCGGCTCCACTGTCAAATTTTTCACACGACATCGCAGGAAGCCCCTCCCCATCCTGCGCCATCCCTGGCGCTAGCCGGCGTCCCTCCGGGGTCTTGCTGCGCATGTTCATACGATGTCGCAGCAAGCCCCGCCCCATCCAGCGCCATCCCTGCGCCATCCCCAGCGCTGGCTGGCTTTAGCCCCGTTTTTCTAATTCCTTTTTTAAAAAGGAATTACAGGGCTGCTGCCGGAAGCAATCAGGAGCCACTCCGGCGGCTGCTGTTTTCACCGCCGGAATGGCTCTTCTTTGCTTCCAGGCAGCTTCCAGGCGGTTTTAGAGCCGTGTGTATGAAAACGTCCATAGTGTGGCTTGGGTGCACTTTCTGGCTGGCTTCAAGGTGCACATCGTCTAAATGCCCCACCTCAAAGCCGGTTGGAAACCTGCTTATTTTGACTGTCTGTTTCACCTCTTAACTTGTTGATCTACTAATATTATCTGAGCTCAGCTTTTGACACAGCTGCTATTTGGGTATTTTACTCTTTGACAATTCAGATGGTTTGACAATTCAGATGGTTTCTCATCGTTGTAATAGAGATAAAATTGGAACAAAACTTAAAGTGCTTCACTGAGTTCCTTGGAGGAAATGCAAGATACAAAGGTGATTAGCATACAGAAAAATAAATATTTTCCTCTCTATCTTTTTCAGGTGCTTTTATAATTTGCTGGACTCCAGGATTAGTCTTGCTGCTCCTTGATGTTTGTTGCCCACAGTGCAATGTCCTGGCATATGAAAAGTTCTTCTTGTTGCTTGCTGAATTCAATTCTGCCATGAACCCCATCATCTACTCTTATCGGGACAAGGAAATGAGTGCTACCTTCAAACAAATTCTTTGCTGTCAGCGTACTGAGAATGCCAATGGCCCAACAGAAGGTTCTGACCGGTCTGCCTCATCGCTCAATCACACCATCTTGACTGGAGTACACAGTAATGATCATTCTGTAGTTTGAAAAGGGAACTGAAAAATTCTAAAAAGAAAACAAAGCCTACACTTGTGAATTTAGTGCCGGGTGGAAAACTTGTGATGAAACTATTGACAACAGTGTTGGAGGTCTTTGAAGCAGAGAAAATAACAAACTTAAAAGTTCTTCTTAATCACTAATGGATGTTACTTATTCAACCATATCAAGTCCATGAAACTATCCAGGCTAAAACACCTCACTCTTGGGTTTTGGTTTTTGTCATCTATTTTGTGAGAGTAGAAAATGAGCTGCTCATACCAGGAAGCTGACAAACCTTTGGGGAAGCCATGTTAAGCTACTTTAACTAGCCTACATCAGCTGATATTTTGTGATGGTCCTAACTGAAATCATCTCCAATTAATTAAGCTTAATAACTGCTTCACTGCCTTTTCATTGAGACATTGAGGATCCTTCTTCAGTGTCATGTTTTGTAATGAATTTCATTTAATAATTATCCCCATCAGCATGCTTTGTGATGGACAGTTTCTGGGCAAGGAAAAAAACCTGTTATAGCTTTCATTTTTATTTACACTACCAATAATAATGAAAAACTTTTTTTTTAATTAGCGCCATTATTAGTCTTCAAGAACAGGCATGGTCCATATATGCACTTGGACCTGATTCTCTCATGCAAATCAATGGGACTTAAAAGTGTTGATGTTTGAAGTTTTTTGAATAAAGAGCAGAACAAACTATGTTATACAGCCTGGAAGTCCCAATTTTCTCATGGTCAAATCCTTAATTTGGGATGTAAAAATATTAAAGAACCATCTTTGAATTTACTAAGGGGGAAATTATTTTGTGTTTTAAAACATATTTGTAGTGTTGAGCCTTTTGAGTAAAAGGATTTTTGTTTGGAGGGAAAGTGTGCTTTTTAAAAAAAAAATTTACTGTCTTGCACCAAGTGGGATATTTTTTTTTCCATAGTGGAAGGTAGTATATGGATGCCCAGTGTCAAGGTTTGGTCCAGTTTGGGGAAGGTGTGTAAGATCCCACCAAAAACTGGGACTTGATTGAGGAGAGATGTGTTTACAGTTTGAGATGTGGGAAGGGGGGAGTTGTCTTTTTTCCCCTTTTTGAGCATTTTTAAAAGGCACAACCTTTGAAGGTGGCAACAGCAAACTTTCTTTCTCTGCCCCACAGTTTTATGAAACAAAGGCCATGGCTCTCAGGATTCTTATTCCATTCACAGTATCTTTAGATTTGCATGTTTCATGAAGAGTTTGGGGGACCTTGCTTTTGTTGTTACCTTCATGGGCAACAACTTAAAAAACATACACACACAAAAGGAAAGCCCTTTCTGAAACGCAGTGAACATGTTCTGCCCCACTTTGAAATAATCAGAATGGCATCCTAAAATTTGCTACTTAAAAATGCAGTGGCAGATTTGGAGTGCCATTTCCTTATTTTTATTTTTATTTTTTTGTTAACATCCAACTGCATATTCAAAGTACACATTTCTAGGTTGTTATATTCTGATGTTTTTGTTCATTTGTTTGTTTACATGCAACCACATAAATCACTGCAGTTGAAATATACTAGTCTTCCATTCCTGCAAAACAATCTGGTATTAAGAAAAATGCTTTAGAATAAAGCCTTTTTCTTCATAACTGTAAACTCTTTATATATAAAGGTGTGCATACTGATGGCTGGGGTTTTTTTTAAAAAAAGAATGTGAGACTGTTGTAATAAATGTAGAGTGTGCTGCTTCCACAAAAACATTGCAGCAGTCCTCTTCTGTGCTAGGAATCTGCCTGTATTGAAAAGTACCCTTGCTTGGAATTGATTCATCAGTCTAGTGCTCTGGAATGACAAGAGAAGAGAAACTGAGACAATACTGGTTTTGTGTGAGTAGAGTATGTAGATTTCTAAGACCAATGTATAGCAGTGTCAAAAAGGTAAAGAGTATGTATAAAGATAGACTGTTAGTGATAATTGAAAGTAAGAGGGAAAGGTGGCTAATCCCACAAGGAGGTATCCAGAGTCCACCTGCCAGTTAATCTAAAATTCACATAACCATGAGTATTTCATAAATTCCTTACTGAAATTCAAATCAATGAACCCATTATTCTTTACTCATGTAATAAAAGTGAAGACAGATTGTTAGAATATTTTTAATACCCTAAATGCTAAGCCACTAATAAAGTTTTCTCAATGAATATTTAATCTTTTGTGTATGCATGCTGGTCAACATTAAGGAAATGTTGTTGTCCTTGTTGGGTTTCTTTCCTTTTTTTTAAAGCTTCCTCAGATTCTTCCTTGCCTATACACTCTGCAGTTTCCTGCTCTTGTCGAGCAAATAAAAGGATCTCACGTCTGCTACTACATACACTGGTTCAGTTTCATTTTTTCCACAAGACAGCAGTCATATCTACATAGACGATCAGTTCACACTTGCATCCCTCTGTGCCACATACTGCAGTTGATGCACATTGCTCCCTCTGAGACAGAAAACATGGCTGGGACCTCATTCTGACCTCAGAGGGAGCAACTCGCACCCGTGGCGAGTGGTACAGCAGGATGCGCTGTAAATAGCTACCTGGCATTGCTCTGGAGGGCTCCAGATCTTGGAATATCTGGAGTAAAAAGTAAGTTTTTAAAATCCATTGTAAGGATGGTGTACCATGGGTTCAATCCTGAACTGGCCATACATCATCCAGACAATTCACATGAGAACTGGAGATTGGGCCCTGCATCATCCAGGCTGATCCATGAGGACAGGGACATGTTTTTCAGCCCATGCAGACACACCCAGCAGCAGCCTTGTTTATTGCCATATATTTAGCAAACATACTACTTTTTGTTTGTTTGCAGTTAGGACATATAATCCTCTTAACTGCAGAGAGAAAGTCATGTTTCACTTGAGAAGGCTTCCATTGGCTTCAGAGTGTTTCCCCAGTCCCTATGGCTCCTCACAACTTCATGCCTCCTCTCCATCATTTTAGTACCTCCAATCAACACCCCCAAATGCTGCAAAATCCAAGTTTACACTAAGTAAATTATTCAGTGGCAGAGGGCACTGGAAAAAATAATTTATTTCTCATATTTTCAGTTTCATAATATGCCTTTTCCTTTCCCAAATCTAAATATTCAGAACTTTTTTAAAGAAATAAGAAAGCAAAAAGTATTCCAGCCAATTAAATGCAATAAATACTGCAGAAGTACAGCATGCCAAAATTGAAAATAGCATAAAAGCAAAGCAAGGGAACAAAAGCAAAACAAAACAAAAATACCACAACCAAAACAGTAATGTAAAAATAAAAAGTCTGCTTCATTTTATTCTCTTTTGTGTAGACTTGTATAGACTTTAGTGATCATTCCCTCCCATACCGTATGTGGTTCAAACTATTCCAGGTGAAGCTAATATGCTTATGCAGTAGAAGCTGTGCTGTATTTGTAGCAGAAAAAAGTGTTTGAGTTGTGAATAAATTATTACTAACTTCACATTGAATATCCCTTATCCAAAATACTTGGGACTAAAAGTAGTTTTTTTGGGGTTTTTTTAAATTTCAGAATAGCTGTATTTGCATGGATGTACATAGTGAGCTATCTTGGAAATGAGACCCATGTCTAATCACAAATTTCATTTATGTTTCACATACACCTTATACACATAGCCTAGGTAATTTTATACAATATTTT
Organism: Phrynosoma platyrhinos; assembly: GCA_020142125.1. Taxonomy (NCBI): domain Eukaryota; kingdom Metazoa; phylum Chordata; class Lepidosauria; order Squamata; family Phrynosomatidae; genus Phrynosoma; species Phrynosoma platyrhinos. Next base: position 111,640,064 of record CM034703.1, read on the forward strand.
GTGACCCATCAGAAAGCAAAGATGTCATAATCTCAGCCACCCATGAAAAACGTTTTGGTTTTTCGATCATTTCAGATTTCAGAATTCCAGATAAGAAAGACAAAATTTGATGTAAAAAAGTTAGCTTGTGAATGAAGTTCCAAAAAGAATTTGTCATCCCATGAGTTTTTGTGGGCTGCACTGTTTAGCAGACTAAATTTTAAAATATTTACATAGGAAAATTGAAGTGAGTACATATAACCACAAAATGTTTAATATTGTAAATATCATGTAGCTATTCAGATTAGTCAGCTGGAAGCAACTATCATTTGTTCTGGTAAATCTTTATTTACTGCTATTAAAAGTGTGAGGTTGCTTTGAAATGGTCCCACTGGAGTAAAGTGTGCTCATGGTACACAAATGTATACTTATGGTGTACTAAAGCATTGTGTACTATCATTTAATTTGATGTCATGTGCAAATACTTCTCAATAAGTTTAACAGGTTGTTCCTTTTAACATGAACAAACAATGAAGACTATTTGAAACATGTTGAAAGAATTGTGGAAATTAACTAAGGAACTGCTTTTCTTGATAACTTCAAAATGTTCCTCATAAATAAAGGCAGGAGAGAACACAATTACTCATTTTTTAAAACTGTGGACACTTCCTTTAAAAAAATAGAATGTAATAAAGAAAGGACACATGGTTGTTAGGTCAGCAATTAAAGTTTTATTCATAAGCCAAAACATGCCAAATGTATTATTTTTAATAATGGCACTAAAGCTAATCTACCTTGACATAAAAAGTGGCAAGCCAAAATACACAATTACTGAGTAAATCACACTTCATGAAAAATGTTTTGTAACTGTTACTGATACTCCTGGGGTTTCCTTAAAAGTAGAACAGCCATTTGCTATTGAAGAAAAGTTATTTATTCTGCACTGTATTCAACACTGATCAAGCAATGCTTTCAGTGCTGTGGGCCATATGCTCGGGTGAGCACTGGACTGTGCAAGGAGATGATAATTTTGGGAGCAAGCAGTTCCCAAAAGCTGATGTGCATACAAAGTAAGTTCCATCTGTTTTAAGATTAGATCCTAAACTATGAAACAGACATTTGGCTAATCTGTATCATCAAGATAACATCTGGTTATGGCGTAGAGGCAGAAAGCTTTCAAAGAAAAATATGTGCTAGTACGTTATGAGCAAATCAGCAGTACAACATAAGCCAAGAGAACAACATAATGTGGAGAATGGTTCTTTTCCTCTGTATAGTTAGGATCACTGCTGTCAGACAGGTTTGGCCTGTATACGACACTCTTCTCACTATAGTTATGTTCAGAGGTTTCACACACTCAAAGTATTTCACATAGGAATGTTGTTGATACCTTTACAATAATAATCCTACCTTGCAGGAGCAGGCAACTTATGGCCTTCCAGGTGTTGCAGTACTGCTGCTCCCATCAGCCCTAGTCAGAGCAGCCAATGTTGGGAGATGATAGGAGACACAGCATAACACCATCTGGAGAGCCACAAGTTATCCAACCCCTGCTGCAAGGCAGGGGTAGGCAACCTTTCCCCTTTGAGGGCCGAGGGACTTCAGCTCCCAGAATCCCAGGAGCTATTGACCAACATGGGACTATTGGCCAACATGGCTGAGGCTTCTGGGAGCTGAAGTCTCTCGGCCCTTAAAGGGGAAAGGTTACCTACCCCTGCTGTAAGGTAAAGTATGGCATTATTACCTCTATATTGCACCTACCTGTGAGTTTGTGGCAAAGGCACAAGTTGCACTAGGGATTTCCTGATTCATACCTTAATCTCTGGGGTGATAAACTTGTGTTCAATACAAAGCAGATTCCCATTCTCCCATTGAACACAGTGTTCACTTCTGAGTCAGCATAAATAAGATTGGATTGTTCTCTGCTTTATAACCCCATCTTTTGCCCAGCTCCTAGAAAGAAAAAGGATCATGATGAGATTTTAGAACAGTTACTCCCAGGCTGCCAAACCTTTGGTCTGACAGCACCCAAACTGGAGCTCATTCTCAGTAGCAGCTTTCCTCAACTTGGTGCCTTCCAGATGTCTAAGACCACAAGTCCCAAAATGCTGGCTGTAAAATGAGGAAAGTTGTAGTGAAACACACATGTGCATCCCGCTGGGGAAGACAGCTCCATGTTACAGGCATTTTTTCAAAACCAAACCCTGTGAGCTGCATGGAACCCAACTAGTTTGTTTTTGTGCTTTTTTCTTTATGATGTTGTAGTGGCTAAGGTGACAACTACAGCTGGTGACATTTTTTCTGCTCAGGTAACTTTAAATTTCAGCCACTTTAAATCCAAGATGTTTGGGATTGTGCGTGTGCGTGTGTTTGAAATCTTTATGCCATTGGTTCTCAAATTTTTTACATTTGTGACCCCCTTTACATCTTATATCCCTTTACATCTACATCCAGACATTGTGCCTCCCTTGTTTGATGTAGTATATGACTAAAACTATTTTGCTTGTTTAGTGTGCATATTTTTGTTCACACTCATAAATATGCCATATTTTAACATCTTATAAGGAAACAGATCTCCTCCTCCCTCAGGCAAAGGCTCCAAGCGCCCTCCTTGCCTTTCTCTTCCCCTCCAATACGAAAAAGGTTTGGGAAGCTGAGGATGAAGAGAAGGAGGGCTTCAGGTCTTTCCATGGCTTGAGAACCACTGCCCTATACCATGACTTTGGAAAGGGCAAGGTGTTTTAGAAAGAGGGTTTTTTTAAAAAACAAAAAATGTTTTTATTTTAAATAATTATTATTTATTCACTTATATCCTACCTTCTTTCTCAAAACTGGGACTCAAGGCAACTTACAATGTTGAATAAAAACACAGATAAAGGCATAAGTGAAAAAACATTGTTATGAAAGAAACTATATTGTTAAAACCATTTCAAATTAATCCATTAAAATGCAATAGGTAAAAGGAGGTAAAACAGGCATGGATTCCCACCCCATTACTTACTGACAGTTTGAGGATCCTTGCCTCAACAAATCTGAGATTCTTGCTGGGGTGACCTGTATCAACTTCTGGTCACCCAATGTATGACAGTGGTTAAACCAGATAGGCCAGGTTAATATCAACACTTCACTTAAACATTTTCAGGTCTTGGTGTTCCAGGATATTTATTTGGGGATGAACAGACTCTTTTTCTACTATTTTAATAATAATAATAATAATAATAATAATAATTTTTATTTATAGCCCGCCCCTCTGCCCAACAATCGAGGTGGGTTACAGCATTTAAAACAAAATTAAAACATTCCCTCATCCCCCAATCCAACCCTCCCAACCCCTTAAAACAGGATTAAACTAGAAAAGGATTAAAATGCTATAATGCAATAAAACAATAAATCAATAAAAAATCAAGCACAATAAGGACAGGATAAAAATGAAAGCTGAAAGCTCATCTCCCTAGGGCAGATGTTATTCCGGGAAGGCCCGCCGGAAGAGATCCGTCTTTACTGCCTTCTTAAAGGCAGCAAGAGTGGTGATAAGACGGATCTCTTCCGGCAGGCCATTCCATAGCCTGGGAGCGGTTGCAGAGAAGGCCCTCTGGGAGGTCTGGGACAGCCTAGTTTTTATTGGCTGTAGCAGATTCCTCCCAGAGGACCGGAGGGCACGGGGGGGGTCATATGGGGAGAGGCGGTCCCTAAGATAAGATGGACCCAAGCCATGTAGGGCTTTAAAGGTTAAAACCAACACCTTGTACTGCGCATTTTAGTCTACTTATAAATATTGGATAAGTATACATATACATATCCCCCTCAGGGAGAAACATAGGGATAGCAATGCCCTGGCACTTCAGCCTCATTATGGGCCTTTGCAGACTGCCAGAAATAATGCAGCTTGAGTCCACTTTAACTGCCCTGGCTCAGTGCTAGGGAATCATGGGAATTGTAGTTTTTTGAGACATTGAGCCTTCTCTATCAGAGAGCTCTGGTGCCACAATAAACTACAGTCCCCATGATTCCCTAGCACTGAGCCAGAGCAGTTATAGTGGACTCAAGTTGCATTATTTCTGGCAGTCTGCAAAGACCCTACATTCCATAACACTGTATAGGTAAGGCATCTTATATTAAGTCATATAACCATCAAGATGTTCATCGGGACATTTCATCTTAACAAGTAACCTCTTATCCATGACAAAATTCCATTTCATCTATTGGGAACCATCGAAGGCTGCATCTGCACTGCAGAATTAATCCAGTTTGATACCACTTTAACTGCCATGGCTCAGTGCTATGGAATTCTGGAAATTGTAGTTTTGTGAGACATTTAGCCTTCTCAAACAGCTCTAGTGCCAGAAACTACAAACTACAATTCCCAAAATTCCATAGCATTAAGCAATGATAGTTAAAATGGTGTCAAACTGGATTACTTCTGCAGTGCAGACCCAGCCCTGGTCTAGAAAACGAGTTTTAAAGCCAGGAGCAACCACTAAAAAGGTCCTCTCTCGTGTTCCCATGAAGTCTGCCAGTGAGAAGTAGATTTTTTTTTACTGTTCTTTTTTAAACTGATTTAAAAAAACATTTTTACTGTTACCCAATGACATTGCCACCTTTCTTTCTTTTTCCACCCTTTCAACAGTATCTTTAACAGCAGCCTCAATTATTTTATCATTACTTTCATTACATTGTCTCCATACTGTGTGCCTTTAAGCCACTGACTAAAAAAAGTAGGTGCAAAATGTTCACAGTTCTGCAAGACAGGCCTCACCTGCTGAAATTCCTATTTCAGCCCAAAGATATCATGCTTCTTGTCAGGATACTTTCTATAAACAGCATAGATAATAAGAGTAATATGAAAATCTTCTAAAAAATTAATAACCAGGGGAAATAAATAGGACTAGGGCTGCATCTACAATGTAGAAATAATCCACTTTGATATCACTTTAACTGCCATGGCTCAGTGCTGTGGAATTCTGGGAACTATAATTTTATGAGGCTTTTAGCCTTCTCTGGTGCCACAATAAACTACAGTTCCCAGAATCCCATAGTATTGCACCATGGCAGTTAGGGTGGTGTCAAATTGGATTATTTCTGCAGTGGATATGCAGCCTAGATTAAGAGATGGGATAGTCTTGACATCTGAAATACTGTACTAATATGTGATCAGGGTTGCCTTGTTGTGCATAAGGATACTACGTTTTATAGCCCACCTTTCAAATCTTCTAAAAGCTTTCTGAAAGCCAGAAATGTCAACAGTTGTACTTATTCCAAGACAAGAAAAAGGCTTCAGCTGAGCAAATCTGGCTTTCATGAAACCCAGGAAAACATAAGAGCCTGCTGGTGTTAAAAAGCTAATAAGGGCTCTTTCCTAAAGGAACAGTTTCCAATCCTGATTTCAAAGTGATGAAATAGCATCTTTCACCATACCTGAATGAAAATACTGGCTTCCTTTTCAACCTTTAGTATCCAGCTTCTTGGGATTTTTAAAACAATTATTTTAAGAATATTTCTCTAATGCACAACAGCTGCTCTTAAAGTAAAATTACATTTTTGCTCAAACAAGGTTCCCTCACTTTTTTCTTTTTCTTTCTTTTCTTTTCTTTTCTTTTTTTTTTTTTTTTGGTTTCATATATACGACAAAGCAATGTGGTGTTGTTTTAGGTGTCTTTCATAAAGAGCTTAGGTTTCAAGATTAATTAAAACCTTTCCTTTACGCCAGTTTATTCCCTAGAATTGAATCTGCAGAATAAAATGGCACTCAGGATGACATCCAAAAGTTCTTAGAGCTCTTACTCTTACTTTGCTTGCTTTGTGCCCTTCCAAGACACAAATTACTGACCACATGCATTCCCTTTCCCACACTCTCTCCCTTCTGCATCTCATCTACAGTTTTCTTTCCTCAATTCCTATTAATTGAATTCATCAAACAGTTGATTTTGCCCACCTGTGAGCTTTCTTTTTTGGAAATATCACTAGAAGACAGCTCCCTGGAATGTAAAGCAACCTATTTATCAGATCTCTCTCAATTCCAGACAATTTCAATTCCTCCTTCCCCTTCTCATAGGACCTTATCACACGGGGTCTAAAGCAGACCTAATCCAAAGGGTATCCGTAGCTAATACATATTATTTCCCCGTGTTTACACACGACGTTATACCGAAACTCGACAGAACCCAGAGCTAATCTGTATTGTTTCTCCGTGTTTACACACGACGTTGCACCGAAACTCGACAGAACCCGGAGTTAATCCGTAATGAATTGAGATCTTTTGACATTCGGTTTTTCGGGGAAGTACAAGGGAGCTTTCGGAATCATTGCGCAATGGCTGCGCAGGTGAAATTCAGTTCATTTCGGTATAGAACTGAATTTATTCTTATTTTGGTTACTTTTCGCTTCGTGGCCAGCGTGTGATAAGGTCCATACTTTTGTATGATCCCTCCATAAGAATTTTCCCCTCCAATGATTTTTTTCCTTCAGTCTCCAAATTTCTAGCTTTGCAGTGAGTGAGACCTTCCTCCTTAGGAGTCTTCTAATAGGCATCACTGAAACCTGGTGGGATGAGTCTCACAATTGGAATG
>CM034703.1:111672666-111682995 GCA_020142125.1 Phrynosoma platyrhinos
TACAGTCGGACATGACTTGACAACCTTGTCAAAGGGGAAACTTTACTTTTTAAAAAAGCACAGCACACCCCATTGAGAGACCCTTCTGCCACATTTGGCTAAATGAAAAGGTCTTTGCCTCCTGGTGGAAGGAGAGCTGAGAAAGGGGCAACCAAACCTCCCATAGGAGGGAGTTCCACAGCAGGATAGCAGCCATCAAAAAGACCCTCTTCCATATCATCAACAAACATGCCTGTTACAGAGGTGGGGCCTCTCCAATATCCTCTTCTTCCCAAGATCCTCTCTTCTCTTTCTTAGAAAGCAGCTAGATTAACATCCTGAGTAATTTTTCTATCATTAGAATGGAGTCCTTATAATAAAGCATTTACTTTGTTTCCCTAAAGATGCCTCTACACTCTAGAAATCATGCAGTTTGACGCCATTTTAACTGCCATGGCCCCATCCTGCAGAATCCTAGGATTTGTAGTTTTGTGAGGCACTCTTTGGCAAAGAAGGCTAAAGACCTTGTAAGATTACATATCCCACAATTTGATAGGATGGAGTTACAATACTTAACAATGGTGTCAAACTGCATTATTTATACAGTGTAGATGCACACTATGCTATTGGTGTCTTTCCTCCTTAATCAGGATCTCTAACTGCTGCATGCGCTCTGTATTAGAACAAGATCTTAAAATTCAGGAAGTCTCATATAGTCATTCTACTGTTACTACTACCACTACTTCAATGTGATAGAAGCACAAAACAATAACTAGAAATATGAAAAGAGTTGATAATTCAAGCGCATAATCTCATCCACAGACTACACATCACATCACAACAGGGAGCTTTAAAAACGGCTTCCCCTGTCCCAGATTGTTCTTTGCAGGCGGGTTAAAAATGTTCCCCTGTTTACTGATGAGGCATACTGATGAAATTTAAATTTACAAGCATTTCTATTACTTTCTCTTAACATAGCATAAAGAAAAAGTAAAATTCCAAGGAAGTAAAATAGAGTGGGCCTGTCTTCCAAAATGATTGGCTGGATTGTGAAAACATTTTAAAACTTCATACTTCATCAAACACATTTTAAATATTGTTATCAAATAAGTAAACTGTTGGGTTCGTTTGGTCTGGCTTAGAGAAAGGAACTTTGTTTTGAACTGGCTGCTTAATTGTATAGTAAGCTTGCCAAGGAAAATATTTGTGCAGTATCGTACAGAGTCAACATATGGTACAGAATAAACAACATGCTCATTTGTTTGATGTGATGCTTTGTGTCATGGAGTTGCTAAGAAAGCATGATTGTGCCTGAAACACTGGTATCTGTCCTCCTGCAAGCTTCCAAGAGCATGTTTATAGCACTATGTTTATGATAGCACAGAGATAATGGCTTTGTCACAGATTTATGGCTATGTTTTTGTTTTGTTTTGAATTCCATGTGTAGCTGAAGCACTTAGTCTGTAGATGACATGACATTGACACCCTGTCTTATGGTTACTTTCCTTCATGTTAGGGATTAAGATGAATAATGTAGGAGAACCGTAGCCTCCCTATATTGTTAGTGCATTTCCCAGAAACATATGACTGTCCCCTATTGGAGAAAGCATGCTGGGTTGGCTAGACCCCTGATCTGATCCAGTGGGGCTTTTGTATGTATGGGTCAGGCTAAATGTTATTTTTGCCACAGGGGTTCACTCTCTTTATGGTGAGTTACTGACTTGCAGCTGTATTTTTTCATAAAGTTCAGGGCTTATCCAGGAAGGAAGGAAGGACCGCCCCAGCCTCAACCCCACCCTGACTTTGTCCTGACGACACACGGCCATACGCACAGCATGTGGCATCAGGACGCCCTCCCGGCGCAGCGTGCAAACACGCTGGGCTGAAAGGGTGCAGAAGAGCCACAGTGAGGGCCCAGTACAAAGTGGTGGTTATTACCTATAAAGCCCTAAATGGCTTGGGCCCAACCTTACTTCAAGACCACTTCCTCCCATACAATCCACCCCACGCACTTCAGTCCTTTGGGAAGGATCTGTTACAGGTGGAAAAAGCTGGACTGTCGGCTACTTCCCAGACTGTCGGCTACTTCCCCTGACCGCTCCCAGACTATGGAATGGCTGCCAGACGAGATCCATCATTTGTCAACCTTAGACAGCTTGAAAAGGGCTGTCAAGACAGATCTCTTCCGGCAGGCCTTTCCTGATTAGTCTTGCCAGTCAGAGAACCTGTCCTTGTATCTCTTTTTTCCCCCATCCCAGCCACTATTGTATCTGCTGCTGCTGTAGTTATAGTAATCTGTAATTTGTACATTGTTGGCATTTGCTTTATTTTTAAAACTGTCTTTAAAGTTGAGGTTATTTAATAACTTTGTAAGGGGTGGGAGGGTTGTGGCTTGAGGTTGATCTTATTGTATTGTAATTTTATGTTGGAAGCTGCCCTGATTGTTATGCAGATACATATTTTAGGGATGATAAAAGGGAGGATTGGGGCCACACCATGTGATTGCCACGGCCCTGATCAACTGCTTGCAGGCCATCTGCATCAGCCCGAAGTCCCTGGAAGAATCAAGACTCTCCAGTTCTTTTTGTTTTGATTTTATAAAGAAGAAAAATGGCCACAGAGTCTACAAAGATTCAACCCAGATGAATTATATTGAAAAATTATATTTTCAATATAATTCACCATGCAAAACATAATACAAAGAAATTAGCTTTAGTAAAATTAGACGTCTACAAAGCTTTTGACTCAGTAAATCATAATTATCTATAGAAACTAAATAGAGACTTTTAATTGTGAGAAAACTTATGTAATATTATTAAAGAATTGTATAGAGGTAATGAGGCACAGATCCTGGTGAATGATAATCATAGTGATTAAAACATAGTGATTAAAAGGGGTATGAAAACAAGGCTGCCCATTATCTCCATTACTTTTTGCATTAATTATAGAGCCCTTAGCCAATGATATATAAAATGAAAAGGAAATCACAGGTTATATAATTGGAAGGAAGAAATAAAGATAAATTTATTTGCAGATGATGCTTTACTAATTACCATATCAATCTATTAAAATTAATTTAATGCAAACATTTGAATAGGTATCAGGACTCAAAATCAATATTAAGAAATCAGAGATAATTTTTCTCAATACCAAATGACATTAACAAAAAAGAATACAGAATATAGCAGAATTGAAATTGGGCGTTTAGGAAATGAGATATCTGGGAGTATATATAATGACTAATATGGATAATTTAATACAAGGTAATTATAATCAAGTTTGGGGAAATATAAATAGCCAGATATCAAAGTGGTCCCATTAAAATGATGCTGCTCCCAAAATTATTATATCTTTTTCAAACAATTCCAGAAATAATTCCTTTAGGAAATGGGACAAGAGTATTAAAGAATGGATTATGGGAAAGAAAAAATCTAGAGTATTAAAAACATTAATTTATTCACATCATGAAAAAGGAGAATGGGGAGTCCCATCCTTGGAATTATATTTTGATAGTTAAATTATTAAATTTTGAATATGAAGGGGGAGGGGAAGGTGGGTTAGAATTGAAAAATATGTGAATAACATGGATTATACATCTATATTTCGAACAAAACCAAGTAAGAAGATTGTGGATGTGAAGAAGGGCCCCTTTCTATCAATACAACATGTATGTAACAAATGGTCTACAGGTATAAAAATTTAAAATTTAAAATAGTGCCTATTAGAATATCTAAACAAAGGAGCAAGTCAAGAATTGTGAAGAGTAAGATAATAAAAGATAAAGGATATAGAATTATAGGGGACTTATTTGATGAAAGAGGGGAACCAATTAGAACTGAAAAATTAACCGTACTATTTGGCAAGAAATATTGGCTTCAGTTAATGTCAATAAGTAGAACTTTACAAGAAATAAAAGGAAAAGTTGACAGTACATCACAGTTCGAGGATATACTGAAAAGAAGGATTAGGGAGAAAGTGAGTTAATAGGAAAGGTTTACATGTTTGTTTTTGCAAAAAAAATTTGATATAAAGGAAGGACTAGTGGGTATATGGGAGAAAGACTTAAAAAAGAACACTGAAGATCTAATATTTTGGCTGTCTCAGATAACTAAAATTAAAAACATTAAGGTAAGAGAACAATTAAAGTTAATTAGAAAATGGTATAAAATCCCTCATCAGATAGCAATGATAAATAAAAAAAACTTTTTTCAAATTGCTGGTATGGATGTGGACAAAACGAAACATACATTCATATGTAGTGGGAGTGCCCCATGTACAAAATTTTTGGTTAGATGTTATACAAGAGATAAAACAGGATGATGGGGGGAAATTTTCAATTTGATAAGGAGAATTGTTTAACTCTGAGAAAATTCAGATTTAATAAAACAGAAGACTACATAATAAAAAATCTGTTAAGGGCAGCACATGCTGTAATAGCATTGGGATGGAAAAATAAACAATGTTGGGGAAAATTGGTCATATTATGTTGCAGAATATCTTTTATTTGAATATTTAAGGAAAAGAAAAGGAAAATATAATGGTCAAATAAAAGAAATGGTCCGGTGGGGAAAATGAGGTTGTTGGCTTGAGAAAGTTAAAGCTGAAAAGGGGTACAATGAAGTTAGAAAAATTATTAATAAGATATTCCACATTATGGGTAACAGGTACTAATTTACTTGGTCATAGCCATCGGGGGGGGGAGAGGGAGGGGAGGGGGGGTAAAAAGTACGTGATCTAATAATGAGAATATTTTGTAAAGTTTTATTATATATGTTGTATTATGGACCATAGAGCTTATAAATTAAAAAAAAACATAGATTCAGCCTAGACAATGAAGAAATCAAAACAGTTCAAGAGTTCCCATACCTTGGATCAAACACTGATCAGAATGGAGACTGCAATCAAGAAATCAGAAGACTGAGAATGGGATGGGCAGCTATGAAAGAACTAGACAAGATCCTAAGGTGTAAAGATATACAGTAGAACACTGAGAGCTGGACAGTAAAGAAAATAGAAAATAGATAAGAGGAAATTCAACTCTTTTAAGATGTAGTGCTTGAAAAGAGTGCTGAGGATACCATGGACAGCCAAAAAGACAAATAAGTGGGTTCTTGAACAGACAATGCCAGAAATTTCCCTGGAAGCTAAGATGATCAAATTAAGGCTGTCATAGTTTGGGCACATCATGAGAAGGCATGACTCATTAGAAAAGGCAATAATGCTAGGAAAGGTGGAAGGCCATAGAAAGAAAGGAAGACCACATGCCAGATGGATAGAGTCAATTATCAACAAGGCAAGAATCAACAAGACTTAAGCAGAGCAGTGGAGGATGGGGGGCTTGGACATGTCTCATCCACCAGATCACCATGAGTCAGGAACAAATCAAGGGGAGTTAACAACAACAAAAATTCATGGTTTTGTATTCAAACTCTTTTTTGAAATATCCCAGGTTTTCCTCACTCTTCCCTCCTTTGTATTCTTCCTCCCAGTCCTCTCACTGATCATGTGTCACATTCAGGCAATATTTCTGAAATTGACTTTGACCAATTTTCACTGAGCCCTTTGGAATGATTATTCAGACATTATAGTCAAAGTGGCAAAGCACTTTAGCAATCGTACAGTAGATAAGCATCAGGATCATTTTCTTTTATTGCTAGCATTCCTCTTTCCCTCATTTGATCTCTGTTGAATCACTGTGGTTCTTGGTGGTGGCCATCTTTGCTAGTTCCAACACAGAACAAACAGACAGCCATGAAGAGGTAAATTTCATTTCAGGAAATAGCAGGTTAATCTCCAAAATAAAACCCGCTTGTACAGGAGCAAAACCTGGTAGTGTCTGAGACTTTTTTCTTGACTGGAGAGGCACTTAATTAAAGTCATCATTTGGTGCATTTCTCTTTCTTCTCAGTGGTGTTACCCACAGAGGGGTGAAACAGACCACCCTGAATGAGCTTGCCCCCACCCCTTTGAGCGCCAGATCAGGACCGTGACAACCACATGCGGCAGCCCCAACCCAGCGTTTTCCCTGTGCAAAAAGAAGTGTCAGAAAGTGTCTCCTTTTTGTGCTAGGAAAAAGGTGCCTTTAGTGCTGCCATGGCAGCTTTTCAGCACTTCTGCGGCGTGACACGTGTAAACACCGTGCCACCAAAACACCGTGAAGCCGCCACATGGGCAGTCAGCCATGCAGCTTCCTGGCAGCCTAGGAGTGTGCTGCTGTTTGAACGCCACACCCCCAGGCTGCCAGGAAGCCGGCTCTTATTGCCGATCAGTTTTGCCCCAGAGTTAGGGGCTTGAGAAACCCCAGTAGCAATGACATTGTATCTTGCTTAGCCCAATGAAGCTTTGGAGACGGGGGTAACATTAAGACCTTTTAAGCCAATTTATACCATGAAAAACTACAAAGAACTCCAAATTTAATATAACTAAGAGATTTTTATTAGGAAATGTATAAGATAGTATGCATGCACACCAGAACGGACTTATATACTCACTGGCAAGGCTACAGAAAGAGAGTTTTGGAAAATTTGGATAGAGACAATGAAAAGGTTAATGGGAGAATAATGATCAGTCTAGCAGAGAGCTGTCCATAGAAAAGCACTGCCTGTCACTTCAAGCAAGGGGGTGACAATAAAGATTGCTCTTGGAGAGAAATGTGAAAAAGAGGGAGGGGACATCAGCTAGCAACCAGGTTTCCCAGGAAAAGGTTAACTTAAAAAAACAAACACATAGAGACTCAGACTAGCCAAGGATCTCTCAAAGGAAAAGAGGAGGACAAAGAGAAAAGATGGGAAATGCTGTTCCCTTAGCTCATGATTGAGAGATCACCTAGAAAGTTAACTTTGGAAGGAAAAAAAATGATGGAGATTCCGCAATAGCTGAGGAAACACTTCCACGTCGAAGTGAACAAAGGCATCTTGGATTGGAGATGAATTTATACTCAGAAATCCTGCCCCAAAGCATGTCACAAAGGAGATGAAAAAACAGCTTTCATGTTATCGTAGGAATGGATGCAAACTGAGAGCATTTTAGCACCGAAGTGTTAAAGAACTGACAAAATTGGAAGCAACCTCCCTTGAATGAGGGATAGGCAGGAAGAAATGGAAGAAAATTTAAAAGGGTTAGATTGGTTCTTGCTTCTGTCTCTTGACAAATACTCTTCTTTTTGTCTCATTTCCTTTCTCATAGTAAATGCAAAATAAGCTGGTAGGGGGAACATGTCATCTTATGCATTACCCATGACATTTGCCCTTTTGTCCTCCCATTGCTGTCATGCCCTAGGTCAAGCAACCCTGACACTTGGTGCCTTTAAATTTGTTGGGCCCTTGTGCATGCAAAAAATACCTGTCAAGTCATCGTGACTTTTCTGACTAGATATAAATAATGATACACACACACACACACACACACACACACACATACAACAAGAGGGTATGCAATGTCACATATTATTGGACAATCCTTGAAGAAAGTGTGCAATATATAAAGACAGAGAAATTCCATGTTATACCTGAGTATGTAAAATAGATTTGTGAAGAAAAGAAATAACAAACAGTGAAGGAGACTTTGGAAATGCCCCCCCCCCCTTTCTGGGAGGGCTAGAACTGTCTGTGGTCCTGCTGATTGGAAGATTCTGGGAGATATAGTCCAAAAGGGGAATGCTTCCATCCTCTGAACAGAAACATGAGGCTCCAATCCAGGGGAACTATCCAAAGCTTCAGTTCAGAAAGATTACTAATCTTCCTTGTCGTGTGTCATGGCATTCCTGTTTGTGTCTAGAAGTATTTTGTCCAGGAGCCCAGCTATGATCCATTAGTCAATTTAATTGCCATGAGAGCTATAAGTAGATGCAAAGAAGATTCCAAGTCATTCCATAGTTCTGTAGGTGTCTAACCTGGGGTCAAGTGCATTTGGCATTTCCCTCAACAGACTGTCACATGTCTGAATGTTAAGAACTTCCCGTTCCCCTGGTGTTCTTTTCTTGGAGACATGCTGTATCATCCTGCTAGTTATCCACAGGATACTGAAGACTTCCAAGTCCTCTTCACTGTAATCCAACTCTGCCTGCCTGGCATCTCATATCATGAACTAAATCCAATGCCAATTTAAAGCTGGTAAATTTAGCTGTTAGTGATATCACTGCCAAGGAGGGTGAATGACGCTCTTTTCATTCACATATCCCTACTCGCTTTGCATGGTATAGTTCTGCTCTTTCACCACATTGTTTGTTTACGGAAGACACTGCTCTCCCACATCCAAGGTTCATGAAAATTCAACATGTGCCGTGACAGACAAAAATATCCTTGCAAGTCCATTTGCATCCAGTCTGTACAAGCAGTGATCTCTCCATTGGTCACTAAATAAATTTAGGAGGTTTTATAGGAGATAAATTTGCAATATTTCAACTGTTTTGATTTGATTTACTCCACAAATATAAAATTGTCAGTCATGGTTATCTTTTGGCAGAACAGTGGAAAAGTGTGTGCATGTTTGCTATGAGAGCAATGCTCTATGTACATTATCTATGCAGAAATTCATTCCCAGGGTCTCTCTCTCTCTCTCTCTCTCTCTCTCTCTCTCTCTCTCTCTAATGGTTGTTGGAATAGTTTAATCTTATGTTGTGTTTAAATGGCTTCATATTGCTTTTATTTTGTTATTGATGTATGCCTTCAAGTCATTTCCAACTTATGGTGACTGTAAAGTGAACCTATCATGTGGTTTCCTTGGCATGTTTCTTCAGGGGGGGGGTTGCTATTGCCATCTTCCGAGGCTGAGAAAGTGTGACTTGCCCAAGGTCACCAAGTGGGTTTGCATGGATCAGCTGGGATTTAAACCCTCATCTGTAGAGCCATAGTCCAATACTCAAACCACTACACCACACTATATGTTTATTTATAATTGTGACCTGTCTGGCGATTTTACTCCAGGACAAGACTCTCCCTTACAAACCTGCCTGTGTTTTGAGATCTACTGGAGAAGCCTTTCTCTCTCTCTTACTACCCTCATATGTACATCCGGTGGGAAGACAGGAGAGGGCCTTCTCAATGGCTCCCCCTCCCTAGCTCTGGAATTCCCTTCCCAGAAAAGTTAAACTAACATCGCCCCGGTGTTTGTTCCACAGACAGATGAAGACCTTTCTGTTTCAACAGGCCTTTGAGTGTACACGGCCCATCCCATCTAAACAATTTGCTGCACTTTGTTGTTTTTAATGGTTTGTTTTTAACAGTTTTTAATTTATCTGATAGTTAGAATTCACAAAATACAAAAGTGAAAAGATAAAGTGTGTGTGTTGTAAATCACCTTGAATCCCAAACTGGGGGAAAGGTGGAAAAGCATCATCATCATCATCATCATCATTTATTTAGTGGTGCATCAGTATTATGAAAGAAGGAAAGGAAAAAAAAGTGGAGGGTTGGGGTTCAATTAGTAAAACAAAAGGGTTTGGGGGAGGGTTTTGTCCTCAGTCAAGCTCCAATACCAGTAATAGACCTGGTTGACAGAAACAAGAATACTTATGAGGGAAAGTATGGAAAAATAAGCAATGGGCATGGGGAGAATTCATTTCCATTCACCCATTTCAGTTCATAGACTCCACTCAGCTTCCACTTTCTACATGCCTAGGGAAGAACTATTTCAGTTTATAAACAGTGGGTCTATTTGCTCGTGTCTACTTTGGCATTAACCTGCCATCTTGGGATGTGCTCTCTCTAATATTTTTTAACACATTAGAAAAAAAGTCAAGCCTAGAACAAATCACGTCCTAGAAAAAAATCAATCCTGAACTCTCCCCGGAAGCCAACATGAGTAAACTGAGACTATCATACTTTGGCCACCTCATGAGAAGGTACGGCAAATTAGGAAAGACAATGATGCTGGGGAAGGTGGAGGGTATTGGAAAGAAAGGAAGCCCACATGCCAGATGGATTAGACTGAATCAGGGAGTCCATGGGCCTGAGCCTACAGGACCTGAGCAGACAGGTAGAGAATAGGGAGCACTTGGAGACTTCTCATTCACAGGGTCACAATGAGTCAAGGTCAACTCAAAGGCAGCTAACAACAACAACTCAGAAACTGAATAGGATGATCCCAATATTGATATCTTATCAATGTGAAAATAAAGGGAAAACCATCTGTGACATTCCCAGTAGAGGTATAATAAGTGGACTTCATTTAGCTCACACCGGGATCTCCTGTTATAGCATGTTTAATTATGAGTATTGTATTATTGATTTTTTTGCATAAGAAACTTTTCAAAACTTGGGAAGCGCATCTGAAAATGCATTGATATCCATGAAAGCTCACATTAAATCAGTATGTAGAAAGATCTTGTAGCACTGAAAGAAAGAAATTGGC
>CM034703.1:111683095-111695457 GCA_020142125.1 Phrynosoma platyrhinos
ACATTTAATATTTATGTTCACAAAAGTGAGAAAGTTTGATAGCATCACAATAAAAAGATTATCTATACGCCTTCCAGCAAGAGTCATGTAAAATATAACATGGATTGTGGCAAACAGTTAATTTTCTTCCTAATATTTAGTAAAAAGGCTTCCATGGAATATGAGAAACCATTACTGGGACACTTCCTGGTTCTATAACAATACAACACAAGAATAAATTGGTAAAACTGGGAATGGATTCAGGCATTGTTACTTGTGTGGGAACTATGGGCTATTCTTTATTGGCTCAAAGTCAAGAATTTAAGTTGGAGCCCTGCTTCCATTTACCTGGGAGTATGTTCCACTGAATTCAATGAGTAGACATTTGAAAGTGCAGACATTTGAATAGACATTTGCAGGAGTGGACTGTTATTCCACTAATTCCTCTATTGCTCTTAGTGGGTTTTGAATGCTGAGATCAAATAATTTTAAAGGACTTTTAAAATAATAAATCACACCTGGGGAAAACCATAGTGTAACATTACAGATAACAGAGTACAATTCAAAACAAGAACCCAACAGTGTAAAATAAGATTTATTTATATAAGTTTATGAAACAATTTAAAAAATTTAAAAACATTGAATGGATAGGTATCGGTCCATTTGTTACCAGGCTTACAACTTATATGGCATTTTCTCAGGCAAAACTATTGCAAGGGTTGCATCCTTGGTTTTTTGTGGGTTTTTTGGGCTATGTGGCCATGTTCTAGAAGAGTTTATTCCTGACATTTCGCCAGCATCTGTGGCTGGCATCTTCAGAGAATGCTGGCATGGAAGCGAGTGGGATATATATATATATATATCCTCTGAAATCCTTCTTCCAAAGCCCTTTGATGTCACAGGAAAGACACTAAACTGCAGATTAGGATTGCGTGTGAATTTCATTCTGTTTTAGTCTTTCTTTCTTTCTTTCTTTCTTTCTTTCTTTCTTTCTTTCTTTCTTCTTCTTCTTTTTTTTTTTTTTGATAAGAGCCTTCAGTCCATACATTTTTTCTAAATTTGCCAAAATAAACTTGAGATTTATTATTATTTAAAAAAAATAACTATGCAAGAAGTGAAAGTAACACATACACCAATCCATCTCTTAAGTCTGGTCATGAATCCTTGTGTATTCACCAAAAAAAAATGTATGGAAGGGTAGAATCTTAGTACAGCAATCTAGGAAGCATGCTAGAACATGACAAAATCTAAGGAGCGTTACAGATCTTAAACAGTCCATATAGTGCCATTCACCATTACATTGTGTCAAACAAGGCTTGTTTTGCCCTCTGCAATAACAGCTTCATTAGTCTTCTTTGGAAATGAGTGCTACTCAAAGACAATATAGTTTCACTCTGATTTGCACTAATAATACAAATGCTGGAATGCTGGATAACAAAAGGCCATGTTTTCTCTCAGTTGCACTAATACCTCCCCGCTAGAACTAACTGCAGTGAGGGTAACTTAAATACTGTACACAAAGAAAGACTTTAACAAGAAAAGTGCAATGGAAAAAGTTTTTAACTTTGTGGGACATGAGGCTGGTTGAGTGGTTGACTCATTTTATGGATATCTTGGGTGGGACCCTGTGTTAGTTACTTGCAACTAGGTCTTTCCCATATTAGGCCTTCTCCCACCTCAAATATTCTAAACAGAGGGTTGAAGGGTACCCTGATGGATGGCCTATGGTGAAGGAACAAGAGGGTGAGATCTCAGAAATCCAGGTGGGGTATTTGACTCACAAGAAGTATTTCCATGGCATGTTCACCGGCAGGTAAAGACATTCCTATGTAAGCAAGCTTTTTGAAGTCATGAAAGCCTGTTTTTTGGGGTGGGGTGGGTGGGGGGTGGGGCTGGTTTAGATTTAACTTTTGTATATTTTATGTGATTTTATATTGGATATGTTTTAATTGTTTTGAATTTTATTGCCGTTTTAAACATTTTATCTGTGAGCCACCTTGGGTCCCTCTGGAGAGAAAGGCAGCATATTAAATAAATAAATAAATAAATGTTTGGAGTCCTCTCTCCTTCTTCTAAAATCACAGCCTACCTCATTCATCAAGCCCCTGACCTGTTATATAGAATGAAAGGGGAGTAGAGGGGCTACTGTTGGGAGAAAGAACAGAGAAGTTTGATTTTACCATCCCTATCGTACACATTGAAGCCTGGATCCAAGCCACAGGTTGTCTTCATGCCAGCATCTGTCTACATTGAGATAGCATGAAATGAAGCATGGAGAAGCAGTTCATGCACCAGAACAGTAAGTTATGAAGGTGCTCTTAAAGATCATACAAGGGGAATGTCTGAGAAAGAAAAGTCATTGACTGTTATCTTAAAGTGAGTAGCGTATAATGTTCTACCAGCAACCTACACAAACAACTGAGAGGGTCAGCCCAGAGGGGTGGCGTGGTTTGGCTGTAGCTTCTCAGTTCACCCTTGTGGCCATAGATGGTCTGACTGTTGGAGAAGGCAAAGATATATCTAGCCACAGTCAGGCAATAACCTAGCCCACTGCACTGTGGGCAAAGAGGTAATGGCTATGACATTGGATATACAGTGCAGTGTCCCAACAGGATTCTGGACATTTATCTTATTTTTTTCAGGTTGTAGTGGTGTCTCTGTTGTTGCGTGCCTTCACATTATTCCAAACTATGGTGACCCCATCACAGGGTTTTCTTGGCAGAATTTGTTCAGAAAGGGTTTACCTTTCCCTTACTATGAGGCTGAAAGAGTGTGACTTGTCAAAGTCATCCAGTAGGTTTCTGTCTGCTAAGGGAATCAGGCCCACAATACTAAACATTAAATGTTAGAAAGATGGAAAAGCAGGGAAAAGAGATTTCCTGGATTCTATAGCAGGGATGGGGGATGTGTGGCTTACCAGGTGTTGCTGGATTGCAACTCTTATTACTTTTCACCATTGGTTCTGCTGGAAAGTTATCATCCATCAACACCTAGAGCAGAGCTGTACAACTACAGAGGGCACAGGGCCCACTTTTCACACCCCACTGTCAAATAAGTGGATAAAAACAAAACTGAAAATCACATTTGTATTCTGTTTTCACCTCTGTATGACCAATTCTCTTTGTTGTGGGCAGTGTTTGGTAGGTATCCACCAGAGTGGGGCTTCCAGAAGTGGCTTTTGACCATTTTGAGGTGATTTTAGCTTGGGGGGGGAGGTGCTGTGGGGATTAGAAGGGGGTTGGGTGATGGGGGATACAGACAAGCTCCTGTGGGTGCAATTTGTCCATGTCTGACCTGTATACATTCCAGATCATTAAAGAACTGGAAATTCCCTCTAATTCTGAAAACAGGTAGAAATATATTTCTTTCCAATCAAAATTGACACTGGCATCTTTCAGTGTTATTAACACAAATGGTCTGACTTCCTTCCATTTCCATTCCAGCCTGTCAGATATGGCTGGAATAATTCAAGCCACTCTGGAACAATCCCTTCCATGTTTGTGCTGGGATTAGAGTTCACAGGTACTTTCCAGGCAGACGCTCTCCCATTCATTACTACCACCTCCCATTCTAGTTTAATGATTTAAAAGCTTTAAAAGAGAGGCTGAAAAAAAACTCAGTCCAAAGATCATGATGACCTGCTTCCTCTTGGAGAAGACTGCAGAGGGGTAGAGGCACCACTGTGCTGGCTCGCATCACAATAAGGCAATTATATAGAGAGATGCAGGTTCCAAATCAACAGTTTAAATCTTCTTTTTCTAGACTGGCAATTTTATATACAACCCAGAAATTTGAAACACCTACTTTCTGTGGTTTGCTATTTCAATTCATGTCCTGCCACTGTCTAAGCTTTTCACAATTACTTTTTAGTAGTGCCTTTTATATATTTATTGTTGTTGTTTATTTTGAATGGCTTTGTCAGAACAAAAACCTGGGAAGAAGAAAAAATTAAATGTGACATTTTGAGAAATCAGTGGTGGGGGAGGGGAGTTGTGCTTGTTTATGTTTTTAAATGCAGCAGTTACCCTATCTGATCTGCAATCTTCAGTCAAGCAAAGGCTCACTTGGTTCATTTTCTCTATTGAGAGCCTTGCCTGTGCCATACCTACACAGAAAGATGATCACTCAGGTCCACGTCCTCTCTTCCATCCCAACTGATTAATTAAAAGAAGACCATGTGACTCATGCATGGTCAGCAGCCACTGCCCTCTCATACATGCGCTCCAGAATAAGATGAATACTTGCAAAACTTGGCCTATCGGAAGGCTGCTTGCTCCAACAAAGGCGCATGAGGTTGTAAAGCTCCAAGGGACAGTTATCTGGGCAAGACAGGATGTTTCCATCCCTCACATAATAGATGACTTCCTCATGAGCCATCCCATAATATGGCTGCATGCCAAAGGCAAAGATCTCCCACAGGACTACGCCATATGCCCAAACATCAGACTCAGTCGTGTAGCGATTGTAGAAGATAGACTCAGGAGGCATCCATCGTATGGGAATGGCATCATTCTCATTTGCTTTGTAATAGTCTGCTGAATACATATTTCTGGACAGACCAAAATCCGCAATTTTCACCACCATGTTTTCTCCCACCAAACAGTTCCTGGTGGCCAAGTCTCGGTGAACAAACTTGCGCTCTGAGAGGTAGGCCATTCCAGCTGCCACCTGTTTAGCAATGTAGAGCTGGTCAGTGCAAGAGAGGGCAAGGAAGTTGGGGCTGGAGGGTCTGATCCCTATGTCAAGATTATTGTCACTTAGGCTACAGAGACTGCGTGGTGATCGGTTACGCAAGTATTCGTTGAGGTCTCCAAAGGCCATGTATTCAAACAGCAGGCACATGGGCTTTCCAACAGCACACACTCCTGAAATCAAGAATAGCCATTTAATCAGTCCTGGTGAACGGGCAGGAGAACAAATTTTTATACAATGAAAAAGTTATCTAACATGCTGCATTACATAGGAATTAAATATGTACAGTGCTTCTTAACAAGTGATGTCCCATGATTAACTGTTTAGGTAATCCATACCATGTTTGCCCAACTGTTATCCAGAAGCTGCATTTTCCTAACACTAAAGCTATGGGTTTTGCCCTGTGTCTTTGAAACTGGTACCCCACCTTTCCACTGAGAAATCCCCTTAAGGGATCTTGGTATACAGCTTTCTGCAGGACTTACATGGAGGGCCAGCTTACTTCCCTGGGGTTAGAACTGGGCAGATCGCAACAGCTTGTGCCTTAATGTCCTGATATATATTCCCTACAACCTAGGGAGACAAGCCATCAGGGAGGCTGGGAAGAAAATTACTGGCCAAAATTTGGGCTTCCGGATAACAAATATTTGACCTAATGTCATGGCAAACATATAACAATAGCTAATAAATAATAGCACTTGGTTAGTAACCAGATCCACAGACTAAATAGCATCTCTGACTGGGCAGAAAAGGGCATTCAGTATGAGGCAAACTAGCCACATACTGCTTGGGTTCACTGGCTATGTAGCAGAAGAACAGCACTTCTACCCAGCCAGCTCCACCTATACCCCAGTGTATCAGCACAAATGGGAGACCCCAGTAAGTGGAAACTGGCCATACTACAATTGTACTACATTGGACTGAACCACACATTGCCAGACAAAATTCCATCTGAATCAGATGGTCAGAGCTGTTCGATAGTGGAATTTGCTGCTTCGGAGTTTGGTGGAGTCTCCTTCTTTGGAGGTTTTTAAACAGAGGCTAGATGGTCATCTGTTGGGGATGCTTTGATTGGTGTTCCTGCTTGGCAGGGGGTTGGACTCAATGGCCCCTGTGGTCTCTTCCAACTCTATGATTCTATGAAAATGGGAGAGTGTTTCTACATTTATCCCTTTGGCTTTCTTATGAACATTTTCAATCACATTTGGTAGCTTAGGCTGAATTTTTGTGGATGGCCCCAGCTGTTGCCTCCTCAATTAAAAAAACAGACAAAAGTTCACTTTGTGAAAACATCTGTGTCTAAAAAGAAAAGTTGGCTAAAAAGAAAAGTGTGCATGAAAAAGGTGCTTAGGTCAAGTGATGCTTGATAATCCCACACCCCTGCAACATGAAACTGGTGGATCTGCTTGGCCTTTCCTTTCCTAATTTATCCAACATGGTGATAATAAATAAAGGGATCACTCCAACTGATGTCCACTTCCTGTTTCTGCTGTTGTATTATCTGCTGGCATTTCAGCCTGAGGAAGCTACTTTAAACTCCTTGCTCCCCTAGGAATGCCTCCTTAGTTATATTTCCACTGAAATGAACATTGGGTTTGCTCAATTAGCAGTGCTATTCATATTCACACAGGGAGATTTACACATACACTGTCAAGCAGCCTATGAACATAAGGTGAGGGAAAATAATGCATTGTGTTATGAGACACCCATGAGGTGGAAAAAACATGGAGTAAACATAGCAGTCCTATGTCTTTTTAAATGCTACAGAGGATTCTGGGAATGCAGGCAGATATTTTTGAAGCAAGACCAGAGCTCCGACTTATGCCACCCTAGACAGCTGCCTAGTTTGTCTGTAAAGGGGGGGGGGGTGTGGTTAAAATTTATATTAGTAATGAGGATGGTGACAATGTTGAGTTTGGTACCTAAAAGTTTGACAATGTTAGGATTATCAAATTCTGCCATGAGAGCTGCTTCTCTCTGAAAGTCAGCTTGCATGTCTGCTGAGGCCTCTTCTTTGAGCATCTTCACTGCCACCATTGTGAACGGTTCATAAGGAAGTAGTCCAGGTGCCCTAAGAAAAGAATAGATAGTCAGGTCTTCAAAAGCTACAGCAGCAGAAGTGGCTCAAGACCTTTTGCTACCAAGGACAGGACTGCAAACAGTACCCCACTCATCCACCTCATTCACATTACATAAAGCTTCCCAAGTTATTTTGGTGCTTGAGGCAGAAGAACCTACAAACATCTCCCAAACCCTGCCAGTAACACTACAATAATAACGAATTAAATCACTATCAATTTGCTGCTCTTGCAGGAACAATGCAAACCATAGCCTGATGCAGTCACCTGACTCTGCCAAATGGCAGGGGCAGCTCTGGCTCTAGCAGTGAGTGATGGCCTTTACACTAGATTTCTGTCATGTGCAATGCTCCTTAGGATCAAGATGTAAATAGTTTTGTGGTCTATAAGAAGGCGAAAAGTTACTGTCTAAGATTTATATGTTAATCCCAAAAAAAATTTCAAAAGGTAGATTTTGTATTGTTACTGGAAATGTTTCTGTTGAGCATTATGAATAAAGAATTGGATTGTAAATAAGGGCCTCTTTTTATTATTTGTTCCCTTCTTCTTCTTTCTTCTTCTTTTTATTTCCTTATCTTTGATTGTATATTATTTTAATTGTAAATTAGACTGTTCATACTAAAAACTAATAAGTTTGAATCTAAGAAAGATGTAAATAGTTTTGCAAAATCAATATTTAGGGTCCGGAACTCCCTTTCAAGGAAGGGATAGACAGCCTTCCTCTTTATTGTCCTTTTGCAGGCAGGTAAAGATCTTTTTTTTATTTCAGTAAACTTTTGGGAACTGACTGATTATAAAGAAAGGGCTTCTCAAAATGTGCTTTACATTTTTTTTATTTTTTGCCTTTTTAGTGACTATATCTTATCTTCTTCCTAATTCTATAGACTGTATAACTATATTTTAACCATGAATATTTTTGTATGTCTGTACCTATGTGCTTTATTTATTGGTATCTATTTTATTTTTTGTAAGCTGCCTTGATTTCCAATTTCAGGGAAAGACAGGACATCAGCACACAATAGCAGCAACATTACTATATGTGTGAACAATCTCATGGCAGATGAAAACTAGGCTCTGAAACTGATGTTATACTGAAGAAAGAGGGGGAAAGAAGCAAGGCACCATGTGCAAACATACCTCAAGCCTGACATAGCCTGGCTACAGTAATTGGCTGTTTATAAATCCAGCAAAAACAATGAAATAGTGGTTTCATATCAGCATGCCAAGATTAAACCACAGTTTCATGTTCAAATCTAACAAGCAACTGTAATGTAAACAAATAATGAAACAACATTTAAAAGCAGCAAGAGGAGAAATGGAAGATCAGCAAAGGAGGAACATAAAAGCATGATGCTTATTCTTGTCAGAATAAATTATAGTCAGTCACAAAGGAAAACATAGATAGGGTATGGCATCATGGGCCAGTTCAGATAAGTTCAAGCTCAGTTTAGTAAACTACAATATACTAACTATAAACTGAGGCTTATAGTTAGAATGAGCTATTATATTTGTAATAAATAAATAAGCTACAGGTTATTTAGCCAAGTTGGTTACATTTGGAGTGGAATTATACTTCCTTTACAGTTAATAATCAATTATGAGCTTTCTACAGCATTATTCTTACAAATTTAATCTTGTTATAACAAAATCATACAAGTTCCATTAAAAACCAATGCTCTTTATCATAAGGTAATATCACTATATCACATTGGTTCAAAGTATAATTCAACTTTATATTTGTCTTATTCTGTATATGTATCACACTCCAGAGGGTTTTTGTTGCTGTTGTTGTGTTTATTATATTTGAAGTGGCCCATAGGCTTGCCTATGAATATGCTGCCATATCCTACAGCTTTCGTCTCTGTGTGTGGCAGTATATAAAAGGAGATAGCTGCATTGAGAATGGAGTGACCACACACACAGCTAGCTCTCTCAGCTGTTCCTTAAATGTCAGGCTGCTTTACTATGCAGTAGCTGGAGGAAGTTCTAGTCTCCAAAGCAAACTTCCAGTTTTCACAGTGTCTGTTCCAGACACATGGCAGTGTGACAGGTGCAGTTGGCTACAGTGAATGTCACATCATTGTCAAATACCAGAGAATGGCAAAATGCCCATCTGAAAACAAATCTTCTAGGACAGCAACACAGCTGCAATTCAGGCTGATGTAGCTTTGCAGTCAAGGGAAACACAATTCTCCATAAATGTCTCAGCTAAAGTTAAATGCCTTTTTGACCTCTGGCTTTTGGGAAACTGTGCACACGTGTGATGGGCAGAAGGAAGCTTTTTTTAAATGTGCCCACTATCCATTTTTTCTTTTGCAAATGGTTCAGTGTGTGGCCTTAGACATGCTTGCCACCTGCAAAGGGTGCTTGCACAAAGCAATAAGAGCACAGGGAGATTTTTTTTTCTGTTTTTAGATCTTTCACTTAATGTAGCTTGCTCAGCTATGAGCAAAGAATTAAAATCTGAAGTCAAAACACCATAATTCCCTAGCCACAAAAGTAACATTCTGCAGCTGCAACTCAAATTTAAACTTAGCAGGTTTGGAATCGGATCTGCAACCCAGATCTGAACTGAACTAGTTTGCACTTGTAATGTGAATACTTACATGGCATAATTTGTTATCTTCTTCATTTTTCAACATTTCTTTTAGTAATTATTTTATATACTATGCTCTCTACATCTTTCATATGAATGATTCCTCCTGATCACAAAATTATACCACCCTAAACATGTTTAAGTGACAAGCAAGCAAATATGATCCTATTATCAGTTATAAGACACAATTCAATTAGCTATAAGAGGTTTACACCACATTGCAGAAATTGGCTTCCTATGCATCATCTTTTTCTTTCTTTTTATTCAAGATCATACATAATTCTCTTCTCTACTTTTAAAAAAATTCAAGGTATTATAAGTAATTCTTGAATTAGCCACATGAGCATGTCACATTGATGAATCAAGGAAGTCAAAATTTAAATAATTTAAGGGATTTATTCCACTCTATTTACTGTTCAGTATAAGTCCCCCCTCCAGGGGATGGGTGTACTTTTGACTTCATACAGTTCTTTTACAATTTGCAGTGGTAGCTGATGACTCCCATGTTAGAGAAGGGGTGAATTCACTTCAGGTTTTAGTTTGGACTTCAAATGAGTTATTCAAGGTGCTGAAACATTTCTTCAAAATAGGCTCAGCATCTTCAATGGCTCCTTTAAAATTATCCAGAACTCAGGGCAGACTGACAACCCCACTGGCATTGGAACCACCAGCTGTCACTATACAAATGTTATAGCTCAGGGTCTTTATTAGCATTATTTGTTCCTGATCCTATGTGGATTTTTATGACTTCTTGAACATAAAATGTCTGTGGGCATAGCAAATACCTACAAATTTCCTGTTAAAATTATACCATGGACACGAAGAGAAACCTTCACCTTGGTTGTTTTTTTTAAAGCACTACATTGTGTAAACTTGTTACAGTAATACTTCTCCTTGGAGAATCTGCCACTTTTTGCTTAATTAATTCAATTCAATATGCCCACTTTACTAATATTCATTTTTCTAACACCAGGGTTTCATTTAAGTATAAACAACCGGATAACAGCTATACTTCATGGCTGTGATGCATTCACCTCGCTTGGAAAACCCGTCCAAAAGCTCCTTCTCCAATATCTCTCACATATTCAATGTTGTTTCGTGGATACTCCAAACTGAATAATTTTGGATTTAAGAGTAAAGGCATGCGCTGATACATGGGATTTGGATGCAATCTATCCAATAAGAGCTCAGAAGGAAGTGTTGTCAGAGCTGGTGGTGCTGCTTCCCTGAAAGAGAAAAGGAATGTGTGGCCTTAATGCAAGCAGTGTGTCATATCAATAGGTAACTTTTTAAAACCCTAACCTGGTAGGATCCTAGTAAGTAGATGGGGGCAAAAATACACAGTGATTATAGCACATGATAACCAGATTATAAAGCACAGGTTATCCACATGAACCAGATATGAAATTACTCATATTTCAGAAGTTTATGAAGGCACCATGTGTGTTAGAAGAGTTGGAGTAACTCCTTTCCCTCTGATTATTCAGGAGCATCTATACCTCCAAATTTCCACTTGGAGTGGCTACTTTTATAAACATTAAACTGGTCTGGATATAAGCTAAGTATGCCAAAAACACATTCTATTTGCTTTACAAAAAAAAGCAACTATGTGACTTGCTTGGGTAATATTGCTATAAATAGTTATTATGAGGTATACAGGGGTAGCCACAATAAATAGACTTAAATCTTTTCAAGAATATCCCCTGCTCCCCACAGAAGCTTTTGTTACCACTCTCTAGAGGCATGTCTACACAGGTCAAATGAACCAGTTTTCCCCACCATTGTGTCATGACTCAGGCCAAAAGGCCCAATTCAACTGTGGACTGTCTTCACATGGGAAGGACAGTTCTGCAGCAAATATGGGTCATCCCTACCTTAAATCAAATTTTAAAAACTTACCAGTTGCTCCAGATCATCCAAGAAAATCCAGAGTACTCTGCAGCGATGCTCAGTGGCTGTTTACACAACATCCTGCGGTGCTGATGCTGGTATGAATAGGTCTTGCTGAGGTCACAGCAAGGTACCTAGCCATGTGATCAATTCTGGGGACCCCATTTCTGACCTCAGAGGGAGTGACTTGCACCAGCACCAGTGGACATCACAATGGGACTCTGTGTAAACAACCATCCAGCATCACTCCATAATGTGCAGATAATAGGACAAATTTGGAGCAGCTTCAGGGCCAGTATACAATACAGCAGCCTGGAATAAGGGTAACCAGATGTCCTCCTTTTCTAGAACATGTCTACATTTCAACCTTCTGTCCAGGAGGAATCCAATTTTTTTCCCCTTTTGAGCATGAATAAGAAGCATGAATTTATATTTATATCAGTGTTTTTAGCTTTTATTTTGTAATTCCTACATTTTTCTTGAATGTTCTACATTTTGCAGTGTCTTATCCTCCTTTATGGTTCTGACATCTGGTCACCCTACTCAGAGTTTTCTGGCTAGTGGAGACCTGCCCTAACAGCTGATTGCCTGTTCTATAGGAACAATGTTGTTGCAAGTGGCAGCTGGTTCCATAGAGGTAACAACAAGCCTGCCACTCACAGTACATTCTCCTATCCTGCCAACATAATTCTTTTTTAACAAACAAATCTATTAATATGCAAAGAATCTAAAGTGCAATGCAAAAGTGCTCTTTAAACCAAAAGACAAGCTTAGTATTATGTGATATTTTTATCTTTAGAAAGGAAGGAGGATGTGAAACAGGTGTGCATGCAACCCCAATGTTTTCTCCTTTTTTGTATATGGGATGGAATTATTTATTAAAACAGAGCCATTGTCAGTGCAATCCTGTACAGGACTACAGAGAAGTCCTGGCCTAATCACAGGTATGTGGGGTCATAGGATTTCAGCCTTAGCACATAAGTAAATAAATGCCTCTCAGAAGTCTGTAGGACTAATCCAAGTAGGTAACTTATGGAATGAAATGTTACTGACTAATGTTACTAAGGAATTCATCTATGCATTAACTATGCATTAACTATGCTGCTTAACTTCCCCACCTTCCCCAC
>CM034703.1:111728920-111745785 GCA_020142125.1 Phrynosoma platyrhinos
CTCACAGTGCTACCTAGCTTGATTTCACTAGGCAAACACTTCTTCTTTTGCTAGTCAATACAGTGCTGCTTTGCTAGATTTCGCTAACCAATAGCATGCCATGAAATTCAGACAGCAGCTTGTTCACACCAATTTCGTAAGTTGGAACACTTTCGTAAGTAGAAGCAAATTTTTTCTGGAGGGGCATTTCGTAAGTTGAATTTTTCGTTAGTAGAAGCATTCATAAGTAGAGGTACCACTGTACTAGTGTAGTTGAGCTCTCCTAGGAATAACAAGGGCTTTGTGCAATTACTTGGGAGTAAGCTACATTGAACGTCAAGTACACATTATGCTTTTAAGTGTCTTCATATTTAAAGAAGATTGAATGATCATGAATGTGAGAAGTGCTTTGCTCTCCCTCTGACTGTGCCCTACAACTAACTCTATATCTCAAACTAGGAAGATAGATATAAACGTTCTTGCATATTCTTTTGAGAATAGTAAATGTGCAATAATATATCTTCTAACACAGGAATACTCAAAGTGGTCACCCGGAGACCAATGTCAGTCTACAAGCAATTAGCTGCCAGTCTCTGGTAAGTGTCCAAGAACGAAAGACATAATTGTAGCCAATAGGCCCAAATATAGTACCCTTGGGGGAGCAGGGGGGAATGGCAGGCCCCACACATGAGACAGCTAACATATCCTTTTCTTTTAAAGTAATGTAGTAGTGAGAGAGAAATGATATGAAATCTTATATACAACTTTGCATTCACTTAATAGGGCCTTACATATTTTCCCCTTTGCTTGAGATATTAACTGTGTCTTTAATTTACTCAGTTTTGTAATACTATTTTATTTAATTATTTTGCCATTGTTCTCATAGTTGTCACATTGTTTCCTGCTTCAGTTGGTGATGGTTGTCATTATTCTGATGCAATGCATTCTGTGAAAATGGCTAAGATACTGGGCTGGTCCTTCATGTTCTCTGAGCTTCACATGTGCCCTCCCTGAGGGATAAGAGGCAAGCCTAAGGAGCATGCAGGGGAAATGTTTAGCTTTCAACATACGCTGGTCACTCAGGTACCAGTGTTTGTGCCCATATATAGTATTTTCAACACATGTTTTGTCTTTTGTTCTACCCTGGACTGAGTCCAGCAAAGGCCAAATTACAGGTGTCATTTATCATGTCAGTTGGTATTGTGTTGGGTGATTTTTGTTTTAAAAATAGACTAGGGAGGGAGTTGCTGCTTTAAGACTGTGGCATGAAGCGTGGGGAACTTTAAACCTTTGCCCCCTGCAACAATCTCATCTGGAATCAGCCCTGCCCTTCCATTGTGCACAAATAGCCGCTCCTCCTAACATGAACGACTTTTGCATAGAGCTATATGCATCTGAGAAAGTAGACTGATATCTACAAAAGCTCATACTGCCAACTTCTTTATTTCAGTTAGTTGCAAAGGTGCTACAAAATCTCTCTATATACTTTTGGGTTGTGACAGTGAAAACTGGGCGAGCTCCTGTACCTTTAATAGTTGTTATCTGGTTGCATGAAAAGCAACACCTGTTTAAAATCCATCTTT
The DNA here is from genome assembly GCA_020142125.1 of Phrynosoma platyrhinos. NCBI lineage: Eukaryota > Metazoa > Chordata > Lepidosauria > Squamata > Phrynosomatidae > Phrynosoma > Phrynosoma platyrhinos. Next base: position 111,730,483 of record CM034703.1, read on the forward strand.
TACACAACTATTAAAGGCACAAGAGCCCTCTCCAGTTTTTATTCAGGCAGCCCTATTCAGAAGAAGGTAATTCTGATTGAGACTACTGCAGACTCAATGGTTTAAAGCTCCCCTCCTTGTACACCATGGTCCTCATCTGGCACACCACCCCACTGAATGCCTCCCTTTTTAAATCAGCAGCTCAGTATCATATTACCCTGACTGAATCTAGTTCAGCTCTGAATTAACTGTCATTTATCCAGATGTTGATATAGAGTACGAAACTGATATTCTATATTCTGTTTGGCCACAACAATGCATTCTCCAAGAGAGTTTCTATCATACTTTAAGGCTGATCATTTTACATTAGTCTATTGGTGGGGAAAGTTGTCACACAAACTTTTTTGTATATATGATTCTCCCGGCATTTACACTGCTGAAAGTGATGGCTTTCTGTCACTAGATGTATTCCTTTCCAAGAAGATACTAGCCCAGTGAATGGGAATATTTTAGTCAGCTTTACCCATGGAAATCAATGGGATTGATTTTATTCAGTCTTCACTAAGCATGACTATGTGTGGATCTAACCTACTGTTTTTAACACAATGATGGTTTCAGTATTCTTTTGGCAAAGTATCACTGTTGGAATATAAAACTGCAAATTTTGCTCTCTCTGTTGGGTTAATGTAGAGGCACATCAGAAAGATTCTTCTTTCATACAGAAAGAAATTAGGTATTCTAGACACTAGAGAAAGTATTAACTGCATACTTAACCATGTGGTTATGACACATTTTTGCTCACTTTACTCTTGCTGGTGATTCTGCACATCATACCCCATATCTAGACATAGATTTGCTAGTTTCTCATATAACAGAAATCCATGGTTTAATCACAATCTGCTGGTTTAACTGCATATTAGATGGATAAGGCATCTCTGAGATTTGTACTATTCGTTCAAGTAATTTGGAGTCTGTGCTTTTTAAGTTTGTGGATACTTTCCCAGGATCCCTGGAAACAGGTAAACTAAAAATGCAGCTGGATTCCATACAACCTTTAATCATATGCAACATTTAGGGAAAGAGGGGATACCTTCTGTCTGTGTTCATGATCTATATTTATTTTTATGTGACTGACTCACTTGATAAACACACTGACCAGGATCCAATGCTGTATTTCCACTGAATCCTGTAGCCTCTGCCAGATTCTGTAACTCCCCACTCCTTCCTGAGGCTACAATGCACCCTAAAACTTACTCTGGGTAGCTAGGAAATCCTCTGGAGCAGGACTTTTGCACTATAAAGAACTATGGGGGAGGGAAGGAAAGTCCTGATGCTGTTGGAGTTGAACAGTGAAGTATGATTTTGGATCTTGGCCATGCAATCTCTATTGTTAAAAACACTAGGTCGGGGTAGGCAACCTTTCCCCTTTAAGGGCTGAGGGACTTCAGCTCCCAGAATCCCAGGAGCTATTGGCCAACATGGGACTATTTGCCAACATGGCTGAGGCTTCTGGGAGCTGAAGTCCCTCGGCCCTTAAAGGGGAAAGGTTGCCTACCCCTGCACTAGGTTAAATAATCAGAAGTCTGACTGATGGAAATTTATGAGGCCAATAGTTTGTTCATTACAAACAAATTCTTCAAACAACTCAAGAAATGTCTGTGTACATGAACATTACCTGATAGGCAACGAAGAAATCAAATAAACTATATAAATAGAATCAGAAGATGGAGAAGCTTCATTCTCTCTGCAAAAACAAGACCAAGAGCAGATTGTGGCACAGACTATGAACTACTAATGGCATGAAATTAGAGGAAAGCTAAAGGACACTAAACCATTGTGCCAAAATACAACCTGAACATCCCTGTAGAATTTGAAATAATGTGGGAAAAATATGCACTATTAAGCCTAGTTGACTGAGAACCAGATGGACTCTGGACTGAACCCAGGAACATTGTCAGGGAAGAATGCAAAAAGACACTATTTGTTGTTGAGAGAGGGAAAAAAACCTTAATGGATGGCAGATAAAACATTTCAAGCATTTCAGGATCTGCAAGAAGTAAAAGGTGACAGAACAGACTCAAAATCCTGGATGCAATTGGGAAATGACTTGTGTGTAATGACAAGCAGAACTACTATAATAATCAATAAAGAGACATAGAAGGTGACAACAAGAAAGAAAGAACAAGAAACTTCTTCCAAAAGATCTGAAAAATTAAAGGGAAACTTAAATCAAGAGTGGGGATGCTCTACTACAGTGGTGGAAAACCTATGGCACACATGCCAGGTGGGGCACTCAGAACCATCTCTGTGGGCATGCACACCATCGCCCCAGCACCTAATTCTCCATAGTTTGTTACTAGAAAGCCAGAGGGACGCAGCACTTTGCGATAAATAAGGGCTTAGGGTTGCAGTTTGGTCACTTGACCTCTAAAGGTTTGCCATCACTGCTCTACAACCAGCAGAGTTGTACATGACCAAGTAGAAATAAAAAGATGATGGAAACAATACATGGAGAAGTGTATAAAAGAAATGAAAGGGTGACAGATTCATTCAAGGAAGAACCATATGAAGATGAACCTCCAGTTTTAAAAAAGTGAAACAGAAAAGAATAAATTGGTCCTAGAGGAAATCAAGCCTAAACTTTCCCTAGAAGCCAGGATGACTAAACTGAGATTGTCATGCTTTGTGCATATGATGAGAAGACATGATTCACTAGAAAAAACAATAATGCTTGGTAAGACAGAAGACAGAAGGAAAAGATGAAGACCATGTTTCAGGTGGATAGACTCAAACAAGGAAGCCATGGCCTTGACTCTGCAAGATGTAAACAGGGCTGTTGATGACTTGGAGGTCTCTCATTTAGGATCACCATAAGTTGATAGCCATTAACAAGAAAGACTTTATACTTGATGTCTACACCAAAGGCATAAACTACTTTAGCCAAAATCCTCAATGGCAGCTACAAATGTGTATCCTAGAGTTTTGCACTCATTACTGTTAGTATTCATAATCCCTATATAGCATCTAGTTTAGGAGCTATGTAGGAACCATAGTCCTTCAATCCTTGCTTACTAGACAGTAGCTGTGGTGATTGATAGGGTTCTGTTCTTCTTGTTCAAGTGATCTTCAGCGTCAGCAATTGTGATAGAGGTCCTGCTTGTGATAGAGATTGTCAGCTCAGTCTGTAGTGTATAGACTGGGTTCTTTAAGGTAATCTAGAACCCTTACCAGACTACAAATCCCAAGTTTCTTTGGGTGAAATTGTAATACTAAAACTAATATAAACACATATAAGTTTGAATTATAAACATACCATTCTGTAGTTGCTATTTTATTTTGATCCTGATTATCAATAATAAATGGCCTGCATGTTCAAATGTAGTTAGATCACAAATATTACATGTAAATGTGGATTTTGTAGGATTTCCTTCTAAAGTGGTTTTTATATTCTGGGCATGTCAATACACTGATCCTAGATTATTTTATGTTTTAGAAAATTTTATTGACGTCACTTGGCCTACATCTGGAATGCATTTAGGTTTGAGAAGCATCCCAATGGCTCTTCTGCTGTTAACTTTACTGAAACAATCATTTTCATCTCCAGCTTTTAGAAAAATGTTAATTTGGTGCTAGCACAGATCACAATGAGATTCTGAAGTTATAGGTACTTCAAATATCTCACCTATATACATCCTTAAAAGGATGGTAAAGGCCTTTGTTTAGGATATGCACTTTGTTAAACCATGCAAAATGCATGCATAAAGAGGCAGTTCATAACCCCCATTTATCCTGGAGGACTTCCAATTTAAATAATTCAGAAAATTGGAAGTTTGGATAAATGGGGAAGGAATTAACAAAGTGTTACCTTTACACGTGTTTATGCACTGAGCACACAGAATGAGTTTGTTTAACCCAGTACTTCTCAAATAGTGGGGCGCGCCCCCAAGGGGGGGCGTGAGGCTCCGTAAAGGGGGGCACGAGGCTCCTTTAAATCCTGCGCTCCTTTAAATCTTTTCAGCTACAGTTAATAAAGCTATTCTTTGTTGTAAATTGATCCACATTTCTTTCTTTTTTTATTCTCATATACGTTAATAAGGATACAGTGTTATGCAGAGGTAAATGATGCTATTTACAGTCGCGCGGGGGGCGCTAAATGTTTTCTTCTTCCTAGGGGGGGCATGACAGAAAATAATTGAGAAGCACTGGTTTAACCCAATGTTTAAAATACAATGGTCAACATTGACTAACAGGGTTCTATAACACATGTAACAGCTTCAACATGTTCCCCAATGTCAATTTGCTCACATGTCCTCTCTGCCTCTATCATTCCCAATAAACTTTGTTAGTGTCATCAACTAAATAAAGTTGATGGTTTGGAATATTGTCACTGCAAAGATTATTAATACTATAGTCACTAAAACACAGCACACCATCCAAAGATACCTCCATCTGTTGCATTTGTCTCATTGAAAACTGCACAACAAAGAAATGGAGAAAAGCATATGAATATTCTTATGTCTAATAAAATGGCCATGTGCATATGCCATGGGGGTGGGTTTGCTCACTGCCATCATGGGCAAATCTCAGTGCAATGCCTAACTTTGTTAAGAATCAGCATCAAAAGAGGGGCTTCTCGAGTATAAATAATGCACGTCTTTGCTAGGTTGAAGTGTTAATTCAAATCTTCCAGCCCACTGTGAACATTAATCCAAAATGCAAAATTTGTAGCAGACTGATAATATATACAAAGGGATTCTACATTTGTACCAAGGCAAATCATAGAGATTCACCGTCAGGGGGCTAAATAACGTTTCTGAGTCGTCAGAAACTGAAGATCAAATACTGGTAAATCACTCATTAAAACCTTTGAAATCTCCCAAAAAGACAGCCCCAGCTGCTCAACATTTAGTGCACCTTTTTATGTAGTATTTGAACAGTTTCTATAGATATTTAAATATCTTCATTTTCAGGGCTTCACTCAGGGCCAGCCCTACCGTTAAGGATTGTGAATTGGTCACCTCAGGCAACCCTTATTGAGTGTCATGAAACAGTAGCAAATTGTGACTTCATTTATTGTTACTGCTAGCTCAGTACTCATTTCTCACTCCCAAATAGTTTATCAACAAGTTTAAAAGCACTAATCTCAATACAGATCCTAAAGGACAGTATGGTAATTTCTGATTCTGGAGTGAGTGATCTCACTGGTGATGGTGAATCTGAATGTCATGTTCTGAAGACCTCCACACCCTTTCAATGATAATTGTAATTTCTTCACTTGAAAATGGAGTAAGCCAGCATTGCTGTGATTAGAGGCCTCCTTCTCATTCTGCAGAATAGTCCCTGACTGTCTGCTGATCTCAAAGTCCTGCCTGGATGGCATTGTGCTCAACAGATGCCTGTGGAGAGCTCACAAACAGGGTAGGAGGGTGACAGCCATTTCATATTGTTTGCTCCTGCCATCTAGTTACTTAAGGTATCCTGGAGGCCTAAATCCAATACTGAGTTAGGCACACTTAAACCCAGAGATTTCATTTAGCTATCATGGTTAATAGTCATTGATAGCCCTATCAATCATATCTGCTAATATAAAAACCTCTACATTCAAAATTTAATTATTGTCCAACAACAAAGAAGACAAACACAGGAGCAAGGAATCTGAGTCTCTCCAGCTCTTGTTGGACTTCAGCTCTATCTTCCTGAGCCAGCATGGCAAATGATCATAGAAGATAAGAATTGTATTTGAAGAACACAAGAAGCAGAAGAGAATTGCCAAGTGGACATCAGGGCTACAATTTAGAATTAACAGGGCCCTGGGGAGATGTCTGCACGTTTGCTGGCCTCCTTGTCCTGTGTTTGTGTGGCCCTCTTGTCAGAAAAGATAGAGCATAGCATAAATGCCAATGAAGAGATGTGTGAAGTTCACCTAGAATGTACACCTTAAGGTCTACACAGAGATTAAGTTTTACTTATTTTTTTATTTATTTTAAAAGCAACCTTCTAAGAAACAAAAATGTATTATTTGGCTCAATCTCATTCTACTTGCTTTGCAGATTACTATTGGCAATATTTCCGATCTTGTCAACTGAGTTACCTTACTATGATTATGTATTACATGCACCTTAAAAGCTGATGGCTAATTATGTCATACACATTCTTCCTTCCATTGTCTACCTGTGGAGAGGAACAAACATTGTTTTGGAAATAGTGAGGGGCGTGCCTGCTCAATCATGTGTCCCCCACTCCCCACTTTCTTGCACAGTACCTAAACTAAACATCACCCCTCTAATCTGATCTCTTTTTAAAAAATGGTTGGACACGGGAAACGTCAATGGTAGGGCTAATGTAGAAATATTAAAAATTATTAAATCAGTGCTCTAAATGAATTCATTCGTTCATTCATTAAATCAGAGGTAGGCAACCTTTTTGAGCCGGGGGCCGGGTTGCTGTCCCTCAGACAACTGGGGGGCCGAAGCACCAAAAATAAATAAATAAATAAATAAATAAATATTTTAAAACATTTAAAAAAATATATGCATACACACTCTCTCAGCCCCAGAAAAGCCATGGCAAAATCCCTGTGGAGATTTTGCCAAGAAAACCCCAAGAACAAGTAATAACAACAATAATATCATCATAGCGGGCGGTGGCAGTGGCAGGGCTGGCCTGGGGCTGGCCCAAAGGCCTCGGGAGGCCGCATCCAGCCCCCAGGCCTTAGGTTGCCTACCCCTGCATTAAATTGTTAAACAACCATTTAAAATGAGTTAAAACAGCCAGTAAAGAATCAAAGAATGGAGTAGCATTAATCATTTCTTAAAAACAACAACATTGCTCTCTCTCTCTCTCTCTCTCTCTCTCTCTCTCTCTCTCTAATGATCAAAATAAAGCAAGTTTAAGTTGCTTCTGAAAATTTTAATGAGTAATGACTAGTAAATTAATTTTAATGAATTACTTCCAAGCTCTGAATAATGGCCTCTCTGTCCTTTGGTGTCTTTAATGAAGAGGTCAATGGCTAGCACTGCTCTAGCACTGTATTTCCTGTATTAAACAAGAAGTATGAATAGATGGATGATAAGGCCCCTTCTAGCTCTGTAAGGCAAAGACACAGCTAATTAAATGTGCTTTTTGCTCTTTTGTTTTTTTACTGCTAACAAATTTGAAAGATTAAGATATAAGAACTGGATCACTTGGAGCTGCTAAAACTCTATTTCTTTCCCCACAAGTGAGACATAAAAGAAGTAATCAGAACTGTAGCAGCCCCCCAAATAAACCAAGTTATGCCACATCCCAACCATAAACCACAAGATTCTGTCATTAATACCTTGCTATTCTGAAGAGATGGGACTCATGCAGCCCTCCCAGATGTTCACAGACGGCAAAACCAGAATTCTTCACCTTTGTTTATGCTGACCAGGGATGCTGGACAACAAAATCTGGAGGGCCGCATTACTCCCATCCTTACTTTATAACATGAAGAGACAATTAAAAAGTAATTAATTTTATCTTAATTAATATAAACATTAAGAAACCCAATTTAACTTTAAAACTGCTGACTTGGGGCTAGTCCACACTAGGGGCAAAAGTCCAAATGGACTCCTGCCCCTCCTGCCCCTGAACCCATTCTGGAGCCACCCTGCCTACCTTTTTCTCCACAGGGAGATTGGGTAGATTGTCTACATTACCCGAATGTCCCTGCAGAGTTTTCTGGCCGTAGCCACAGCCCCCTCTGCTTCCAGTGCCACCGCCGCCATCGCCTGCATGTTCAAATCATTAATGTCAAGGCCAGTTCCTGGCCCAAACAGTAAAGTCTTTTCTTCCTCCTACTTCAGCAGCCGCATCTCCACTGGCACGCCTGTCACTGAGACAAACCAAACACCCAGCATATGATCTGGGCACTTTGTCTAACTTTAAAAGCAGTGGCTGTGAGCCACTGGCAACAGCACTGCAAGGGAGGAAGGGAAAATCTCAGTTTGGGCCAGGAACTTACCTAGATATTAAAATAGCAATGCAACTCCTTGCAATAAGGTAGGATACCCCCAATCTGGGGCTCATAGGGCCATGCTTCATGTGGCCTTATTACTCCAGATTTGGTGATAAGGCTACATGTTTTGTGGCCTTATTGCACCAGATTCAGGGGGACAGCAGGGTTTCAGAAGGTTTTTAAGCAGTGTAGACAAGCCCTTTGGCTTCATTTCAGAATTACATACATAGGACGTTTTCACACGGGGCTTTAAACGGAGTCATTCCTACCTCCGTCCGGCCCCACTCCGGCTCTGTGCAGGATAAGTTCACACGACGTTGCAGCAAGCCCCGCCCCATCCTGCGCCATCCCTGCGCCATCCCTGCCTCACTCCGGGGTCTTGCTGCGCGTGTTCACACGACGTCGCAGCAAGCCCCGCCCCATCTTGCGCAATCCCTGCGCCATCCCTGCCGCTAGCCGGCTTTAGCCCCGTTTTTGTAATTCCTTTTTTAAAAAGGAATTACAGGGGCTGCTGCCGGAGGCAATCAGGAGCCATTCTGGCGGCTGCTGTTTTCGCCGCCGGAATGGCTCTTGATTGCTTCCAGGGGGCTTCCAGGCGGCTTTAGAGCCGCCTGTGTGAAAACGATAGTGTACTTGCTGTCAACCTTATGGTTGTTTTCACACTTTGCCTTGTTACAGCTAAACCTTTCTCTGATGCAATTTGTAATTGTATTAGAATTAGTGCAGTACAGATGTCAGAGATCCTGACTAAGGAGCAAAGACACCAGTGAAGAAACTAAAGCCTTTATTGTAGGAATTCCATTCTAAGATAAGAAATATAATAGGGGAGTTATTTTAATCTAGCTACATCTCTAGAGAAGGTCTGAGAGAGATCTGAGATAGGAAGAGGAGTATGACTTTACATCACAGAGGGAGATTAAGATAAGTAGACAGAGGGCCATTGCAGACTGGCCCAAAGGGCCAGCCTGGGGGTGAAGTTGGGGCAGAGCAGCCACACGCCGGCCACACCAACTCCACCCCGACACCGTCCTGATGCCGTGCAGCCGTACACATGGTGCGCAGCATCAGGACACCCTCCCAGCGCAGCTTGCAAACACGCTGCATTCAAAGGGCACAGAAGAGCTGCGGTACCAGCTCTTGGGGAGGCAAAAGGCATTTTGCCGCTCTTTTAGGGGCGGCAAAAGAGAGGATCGGGGCCATGGCATGCAGTTGCCACAGCCCCAATCTGCCGCTCCCCAGGGTGGCTCTCTGCCACCCCAAATGGGCCATCTGCATCAGCCGAGAGAGGGATCTCACTGCAGGTCACTCAAACTATCTAACACTATTGCTATTACCCACTCCGATGCATTAACTCATTCAGTGCAGAGCATTGCCGAGCTTCTAAATATTTGAGTTACATGTTATGTACCATGATAATGACACCCAACCCAGTAAAGAATAGGTTGCTAATCTAATAGCATACTTTCTCACATGGTTAGATCAAGCTGTTCCTGAAGGATATGCTGAGCATTTCTAGAGTTGAAGGTAGCCATGCCACTCCGAATATCATAAATGTGTCCCATTCTCCTGCATTTACACAGAAGGGACTATCAGATGTTACCAAGCACATACACCAAAGAAAGTATTGGATAGATTTAACTTATCTCCACTGGGAAACAACTGTATGAGAGGAATCCCCAAATTTATATTCCTGGGGAAGATCCTCTATTCAGAGCTTCCTTCCTTTCAACCCATCAAACACCAAACCAGTAGTTCCTTATCAGAATAGCTTTTATTTATCTCAATCATGAAAATAAAGAGATTATCTCACATCTTAAAAACACAACTTACCTCTCCCAAATTGAAGACTACTTCAGGCTGCATCCAGGTCCTATTACATGGCTTTTGTCACCAAATCCGCCATCCAAGTACAGCCCAGCTGCAGCCTGGCTCCTTTAACGTGCTTTGGTGGCCATTTTTCAAAGTTGAGAGCCTTCTGGTTTTGAAAAATGGTTGCCGAAGCACCTTAAGGGACCCAGGCTGCAGCTGGGATGGTGGATTTGGCAACAAAAACCATGTGATAGGACCCAGATGCAAGCTGAATTAAAGTTAAATTTGGAAGAGGTAAGTCGCATTTTTAAGATGTGCAATAATAGTCTTGTTTCCATTTTCCCTCTTTTGACATTTGCTCTAATTTTTCACAAGCTGAGTCTACATATGAATGTGTTTATGCTTCTGGATTACTCACCTTCTACTTCCAGAATTACAGGTTTCGAGTAGGCAGTCCCAAGGCTGTTCTTTGCCACACATCTGTAGTGACCACCGTCTTCTCTTTGAACATTATGAATCCTTAAGCTGCCTGATTCAAGAATAGCAATCCGTACATTTTCCTGCCAAAACAAATAGAGTTCTATTTGAGAAGAGAGGTAATACATTTTATATCACTGGTCTTTCCAAATAGAAACCCACAGCCCACACTTCATGGACACATCACATTTATACTGAAATCCAAGTACTACTCACCCTTACAACATTTTCTCCTTTAATCCATGATACTGAAGGTTTGGGATTCCCCATTGTAGTACATGGGAAAACAGCCTTTAGTCCTTCTATTATTTTCACATTTGAAGGTGGACGAGTTATTTTGGGTTCTAAAATGTAAAAGTTTAAAATTATTTCACATATTCAAAAACAACATACCTCTAATGGGGCAATGGTCCCTCATACTATAGCTCACCCTTATTTCCAGAGTGTGACTACAACAATTTTCAATCACATTTTGCCCCAAACAAATGTAAAGCAGAGGGCTGGGAGGGATTTCAAATGGGAAAGGAACTAGGAAGAGGCTGCTGAACCATTTTCCACTCACATCCACATGGCTGAAAAATGAAGAGACATCTTAAGCAAAATATTTTGCCATGCTCCAAAGATCAATTTGGGCCAATTCAAATTGTAACCCCATTGCATGATTAGGGGATGGGATAAAGGTATAGAAATCTTTTTTCTCTGTATCTATGTACTTGTTACCCAAATACGTAGCTTGGAAAAGGATGACACTATGCTGCCCAGAGGATTCTGAGAGTTGTACTACCCCCTCAAAAAAAATCCTCCCACTTTTCAAAGCTTTGTCGAAATCATGTAAGATTTGATGGTGCCCATAAGAAATTGTGTTAGTGTAGAACAAACAACACCATGAACAGTTTGCTGGGCTACATTACACTCAAGGAAGATAAATATGTGCAGCTAAACTAGGCCTTATAGCAGGGGTAGGCAACCTTTTTGAGCCGGCCGGTCCTGCAAAGTCCTCTCCGCCGTTGGGCCGAGGGGGAGGAATGGCGGCGTGCGTGCACCCCCCTGCCGCATGCGACCCCCACGCATGTGCTGCCACCGCTGCCACTGCACAGCCACCTCCCCGCATGTCGCGGCTGCCATTTTGATTTCCAAAATGGTGGCCGCGTCTCATTTGCGCATTCAGGGCCTTGTCACTAGGGCCTTGTCTGCACTGGCCAGAATGCCACAAGCTCCTCCCATTACCTGGCCCTCCATTCTGATGGTGGGTGGCTGTTCACACATGCGTCCAGCTGTGCCACCGAAATGTCCGCCACTGCCAAGGTTGCTTCATTCTGAGGTCAGAACAAGGCACTCAGCAATGATCACTTGACCTCAGAGCAAGCAATTGGTGACAGTAGCAGATATGGCAGGCAGCTCAGTGGGACATGTTTCAAACAACCATCCAGAATCACAAAGAAGGGTTCTGGATCTTCCTAGAAGATCCAGAATAAAAAGTAAGTTTTTATAATTCATTTTAAGGGGAGTATAACCTGGTTCTGGTGATGAACATGCTGGATGGTGTCACACAAAGCCAGGGTTTGGGCAGTTATATTTGGCCCTTGTAGACAGGGCCCTCAGATGGAGCTTCAGCATATATAAGCTTCATATTATGGATCTAAATATTCACTAATTTAATATTTAAATGCAAGAAAATTGCCCTGTGCTTTATAGATTTTACCATAGCCTTTGTGTACATCAGGAAAGGGGAACTGTAGTGGGGCTAGGGGGCATATTCAGGCATGTGGGATTACTTGGGGTAGTGATGTGACAGCTACTTATCATGGTTTTGCTAAACACACACATTGTGGATTTCTCACTCCCTTTAATTGCTTTCTGTACAAGACGAGAATTGTGCCACCTGATCACCCAAGTGTGAGAATTTACAGATGGTTCACTTGCAAATGAAGTAAAGGGATGGGGAAATTCATATTGAAGCTTGTTCATTTGGGTTTCTATGGTGGAGTGGGTGGCTAGGGTGTTTCTTCAGAGGGAGGTTGCCATATACATTCTTTAAGGCTGAGACAGTGTGACTTGCCCAAGGGGATAACAGGATTCTTCATCCCTGGTGGTCACACTGTCTCAGCCTCAGAGGATGTAAATGGCAAAAAAAAAACCTCTGAAGAAACATGCCCAGAAAACCCTGTGATTAGTTTGCCTAAGAGTCCCCATAAGTTGATAATGACTTGGAGGCACACAACTACAAGATGAGGCATCAAACTGTCTGAAGAAGAAGGGAGCTGTAGTTCAACTCAATTAGGGTTTCTTTAGTCAAGGAATTTTGAGCCAGAACTTGTTTTGAGAATTCCTTTCTCTGAAATAGAACCTCAAACAGCACCTCCATAAGTCCTCAGAGAGGCGGCTCTCTGAGGGGACCTCCTCGGAGCGCGGACCCTGCGCGGGGCCGGCGCTCCGAGGAGGCTCCCTCAGAGAGCCACCTCTTTGATGACGTCCTCCTTGGAGCGCCGACCGAGGGAGGGCCGCAGTGCTGTGGAGAGGGCTGGCTGGCTTCAGGGCCCATGAGGCTGGAAGCGGCAGCCCAGGCCAACCCCTCCGTCCCTGGAGGCACCGGGAGCCTCTGCGGGGAAGAAAGAGAGCGGAGCTTGGAGGAAGGAAGGAAAGCCAGGAGCCCCCGTGCATGGAGGCCGCCCAAAAGGGGTCTGTATGGCTGGCTGGCTGGCTGGCTGGTGGGGGAGAGAGAGAGAGAGAGAGAGGACTCCGAGGAGGAGGAGGTGGGGAAATGCTCCCCAATACATATTGGGGAAATGCTCCACAATACGTATTGGGTGATCAGACATTACAGCAAAAGCGCTATGATTCCCGTCGCGCAATTGCAATTCCCCAAGAAACTGAAATTCAAAAGATCTCGGTTCTTTACGCATTTTGTCGGGGTTCTGTCGGGGTTCTGTGCGACGTTGTGTGAACACACGGAAAAATAATACGTATTAGGTCGGGATTTTGTTGGATTCTGTCTGGTTTGGGCCCCGTGTGATAAGGTCCTTAGATTTGCCATGAGTCAGAAATTCCTTGAAGGAACACAACCGCAACAACAGTCTTATATTTTAATTAGTCACACACTCTCAGCCTCAGGGGAAGGGAAACACAAACACACACTGAACAAACTTTCCAAGAAAACCCTATGATTTTTTGCTTTAGAGTTGTCATGAGGTGAAAATGACTTGGAGGCATCCAACAACAGTCTTCAAAGTCACACTCTCTTATGGTGATCCTAAGGCAAACCTAGCACAGGGTATTCTTGGCAAGGAGGGTTCATACTGTTCCTGAGACTGAGAGAGTGTGACCTGCCCAAGGTCATTCAGTGGGTTTACATAACTGAGCTGGAATTAGAACCCTAGCCTCCCACTCCACTACAGAAACCCACTGGGTGACTTTGGGGAAGTCACATGCTCTCAGCCTCAGGGGAAGGCAATGGTTCCCTTCCAACTCTAGAATCCTAGGTATTCCTTCATTGCAGAAGGGGGTTGGACTAGATGACCCCTGGGATATCTTCCAATGCTAGGATTTCTTTATAGCAGAATTCCTGCTTGGCAAAAGAGAATTGCCGCTTCAGCCCTTCCCTGCCTCCATTCTCTTCTGTGAGAATTTGAATGGGAGGGAAGAAGGAGAAAAGGAGGGAAATGACTATGAGCTTCAGAGGAAAGCAATGGTAAGCCCCCCTCCCTTTGAACTAGCCTTTCCAAGAAGACCTCAAGATAAAGTCACCATAAATCAGAGGCAGGTCATCATGGGATATTTAATATTTCTTACCGCCTTTTACTAACATTCCAGGGGCCAGTCTTTTGTTAAGCTAATGGATCTTTATTTGGGGGCCCTTGGAGGCCCCTCCAACTCTAGGATTCTCTGTAGTCCAGAAGGGGATTGGAATGGATGGCCCTTGGGGGGACCCTTCCAATTCTAGGATTCTGTGTATCCCTGCATGCACTTTCTAGAAGCTCGTCAATCTATGGGGGAGCTGTGAATTTCCTAGGGTTTTCTTAGGTAAGGAATCCTGAAAGATGATTTTTCCCAGTTCCTTCCTCTGAAAGCTAGCCTACAACACCTAGTATTCCCTCATTGTCTCCCATCCAAATACTAACCAGAGCTGACCGACCCTGCATGGCTTCCAAGCAATGAATGTTGTTGGACTGCAGGTCCCAGCATTTCTCAGCATTGGCTACACCAGCTAGGGGCTGCTAGGCCTTGCAGTCCAACAATAGCTGAACTCCATAACTCAGTTCAGTGCAGTGTATGTGCTGAAGAGAGCAGGGTAGGGAATGTTTGGAGGAATCAACAAGATTTCTGTTGAAGGGAATTAAGCAAAGAGGGTAAATATAAAACCAAATTATGAATTTAAATAATCACATGATTCAAATACCTAAATTTGAGGTAACAGGTTAATACATGGACATGCACACAAATGTTCCCCACTTTTATACTGCAGCATTTAATTCAGAATAAGATTCCCACCTCTCAGTTTTACAATTATAAGTGTGTATTGAAATAGTGTTCCCCCATCAATTTTTTTTGTGAGTATGACAGTCTGCAATGATAATAAACAGTAGCTGCCTTGAATCCCATTTTGGGTGAAAGGCTGGATATAAATCCCATAAATAAATAAATGAACAAACAAACAAACGGTAACTAATCAACACTGCAGTCTTGATTGCATGTACTAAGGGCTCATTCTCACTTGCATTTAAACTGGTTTGTGAGACGCATTGACACGAAGTTGCTGAATTGATTCATACTTATGTGTAGTACCCACTATCGGAAGCGAATTATTTCATATTCCATGCATTTGTGTCTTTTTAACACGATTATCATTCACACTAGATTTGCACCACTACAAAATGCACACTTTAGAACTGAATGCGATCGATCCATCCCGACCTTTCTTTTCAAATGTCAATCATATGATGCACATCTATCCATCATCGGTGATGCAACCAGGAAACCCATTACTCACTCTAGAGAACCCGCAGAAATGCAAGTGATTGCAAAATCTGTCATTTAATTTAAAAAAAACCCAAAACACACTA
>CM034703.1:111760268-111770345 GCA_020142125.1 Phrynosoma platyrhinos
GTGCTACACAGCCACCATGGGACCTTCCAAAATGGCACCTGTTGATGTGTGCATGCACGCCAGCAAGCACGGGGTGGTGGTGGCGGCAGGCCATAGGTTGCTGACCCCTAATCTAGAGTACCTTCATCAGTTTTCTTTGTTTAATTGAAAGTCCTGCATTTTTACAAAACTCAGGGTTAAAATAAGTGCAGGTACAGTTCTTTTTTAAACTCTAAAGAAGCACATCAGAGGATTAATCTGGATGAGGTTCACCACACATGGGTGGCATTCAAGGGTAGCTGTGTTGGCCATTTAGCAAATTCAAACAAAAATCTATCAGTGATATCTTTATTGGCCAACCAAAATGCACAATAAACTTGTTGCAAGCTTTTGAAGCTCCATGGGCTTTCTTCTTCAGGCAAGATGTTACAGACCAAACAGGAGAAAATAATTGGAGATGTTAGTCAGATGCCTACACATTGTTTCAGTCTTTAGTTAAGATGGTATATGGTGAGGAGGATATCTTTTGCAGGCAGGCTCCTCCTCCTTCTGGCCATGTGGTTATAGGGAGATTCTCAAAGTCTAGGAAATTTAAAATCCACTTGTATCTCAACAGGAACCCCTCTTTTGTAATCCAATATGTCTCCATTCCAGTGAGGTCACTGGCTTCTTTGTGGCAGAGAACAATGGACTCCTCAAGAAGTCCCCATGTTTTGCATGGTAACCCTAAGATGAACCTAGACAGCCAGCATGGTGCAGTGATCTAGTGTTGGACTATAACTCTGCCACTCAACCCTGGAAATCCACTGGGTGACCTTGGGGAAGTCACACTCAGCCTCAGAGGAAGGCCAAGGCAAACCTTTTCTGACAAAAACTCATCAAGAAAAAACCATGATAGGTTCACCTTTGGGGCGCCATAAATTGGAAACAATCCAAAGGTCCACCCAACAACAACAAGGCTCTCCAGTGCTGCAGACAGGATTCTTTTTGGAGCCTCCCTGGAGATCCCTGGTATGCTTTTGTAGGGGGGTTGCAGACTGCTAGAAGTAGTGCAAATTGAGTCCACTTTTAGGGTTAGGGTTAGTACTAGGGAATCATGGGAACTGTATTTTATTGTGCCACCAGAGCTCTCTGACAGAGAAGGCTCAACGTCTCAGAAAAAAAAACAATTCCCATGCTTCCCTAGCACTAACCCTAACCCTTAAAGTGGACTCAATTTGCACTATTTCTGGCAGTCTGTGGCCCCCCGTAGTCTCCCATCCAAGTATTAATCAGACCCCAAGCTGCTTAGTGTCCTAAAAATCAGCTGAAATGGGTATGTTCACAGTAATATGCTGACTGTTATTGCTGCTGCTGTTACTATTATTGTTTGTTATTCTTTCTTCATCTCGGTGTTGTTGAGGCCCAGTACAGCAAACTGCAAAACCCTGCGGGGCTTGCCTGTAATGACTTAAACACAAGAATCATTGATATGCCATTACATCTAAGGTTGAATGTAACAGCTGTTTTAGTGTAAGCAAAAGCAAATCCCTGTCCATACAAGGTCCTGTTCAGTTTTCCATCCTGCAGAAAAGATTTTAAACAACAACTGATCCAACTCCTAGGATTTGTTCCAAAACAACAGACACCCAGGGCATTGTTGCCATTCTCCTTCTTTACCTGGGTCCCTTGAAAATCCTAGAATACCCCTCATATTTCCCTAAGTTACAGCCAAATGGAAAACATATTAAAGAAAGAAACCATGCTCCATGGCAGAACACATATTTTGCATACAAAAGGTCTCTACTTCAGTCCCCAGCTTCTGAATGTGGGGTCAAGCCGCAAAGAGCCACTGCCCAATTGGTGCTGTCACTATTGAGGTAAATGGACGAGCACTCTGGTTTCTATGATATCTATTATTTATTCTCTTTTTGAACATTTGAATATGTTCAGGGAACAGTTTATGGTTACTTGTGAGAAAAGGTGTCAATAACTGGGAAATGGATTGTTTATGCAAGACCTTTCAGTAGAAGCCAGGATCAAATGCTTTCAGTGTGTTGGAGGACGTTATCTCTTTACTGAGGTTGAAATGAGACTCAACTCTCAATCCAACTCTTTTTTGTACATAAGAAGGGTGAGTGGGTACCATCTTATCTATAGCTTCAGGCAGCAAAACAGCATGAACTAGTCATGAATAAAACAGTTCAGACATCTTAATGAAGAATGAAATATTTTTGAAGCACTTCATTTGAAGCTGGCTATAAACAAAAGCAGTGTATAGGGTCATATTTCCAAGTGGCAGGCTCAAAAATCCAAAGTTTACAACTGCAACTTACAAATAAAATATAATTGTGCCAGGTTTGACATTTTATGATCTACTGCAATAACTCAGAGAATTCTGTTGTGGAGAGGGGAGTCCAATAATCCCACCGCCAGATTGAAGGGTGTGTTGTGCTGGGCCAAGTTCCCAGCCTTTGATGGGACTTTCTACTCTTTCTGGGTATCAATAAATCATCATTGCTTGAGATGATTAGCACTGCTGCATCTCATAAAACATGTAGAAAGAACAAACTGTGAGAACTCTGAGAAAACAGATTATGCTGCACTGTCATGTTCTGTTGAAATCCATTCCAGAGGGTGGCACTTATTCCTCACCCAATCTAACCTTGTTTTTGTGCCTGGACAGAGTTTGGGGAAAGTTCCTTTGGGGGAGTAAAACTCCCAGAATCTTTCAACCGTCACTACTCAGGCCATTTGGAAGATTTGGGGTATAAGAGGTTGAAAGCAAGCCAGCTGCACGATGAAAACTTTTAAATGCAGATTTTATTGCACGCCCCCATGTACAGACAGGAGGCATCCCATACCCAATTTGGACTTCTCCCACACTTTTTGAAAGAATGGGATTTTCCTGGTCTTTGCAAGGTGTGGGAGAAGTCCAGATCAAGTACAGGATGCCTCCTGCCTGGGCACGGAGGCGTGCGATAAAATCTGCATTTAAAAGTTTTCATCACGCACCTAGCTCAGGAGGAAAGGATGGGAAAGGGCAGTGCGATAAATTCCTTACTTAAAATCTGAGACGAGCCAGAGGCATGAAGATGAAGGATGATTTTGAACATATTTGGTTTAGCTTTATTATACATGCTTACAAAGAGGCCTCTCTGTGGGGCGGCCTTTAGCCGTCCCTGAAAGGAGTGGCATTTTGCCGTTCTTTTCAGGGTGGCAAAAAGGAGGATCGGGGCTGCGTCGTTGGGTAGCCGTG
Organism: Phrynosoma platyrhinos; assembly: GCA_020142125.1. Classification (NCBI taxonomy): domain Eukaryota; kingdom Metazoa; phylum Chordata; class Lepidosauria; order Squamata; family Phrynosomatidae; genus Phrynosoma; species Phrynosoma platyrhinos. The sequence goes on from CM034703.1 coordinate 111,763,486, forward strand.
GCCCCGATCCACCACTTCCCAGGGCAGGCCAGAGCCACCCATCTGCACCCCACCTGAGTTACATATTTGTTACAGAGAAGAAGTCAGAATACTGCAAATTGTTATATGGCTGAAACTAAGTACTGGAACGTGTTCAAGCAATTACTGTTCTACAGGATATAATAGCTATGACTAAGCCCTGACTCAGAGTGCCTTCCTTCACTCTGAAACAAGGGATGGTCATTCTGATCAACAAAAGAAACCATGTTGTCCACATTAAAGTCAAAATTGTCCACACTAAAGTCACCTGGAGACCCAGAATCCAAAGCCAAAGAGATATTTAAAAAGGGTACCACAGGGCAAGGTGAGAGTGGCAGGCATCCAAGGCTAAGAACTGCAGGGACAGCCTGGATAGGTCAACATTACAAATGGGGGGGGGGGGTCCAAGCCTAGTTACATATTTGTAACTTCTGAAGGCCCAAATGTTGCTCACCTCTGCAGCCATTTGCTTAAAAGCCTAGGTGGGTGATGTAGAATATCAGTGAATGTTTCTAAGCTGTATCCCTGGGACCAAGAGATAGCACCTTGCATTGCTACAATGATTCCTGAAAGACCCCAGCTGATCTTCAGTAACATCAAATCATTGAGGGTAAAGCATCTGTTGCTGGTTTAAATTAAGATGAAGTATCTCCAACCACACACCTGCCTAGATATGTTATCCCACATGTGTTTTTAAGCTGAAGGGTGCAGGTGTGAGTAACCTCTGAGCCTCCAGAGAAGTTGGGTTGCTGTTATCATCAGTTCTAGCCAGCATAGACAATGGTGAGAGGTAATGGGAGTTGCAATTTGACTTCTAGAGGGCCACAAGCTGCCCAGCAGTGCTGTAGAGGAGCCAATAGAAACCAATAGGAATCCTCTCATCATTTGTGAGTTAAAAAGAATAAAAAATATTTGTGAGGTCATCTCAGGTTCTGGGGTGCATTCTTCTTCTCAGACCTGAAGCAGCTGGTGGTGCTTCTGTGGCTGCTGAGCAGCTGATGCATGATTCTCTCTCTTAGCCACCTCCTTCCCTTTCAAGCCCAGTGCTGCTTAGCCCTCTCAGTACAGATGGGCCAGGGAAAAGCTCATAACCATGCCTTTATTCAAGTAGTATCACACCCAGCTCCTCCACCTGCCTGAGAGATTGGAGGACTGACAGTGATGTAATGATGGCCCCCTCAAGTTAATGCTTGGCACTGGATGATCTCACAATGGCCTGTCTGGTTGCCTACTGTTGCCTTACCCCAAATGAAATTATGCAATATCAAAAACTATATTGTATTCTCATAGCATCCACATGCCTTTCAACTATCCTGATTCAGCAGGGACTTTCCCTGGTTAATACTCTGTTGGCTGCTTTAAAAATGTCCCAGGGGCTTATTGCACAGAAAATAACCCAACTGCTCCCCAAAGGGATATAGGCAGGTTGTGGGATGCAGGGAGATATTATCACACCAAAGTCGCTGCTGATTCCGCTGGTCGAGTGCAACCCAGCTACAACCCAGGTCCCAGGTGCACTTCAGAGGCTGCTTTTCAAAGCCGGCAGCTTGCCATCTTTGAAAAGTGGCCTCCGAGGGACTTCTGGTTGGTAAGGTGCTCCGTGAAGATGGGTCAAGTTATTGCTCCGTAAGCTCAGCAAAGTTATTTGGCGAAGAAGACTTTTTTGTAGCCAATTTTTTCTTTTTTTCTTCCCCCCTGGTAAGGGGAGTACGAAGGGGCTTTTAAATTCTCCTCTGAGTCTTCGATAGACAAGCTGAAGAGACCAGAGTTCAGAAAAGAAGTAACATCGAAGTGTTAGCTACCAATGCCTTGCCGGAGGCGACCATCCCAAATGGATGGTATGGAGCACCGCCAACTATTATAAGAATGTCGCAAAGTTTTGGGAACAAGCGAAGCCTAGGCAACAAGGTACTGGTTAAAAATAACAACCCCAAGCTTCGGGCGGTTTTTGATATTAGAGTTGAGGCGAAGGAGAGATTAAGAGGCTTCTGTTTGTATATGTGTTGAAGAAGAATGTCCTGAAAAACATTCATGGAATTGAGAAGTGGAGTTTGAAAAGTGGCCTCCAAAGCATGCCTTGGACCCAGGATGCAGCTGGGTTCCACTCACCCAGTGGAATCAGTGGCAACTTTGGTGTGATAATACCCATCTACATCCCAAAATCTGATTGCGTCCTGTTGGGAAGCAATTGAATTATTTGTCCATGCCATAACCCCCTCTTCGCTCTCCTCCTCCCACTTCCCCCTTTGTCCTCAGCCTACTTCACTTGCTGCAAACTGAGCTGAAAGTGCAAAAAGTGTTTGCACTCAACTCAGAACAAAGAAGAGAGGAGGGGTGAAATCTCGTAGGTAACAGTAAACTGCTACAGATTCCCCTGTGCTTTCTTTTCCATTAATAACATTTGCTAGCTGAACCATACTCTGATGTTGCTTGGCCACTGATTTCCTCTAAGAAATGTTGGAAAGGAAAGGGCTGATTAGCATCTCTAATAGATCATTTGCAACAGATCCCCACTCTCTGTTTATGAGATATACCATATTTCTTTACAGACTTTTTCAGACATTCATGATCACCACAACAGTGTCCATGGCAGGAGTGGGCAACTACAGTGGAGAGGAGCAGTTTTTTACACATGCCTTGGGCAGGCTGCACTAAAACATCCCACATAACAAATCAAACTAAAATAAAGGTAAATCAAAACCAGAATGACTTGGGGCCTGTAGAGACTGCCAGAAATAATCCAGTTTGAGACCACTTTAACTGTCCTGGCTAGGTGCTAGGGAATTATGGGAACTTTAGTTTATTGTGGCACCAGAGCTCTCTGACAGAGAAGGCTCAATGTCTCAGAAAAAAAGTACAATTCCAATGATTCCCTAGCATTGAGCCAGGACAGTTAAAGTGGACTCAAACTAGATTATTTCTGGCAGTCTGTACAGGCCCTTGGTCAGGGGTAGGCAACCTTTTTGAGCCGGGGGCCGGGTTGCTGTCCCTCAGACAATTGGGGGGCCGAAGCACCAAAAATAAATAAACAAACAAACAAACAAACAAAACAAAAACAAATATAATTAAAAAAATAAAAAAATATGCATGCACGCTCTCTCAGCCCCAGAAAAGCCATGGCAAAACCCCTGTGGAGATTTTGCCAAGAAAATCCCAAGAACAAGTAATAACAACAATAATCAATATCATCAGGGCAGGCAGCGGCGGCGGGAGGACTGGCCTGGGGCTGGTCCAAAGGCCTCGTGGGGCCGCATCTGGCCCCCGGGCCTTAGGTTGCCTACCCCTGCCCTTGGTCTATTTTTGTTTGGAGGATTATTATTTTTAACAGTTTTTTTCTGTTTTGAGGTGAGTTGTAGAGATAATTAATTGAAACTTCTATATTTTGGTGAATTTTGGCAGTGTGTAGCAAATATAATATTTAAAAAGAGGAGGTCTGGGGGTTTGAGGGGTCTGGCATCAAGCCTGCAGTGGGGGGAGGTTGAGTCTTTCTAAACCTAGGCTAAGGGAAGCTGCCCTCGAAATGATCAGGCACCAGGGATCAGGGCCACCAAGATTCCTGTGTAGTTGAGCCCTCCCAAGAACTAGTAGTTAGAAGAACCCACGTTTTTGGCTATCTTTGATTTGCTTAATAGGGTTTGCTATATTTCCCCCTTTCCTAGATATATTTCCTTTATGCTTTAATCAATTTATAATGTTCCCTTTGTTATTTCTTCACTGTCCTCACATTGTTAACTGCTTTAACTAGTGGCATTATAATTCACTGTATTCTGTGTTTTTGCTGTTTTGTAAAACATACATGCAAGTACACAAATTTCATAGTGACCAGTCTGCCATTCTTGAGTCCCCCCCCCAAAAAAACCTTCCAGTGTCCCTGGGACCTAGAAAACAAGGGCTTGGGGCCCGCAGGCCAGACTTGCCACTCTTTTTGTGTATGGCCTGTGTATTAAACGTTTCCAGGAATGTTACCTACAGTGGTGTAAGTGTCAGAACTTTTCAATCGGCAGAAATTCGCTTTCCACCCTTGTTTATTTACTTTATTTATTTATTTTACTTGCTACAGTTGCTCACTTTACTCACTTATTAGATTTATTAACTCAACATGTATTGTTTTATTTACATGCTCACATTGTTTGCCCAGTGGCTTGCCAAATCACATGTTTTTCTCATTATTTATTTCACTTCTGAATGCACATCATTCCCTAGTTAATCTCTTCACCTCAAACTGAATTGAATCAACAACTGAATGGCACCTGAATGATGGAAAGTATGTAGCACCTCAGTCATCTTTACTTCAGATCAATATATTTCTGCAAAGAACTATGCTGAGGAGACATTGGATCTCTTGAAATAAAATGGCTTTCAAATTGCTTTCCTAAGGTGACCTTCTCAATAACTGGATGCTCTCTCTGAGTTTAAAAGAGCAGTAAAAAACAGTCTCTTCTGGCACGACTATTCAGCTTATTTTTAAATTACAATTTTTCAAGTATGTATTCATTGTTCTCATATGTATTGGTTTTATATGCTCTTTTAATTGGCATCTGCATATTCACTGTAATTGCCCACCTCAATCCATAGGGAGAAACAGATTAGAAATTATTGTTGCTGTTGTTGTTATTTCCTCCCTCCCATTGAGAAATGTTAGTCCATTTCATATCTTGATATTAAATAAACAAATAAATACTTAACCACCTCTCCCTATGGATCGAGGTGCAGATTAAAATATACATCAATCAACATCATTTTAAAACATGCAAATCAATTAAAAACACATAACAGTTTAAAGGAATATATAAGATAAATACATATTGAAACAATCAGTCCATACTTTAAAATTCATAATTTATAAATCAACTGGATAGGCATGATGGAAGAGACTGGTCTTTAACACTATTATAAATTCAGACAGCATAGAAAGCTGTTGAATCTCTTGTTCTACACTAGAGGAACAGATGAAGAAAAAGTCCTCTAGTTGCCATGTGCCAGCCTAGTCCTGGCTGACTGGAGTAAATGTCCCTCAGAGGACCTGTATTGGTTGTTCTTCTATGTATTGGTTTCATATGCTCTTTTAATTGGCATGTGCATATTCATTGTAGTTGTCCACCTCAATTCATAGGGAGAGACAGGTAAGAAATTATTGTTGCTGTTGCTGTTATTTCCTCCCTCCCATTGAGAAGAGTTAGTCCATGGACCTTATCAAACGCTGGCCACGAAGCGAAAAGTAAGCGAAAACTAACCGAAGTAAGAATAAATTCAGTTCTATACCGAAACAAACTGAATTTCACCTGCGTGGCCATTGTGCAATGATTCCAAAAGCTCCCTTGTACTTCCCTGAAAAACCGAATGTCAAAAGATCCCCTTTCACTTCGGATCACGGAAAAAAAATACGTATTAGATCCGGATTGCCTTTGGATATGTGTAAACACACGGGGAAAAAATACGTATTAGCTTTGGATTGCCTTTGGATATGTGTAAAAACACGGAAAAAAATACGTATTATCTTTGGATACCTTCTGCTTGGGACCCCCGTGTGATAAGGTCCCATGTCATGTCTCCCAACAGAGTGTATTGTTCTACACTATAGGAGCAGCTGAAGAAAAAGTCCTCTGGTTGCCGATTGCCAGCCTAGTCCTGGATGACTGGAGTAAATGTCTCCTAGAGGGCCTGAATCTATGGGCAGATTATATGGGAGGAGGCAATCCCATAGATAACGTAGACCCAAACCATGTAGGGCTTTAAAGGTAACAACCAACACTTTGTACCTTGTCAGAAACTACCATATTTTCCGGCATATAAAACGACTTTTAAACCAGGAAAATCTGAGGTTAAAGTTGGGGGTCGTCTTATACACCGGGTATAAGAGGAGGAGTGGGAGGAGGAAGATAGAGGTGATAGGCAGGAAGGAGCCGGGGAGAGAAGAAGGAGGACCAGGAGGACACTTATGAGGCAGGGGGAAAGCCTGCAAGAAAAGAAGGAAGACCAGGAGGAAAGGTGGGAGGGGAAAATCCTGGGAGAGAAGAAGGGTTTCCTTGGCAAGGTTTGTTCAGAAAGGGTTTGCCATTGCTTTTCCCTGAGGCTGAGAGAGTGTGACTTCTAAGATTGTTATTGTTATTGTTGTGTGCCTTCAAGTCATTTCTGACTTTTGGCAACTCAAAGGCGAACCTATCCTGGGGTTTCCTTGGCAAGGTTTGTTCAGAATGGGTTTGCCATTGCTTTCCCCTGAGGCTGAGAGAGTGTGACTTCCAAGACTGTTGTTGTTGTGTGCCTTCAAGTCATTTCCAACTGATGATGACACTAAGGCAAACCTATCATGAACCTATTATTTTTTGCCTATGTGTTTTTTCAGACAGGGTTTGCCTTTTCCACCCTCTGAGGCTGAGAGAGTGTGACTTCTAAAATTGTTGTTCTTGTATGCCTTTGAGTCATTTTCGACTTACAGCAACCCTAAGGCAGCCCTATCATGGTGTTTTCTTGGCAAGGTTTCTTCAGAGGGGAGTTTGCCATTGCCTTCTCCTGAGGCTGAGGGAGTGTGACTTGCCCAAGGTCACCCGGGGGATTCCATGGCTGAGCCAGGATTCGAACCCTGGTTTCCAGAGTCATAGTCTGATACTCAGACAGGGTGACCAAATGTCTTCAGTGCAAAGGAGGACAAGTCACTACAAAAAATGTAGGACATACAAGTAAAAAATGTAGAGAAAGCTAAAAACACTAATATAAATGTAAATCCATGCTTCTTAGCCATGCTCAAAATGGAGGACGTTTTAATGGTCAAAATGGTGTCTTTTACCTTATCATGTCGTTTTCTTGGCATGTTTCTTCAAAGGGGGGTTGCCATTACCATCCTC
>CM034703.1:111783283-111799224 GCA_020142125.1 Phrynosoma platyrhinos
TGTGTGGATTAATCAACAGATTTCCCCCGTGTGATAACGTCCTATGATATTTTCCACTGGTAGTATGGTGCCATCTACGTATCTTAGATTGTTGGTATTACTTCCTCCTATCTTTATTCCTCCTTTTTCTAACTCTAAGCCTGCTCTTTTTATATTTTCTACATACACTCCTCCTCACTATTCCCAAGCAAGCTTCTTTCCCTTTTTCCAGTTTCTTTTCTTTTCTTTTCTTTATTTTTTACCTAATGGATTGCCATGACTGTGTACTTGTATTAAAAATAAATAAAAATAAAAATAAATACAGACTGAAAGGCATACTGGGAAGGGGTTAGGGCAGGGAGGTGGGACTATGGAGGTCAGCATGAGGAAGGCAGAGACTTGGACAGAAGAAGCACCATTTGAAATGCTGTGCAATAATGATTTTTTTCTAACCCAGTATTGTTTGCATTTGCTATAATGGAATTGTAGCACTTCATGAGACTGGTGTGATTATAGTCCTTGGTTATCTGGGGAGGAGGGTGTTGTTGGCTGTTTTCTCGCTGGAGCAAAATTTCTTTGCTCAGCCCTGTATTGATGTATTGATCCATGAATCTGTTTGGTTTTTTGTGGGTTTTTTTGTTGTTTTTAAACTACTCATGGACCCTTTGCCAATCCAATGTCTTCTAGATGTATCAGACTGTAACTTCCATTAGTCATGCATTGTAGTCCAAGGCATCAGACTGGGAAAAGTTGGATTATGGGAATGAGAAGTTTGTACAAACACATGCAAAATCATTATATTTCTCTCCTGTGAGCAACAACATTTCTTCTTTAAGAAATAAATCTTTTAGAAGCAGACCTACCTGATCCACAGCCCCCAGATTAATATGAAGATTAAACAAATTATCCTTCAGCTTTTGGACTTCTAAAAAAATATGATGTCCCCCTTGAATTAAAGCAGTAGATTCCATATTAAAATGTACATGAGTGGAAGGCATATTTTCCTCACAAAATATAGATTTTCAAATGTGCACTTTCTATATTTTGTGAGAAAATATGTAGTTATATAAACATTTGCACCAGTTTAAATACAAAGCAGATTAATGCAGAAGTGGGACAGAATGGATTTATGAATGAACAGATGTAAAACTGACATAGACCAGAAACAGACTGAATATCAATCTCTGCTCTTTCTCCATTACAAACTAGTGCACTTTTCTCCCTGTATTTAAAAAAAAAAAGTTTCCAATGCAGAATAAGTTGGAAGCTTGTGTTAAGGGAGAAAAGCAAAATTGCCCTGTCTGTGTGCCAACTCCACATGGTGTGGCCAAGGGTAGGTAACATGCAACCCTCTGTCATGTTTTGGGGGTGGGGGGGGTGTCTCCTAATCTCCCTCCTGCTGAAATGCAGGAAACACTTGTTCTACCCACAGTTTCATTTCAAATCAATGTAGTGGGGGCATATATTATTTTTTAATATCATTTCATGCTTCTGGATGTGTGATGATTTAGCTTTGAAATGAAGTATGCATTCCCAGCATGCCTGTAAGTGGATATATTGCTGTTGTGCTGCCCATTTCTTACTTTAGTACTTTAGGGTGGATGCAACCCTGAGAGTTTGAAGGAGCTGATGTGGACCCCCAGTCCCTACTTCTGCCTTTGCTGAGCATTTATATTCTCCATCTGAGCATCATATTTGCAAAATAAGAATTATATTAAATTTACTGCAGGCATCCACTGAGAGTCCACTCTGTCAAAGCAGGCATCTTGATGAACTGTCCAACAGTAGCACCTGGAATTAATAGCATTAGCAGTTACCATACATTTGCCATATGGGCAAATGCCTTGTAAGCACAGCTATAGACAACTAGGCGAGCTGAAGAAAGATGGAAAGGACAACAGGAATAGACTGTCTAAATGTTCCCAGAATTGGCAAGAAGAAAATCAAAAGAGGAAGGAAGCAGATGCGAAGGTCAGAACAGAGAAGATCAGAACAAAGGTGGGAGATGTTAAAGGTGAAAAGAGATTGACAGAAAAGGAGAACAGCCTACTGTGTACTTTACTCCTTTGTGCTGTCTCAGCTACTCTTTCTAGCCACCTGGGTTTGTTTGTTCAATGATTTTCAGTTAAGCCACCACTACAGGATGAGAAACAACAGGCTTGGGATGTTGCCAGATGCACATGTTCAAACTACAGAGCTGCATGCCCCAGGAGAGAGCGACAGAAAAAGATGCCTCTAGTGTCATCTTCTGTTCTTGGGCATGTTAATGGTCTGCTCTCAGGGGTGTAGAGATAAAATTGGTGATAACGTGGCCAGCGCTAGTGAATTTTCTCACCTTTGTTTGTTGGTGGAATGAAACAACCTAAAATGGAGGAAGAACTTGTTTGGTCCACATCAGAAATGCTGGGATAGATATAAGATCTGGGGCACAGTGTGTTCTGTAGGTCTGTTAACATGAAGGATAGATTAGATAGAATAGCTTGTGAATTTATTAACAAACAAAAGAATTTTGCACCAATCTTCTGATACACATGCAGGCAAAGAACAAATAGAACAACAAACATAAGGACATCTGTTTTATCTACCGCAAGTGAAATCAGGTGGACTCTAAAGATAATAACTGAGAAAGCTGGGGACCTGGCTGTCAGAAAAACTCAAAATATTCTATCTACAGCTGGATGTCTTACATAAAATAGAAACCCTACCACCTATCTATGATCAACTTGTCATTCTGAACAAGGCTGCTTATTATGAACCATACAGTATCAGTAAAGACAGCATGAAGTTAACAAACTATAGTAAAAGTCTTTCATTTGGCCTGAAGATCATCAAAGAAGTAAATGTTCAAGCACAAACATTTATGGAAAGTGCTAATCATATTTCTTTTACAAAAGAGTTTATTTCATTGCCTTCTCTGTTCAGTTTTAAATAAGATAGAATGACATCCCACATCCCTGAGGAGACTTCTGTACATCCCAACTCTTTTATATTGGAAGTCCAATAAAGGTAAAATACAGTGGCAGGGGAAGACACTGAAAGCTGCCTAATACTGAATTCATCCAGCTTAATATTGTCTACATTGACTGGCAGCAGCTCTCCAGGATTACAGGCAAAGTTTTCCAAGAACTTCATGGAGATGCAGGTATTGAACCTGGGACTTTTGTACTGAAAGCATGTGTTCTACCACTCAGTTACAATAATTTCTCTGTGGTTGCCCAGACCTTGGAATGGCATTTACAGTGCAGACATTTGGTATCCTGATGTGGAGTCCTTCTAATAGCTTCAAGGGGGTATAAATAGAAAATGTAAAGCTAGATAACCCAGTTTGATCATACTCTCAACTGTACAACAAGAATACTGTGGAGGGGCAGTGGAATAATCTAGTTTCATCTTTATACATAATGTAGAGAGATAAGCTTATCACATCATTAAATAAAGTGATTTACCTGATCTGGCTTAAAATTTAAATTGGGTGGCATCCTTATATTATCACAAGGATTTATCCACTGAATTTGCTGCCCAAATGCAGCCCAGATCTATCCCCACTCCCAGGGCCACTCCAGGTTACTATTTTCTCAAGCCAGAAAATTCCTGGCTTTGAAAAGAGCCCTGCTGAGCAGCCCTGGGAGTGGGGATGGACCCGGGCAGTGGATTCAGCAGCTAAATCCTTGTGATAATATCAGGATGCTGCCCAATTTAAATTTTAAGCTGGATCAGATAAGTCACTTTATTTAACAATGTGATAAGCTTCAGAGTTAAATCTACCTGTTATTCATATTTAGTTTTTATTTAATTGTATAAGAATGAATATGAAGCTTTATTTTCATCAGAGATAACTCAAAATAGTTCACAAATTCAAATCAAAATGAGACACCACCCAACAGGAATTCCAAAATACAAAGAAGAAGCGGGGGCAGGGGGGGAATTAACAGAAATTCATTCCTAACCCGGCTCAAATTGCAACATATTAAGTAAACAGTTACACTGCAGTTTGATATCAGACTAAACCAAAAGAATAGCCAAACCATGTAAGCTCAAAGCTTCAGGGAAACTTCAGGATTGGGCTAGACCCCTGAAAGGGCATTGCATTAGGAATTAGTGAACATCTTTGGGAATGGTGTTCTATCATAAGGTTGGCACTGTGGCAAAATTCATGCAACAGTACTTTGGTGAATGAACAGTTAAGATTGGGAGGGCGGGAAGCATCTTTCTCCCAGAGACAACACAAGAAGAAGTTGTTTCTACTAAGGTATTTGGAATGTTTTAGATATATAAATATATAATATTAGAGATAGATATAAAGCATGTTATAAAGGGCCAGGGGCATTTCTTGTTATGGTAGTATGCTTTTAAATATTTTGATTGACAGATGACACATATTTTGTGAGACAGCCACTGTCATGAGCTGTGTCATGAGCACACGGCATGATGCAAGGCCACTACAGGGTTGCATCCCGCTATCTGGCACTGAATAATGGCTCACAGCCAACGCTCTATACAAGTGAACTGGTCACACACTCTGTTGTCAGTTGTAAGTTGAGAGTTATTGTTGAAGCAGCAGGTTGTTGCTGTGAGCTAGTGTGGATCAGTTTGGAGCTGGAGAACAGATGCTGGAGTTGATTGGAAGTCAGAGAGGAGTGTGTATATATGTACTGTATCATATTGTACACTTTCCAACCTGAAGATAAAAGCCTCCAGAACTTTGGATGAATCAACTGTCTGTGAGTTTTTCTTTTAAGTGTAAATAGTAGTCAGTGCACTGCCAATACCAATAGCTATAGATTTTTCTTTTTGTACTCCACTGTGTATTTTGGCTGTAGCTGGGTGATTTTTCCCCAGACTGAGCTGGAAATTTAGGCCTTTATCCCTCCTATATAGGCCTCACTCTCCCTGTCCTGCCTCTCTCCCATTTTTCATCTGGGCATTTCTAGTGAGGTGCAAGGAATAAAGACAGCACTGGGTGACATCTCAGTGTTTGCCTTCCGGTGTTGGGTGAACCTCTCTGTGGGCTGATCACCATAAATTGATGGTCCTGGGAAAGACCTGGTCCAGGATAGCATGGAGGCCGGTTGGGACACTGTTGGCACACCACAGCAAATTCCTGGAGACCTCTCCTGTTGCTAAATGGTGCCTGGACCCCTTCAAGACTTCTGAACAAGGTGGGTAGACCAGGACATCCCAGAACATGGACAATCCCTTCTGATGCCTTGGTCCAGCAGCCAGCTCAATCTTCTCCTGCAAGACCAACTGTGTTGGGATGGCACCAACCCTAGTGACACCATTGTATAGGACATAAAGTGAAAGAAATGGAGTGGGGACAAAATCTGGGTGTGGAGTTTTTTGCTCTAGTTTTAGCAAAGTAAAATCAATAATGTAAAACTCCATTATATTCAAATTACTACAGTTAAGTTTAAGTGACTCCAGGGTATTTACAGGCATGTACTTTGGGAAGATTTTTTTCTATTGTTTTGAGAATCCCACAAAAAAATACATGGTGTTGAAAAGAAGCTCTGTAGCTGCTCTTAGGCCATACTGGATCCCTGAATTTATCTTCAAAAATGGCAAGGACAGCATGGTGTAGTGGTTTGAGTACTGGACTACAACTCTGCAGACTAGGGTTTGAATCCCCATTCAATCATGGAAAGCCGCTGTGACCTTGGACGAGTCACATTCTCTTTGTCTTGGGCGAAGGCAAATCCCCTCTGAACAAATCATGCTAAGAAACTTGCATGATAGTCTCACCTTAGGGTTGCTATAAATCAGAAATGACTTCAAGGCAAACAACAACAACAACAGAGCTTTTTGCATAAGGAATGGTCAAAATGCCCTTGGAGGGGATGAGCCCTGCCTAACTGAACTGTGCACATCCAAACCACAAGCTTCCTGGATACCTGCAAGAGTCCTCCATTGGCCACTTGAAGGGGTAGCACTTGGCATATCTCCCTCTGAGCAGCCAATCTGTCCAGCAGTAGCCAATGCAACCTTCCTGGTTTTCCTGTAGGTCGGTAGGGTGTGCCAAATATTATAGATCCCTGCAAAACATGTATAATATGTAAGATACTTAATGGATTAAAAACCATTTAAGAAAAAAAGCTAAGCTAATCATAATCATAATAGGATTCTCATTGTTGGACAGGGTTGCTAAGTAACAGTGACATTATTTCTACTGTGATACGTCCCTTGTTGTCTGGCTTTCCAGATGTCTTTGGTGAGACAGGTCTTTGAAATGTGAAAGTCGCTCATTCTTGATTTCATAGCATTTCTCAGTATTTTCTTTCCATCCTTGTTTTCCATCCTTGTTTTGTTGGGTTGTGAGGCTTTGTTTTTTGTTCTGCATTGAAATTTCTCCAGACCTTAATGCATTTTCCCTAAATATGCACATTAATTTATGCATTTACCCTCATGAATTTATTGCATTGCTTCTCCCTTTACTAGAACATGCTTGTGCATATTTTTCCTTGAATGGTTGGACTAGGACTCTGGGAGACCAAGGTTCAAATTCCCATTCAACCATAGAAACCCTCTGGGTGATCTTGGGAAAGTCACACTCCTTCAGCTTCAGAGGAAAGCAATGGCAAACCACTTCAGAATAAATTTTGCCATGAAAACCATATGACACAGTCACCATAAGTCAAGTGTTGGAAGTCCGTTTAGTTTGGGCACTGAGTGCCTAAAAGGTTCGCCATCACTGCTCTATACAAATGTGAGAATCTTGACTCAAAATGGATTTCTTTTCATAAGAGGTCTTGGGAAATGTGAACGACTACTTTTGTCAAAAACGTTGAATCAATTAAAATTCTTTCCTATAGAAGGGTAAGGATGGGATGAGAAAGAGACTGATTTAGATTATGAGTTAGAGTTATGAGTTCTTAGGCTTGGTGAGTTGTTATGAGTTAGCTTTAGATAGTGATAGTAGTAGAGTGGCTAGAGCCAGCATGGGGTAGTGGTTTGATTGTTGGATTATGACTTTGGAGACCTGGGTTTGATTCCCCACTCAGACATGAAACCCACTGGGTGACCTTGGGCAAGTCACATGCTTTCAGCCTCAGGGGAAGGCTATGGCAAACCACCTCTGAACAAATCGTGCCAAGAAAACCCCACAATAGGGTTTCCTTAGGGTTGCCATAAGTATGAAATGACTTAAAGGCATACAAGAAAAACAAGTAGTAGGACCCCCAGATCTCAGAGTCTGTTCCCCCCTTCTCTGGTCCTTGGAGAAGGGAGAAGTAATCTCAGAGTGAGAACACCATGTTAAAAACTGAAAGTGTGTGTGTGCGCACGCGTGTGCGTGTGTGTGTTTGCATGTGTGTGCTGCAGATCACTTTGAAATGGCTGCTGTAGACTGTACAGGAATCTAGCCCCGTCCTTCCCCTCTTAATATTACTCAAACTGTGGCCCAACAGAAGTGTTCAGCAGAAGGAAGCTGCCATTGTAAGGAAATACCAAACTGATTCTGGGTTAGCTGCTTCAGGAGCTACAGATTCTGCAACTCCATAGCAGTGAACCATAGCAGTTAAAGCAATGTCAGACTGCATTATTTCTGCAGTGCAGATGCAGCCCCAGTCTCTCTTGTCCTCTTTCTTTTTCTAATGCCTGCTGCAACTCCCGCCCACATATATCTTCTCCCTCACTAACTAACTAGTCCCCCTCTCTCTCTTTGTTGTCTGCATTCTCCTTCCCTAACTAAACATCTTCTCATTCTCCTCTCCCATGCTTACCAATGTCTGGTTGAACAACTTTTCCTTCCCTTCTCTCAATGGAGACTATCGCTTGGCATTTTAAATCGAATTAAGCCTCAGGGGCTGCAACCAGGCGGTGGGGTGGAGGCTGTGATTATCACGTGCAAAATGGACAGGATTTGTTTGAGGGTTGCCTCATGGATCAAGAGGATGGGTTGAATTTTAGAGCACATAGCTTAGAGCTTGTCATCAGGCAGGCGAGAAAAACCCACCACTGAATTCAAGGCAAGTCAGGGACGTGGCTCTCAGTTTTTTCGGCCCAGCTCAACGGTTAGGTTTTGGAATGTGGACAAAAGTTTGGCACAACCATCACTTCCAGCCTCTCCCATGAACAGAAAATCATCAAGGTAATGGGTGACCAAGGGAGAGGTGGCTTGACCTCGCATTCAAGGAAGGAGCTGAAGGTCTCAAAGGCCACACAGCTGATGGAGCAACCCATTGGCATGGCCTTGTTGAAATACTACTGGCCCTCAAATTTGAAACCCAGGAAACAAAAATCATCAGGGTGGACTGGGAACAGTCGGGATGCCGACTGAATGTCACATTTTTCAAGAAGGGACCCCATCCACATGATCTGACCAATATGCATGATGAAAGGAGGTGTAGCAAACAGAGCAAAATTCTGGGGAAATGGTGTCGTTGACAGATCAGGGGAAAAGACAGGTGGTGAATGAGACGAAATTCCTCCTGAGCTTTTTTGGGCACCACCCCAAGGGGGGACACCCTGGGGTTGGGCATTGGCAGAGAGGAGAAGGCGGCAGCCACCCTGCTTACCAGCCTGAGGGGTCAGCCAGCAAAGGGTCGAGCACGGTCCAAAGGTCTAGGGTTCCAGAGAAGCAGAGTGGCACGGCAATCCGAAGGTCAAGGGTTCCAGCAGTCCAAGATGAGTCAGAGGTGTGAGGATCAAGAGTTCCAGTAGTCAAGATAAGTTGCCAAGGTGGGGCGTCCTGATCAAAAGGGCTGCTGGGACCCTGACAGTCAGGAACACACCAGCTTGGCTTGCAAGTCCATGCAAGGCTCGCAGCAGATTTCAAACTTGCACTGGGCCTGTATGCATTTGCCTGTGTTGAATTCCCAACATACAAACCTGCGAGGGTCCCTCTTGCCTGCCCACTTAGAAGATGCCCTTGGCCTGGCATGTGGGCTGCCCTCCAGCATCCAGATGTCACTCTCAATGAGGTCCCGCCTGTCTGTGTCACTCTGGGATGCACGGTGGCAGAAGGCCATGTCGTAAGCAATGGCTGCAGCCTCCCCACCTACGATGGACCTGGCCCTCAAAACATTGAGCATGTGATTTATCAGGTACCAGGCCCGCTCGGGATAGGTCATGGCAACTACCCCCATGAAAACCCCCAAATCATCCATCCAGTTGACAAAAGAGTGCTCCTCTGTATAGGGCTTGGCCTCTTTCTTGTCCTTTTTGGTGGAGGTGATGGCCCCAGCCTCCTCCCCTTTGGGCTTTAACAGAGTGAACACATCTACATAACATCCCCTAAGGATCCCTTCCTGACATTCTTGGGCAGGTGGACTCTAGGATATTTTATTTCACTCAGACACCATTGGTTCTTAACTCACAGAAAGGTCTTTCAATGGAGAGTGCTATGTTTTGGTTTTTTAATGTTTTAAATTTCTTTAGACTATTTTAACTTTGTGCATTTAATATAATTGTTTATTTAATAGGATTTTAAAAACTTCTTTAGTAATAAGACTTAGGCTCTGCATTGTTTTTAATTTCCTGCATGCTTCCTTGGGTCCCTTGCTTGGAGAAAAGTGGGAAACAAATTAAATAAATATGTAGGACAGTCATATAAATATCTGATTATTTCTCTTGGGAAGGTTATTTGGTCTGTAACTTGAATGCAGGATGGAAGAGCTTTAAAGCAGTTTTGTCTGGGACCTATGCTGTAGATGAAGACTTCCACATATCGAGCCACAGTTAATTTCAGATAATTTTAAACAACTTCGCATTTGTGAACAATCAAAAGCTTTGATAATCAATGAATTGTCTGTGGAGAAAATATCAGGTGTATCCATATTTCATAATTATAGCAGTTCAATATCATTTTAACTAGCATGGCTTTGGAAGCTTGGGATTTATAGTTTTGTGAGGTTCTTACAATTCTCTGCCAGAGAACACAGGAGTGTATGCATGGGAGATTTTCAAGTATTAAGACAGAATTCCATAGAACCGAGCCATGGCAGTTGAAATGTTATCAAACTACTATGATTGAAGTGTTATCGCTTCAACTGCCATACCTCTGTCCTACTCCTATACATTCCTGAGGTTTATATTTTAGAATTTAGATACACACTAGGGCTGCCTCTACATTGCAGTATTAAGGCAGTTTGACTCTATTTTAACTACCATGGCTCAGTGCTACATAATTTTGGGATCTATAGTTTTGTGAGATATTTAGCCTTCTCTGTCAGAGAGTTCTAGTGGCACAACAAACTACAAATCCCAGGATTCTATAGGATAGAGCAGGGGTAGGCAACCTTTCCCCGTTAAGGGCCAAGGGACTTCAGCTCCCAGAAGCCTCAGCCATGTTGGCCAATAGTCCCATGTTGGCCTAACTCCTGGGATTCTGGGAGCTGAAGTCCCTCGGCCCTTAAAGGGGAAAGGTTGCCTACCCCTGGGATAGAGCCACGACAGTTAAAGCAGTGTCAAACTGCATTAATTCTGCAGCATGGCAGCAACTTTAGGGGCTCTGCAGACGGTGTAAAGTGCCGTCTTGGAGCCAGGGAAGGGGAGGGGAGCCGGACACCAGACACCCCAACCCCTTCCCGAGGACATCATCAGAGTGTGCGCTGTTGCACACGGTGAGCGCTCCGATGACATCCTTCTAGCGCAGCCTCTGCACGGACTGAGCCAGAAGGAGCACGGAAGAGGCGTGCAGCACCTCTTCCGGCACCCCTTCTGCCCGATCTGGAAGGAGTGGCATTTTAGCGCTCCTTCTAGGGACAGCAGAAGGGTGTGTGTGTTAGCAGCGGCCCCAATACTCCACTTCTCAGGGCGGCCCATGGATGGCCGTCTGCTCTCCCCCTTAGTGAACTAGTTGAAGCCTTTGAACTCTCTTTCATGTGTTTGTATGTACCTTTAAGTTGCCCCATAAATTTCATAGGGCTTCCTTAGGCAAAGAATACTCAGAGGTGGTTTTGCCAGTTCCTTCATCTGAAATATAGCCTACAGCAGCTGGTATTCATTGGCAGTCTCCCATCAATATACTAAGCAGGGCTAACCCTGCTTAGCTTCCAAGATCTTTCATACTGATAGATGATTGTCACCCTTTTGGAAAGCTGTGGCGATCCTATAACTCTCCCTTAAAAATTACTATCTAAAGGATCAGACGGGACCAATAAAGGGCTTGGAAAGATTCTCCTCCTTTTACTTAATGTAACATGGAGTGATCATCTACAGCAAAATCTGAAATTATGAGGCTCAGCAGAATCCACATATTTATCACCTGAGAGAAATGGGACAATCCATATGAAATATGCTTTTTTCAACAACTAAACAGTGGGATCCTATGGAGATTGGGTGATAGGAACCTTGATTAAAAAAAAGTCCTGGGAGATAAACTACTAAACTGTGTAGATGAAAATGTATAATACAGTTAGCCCTTCACATTCTCAGGGGTTAGGGTAACAAGCCCCACGCCAATGTGGAAAAAACACGAATATACTGCCCCCCATGTGGGCTCCTTTCCTCTGCCCCTCCCATCCTGGAAATGCCTCGGAGATGCTGAGTTTAACATTTGTGAATAACCAAAACCGTGAATGTCAAACCCGCGAATGTGGAGGGCCCACTGGATAGTCAGCTCTCTGTATTGACGGATTTTTTTTTATCCAAAGATTGAAGCATCCATGATTTGAAAATGTTGGGTTTTTTAATTGTATAAATTTCAAAAAGCAAACCTTCATTTTGCCATTTTATATGAGGGACACCATTTTATTATGCCATTCTGTGTAATAGGACTTGAACATCCATGGATTTTAGTATCCACAGTGGGTCTTGGAACCAAACCCCATTGGGCATCAAGGGCCCACTGTAATGACAGTCTTCATATGAAACTCATTCCTGAAATATCATGATCGTGACTCACAATGCAAACAGCTCAAGCAGCAGTAGTAATGAAAATCTTGGCCTGGCAACATCTACCAGAAACCAGACACCAAACAGACAACATAGCAACAACAAAGGAAGCCAGAGCAGCTGCACACAAAGCAGGAGGGAAATGTTATTCCACAAAGTATTTCTTTCTTTTTTTAAAAAAAATGTAAAAATAAATCCAAGGAGAGAAGAGACAAGAAACTTGGCATTTTGTAAACATAAAGCAGGCTAGGTCTGGCTGTTTTATTGTAAGGCGCCAAGAGTCATTCAGTTGTTTCTTCTACATAGAACTACTTTAAGCTGGCCTTGTGTTAGTACAGAGTGAACACAGACTATGGGACTTCATAGGTCCAAGAGAGTCCATCACTGCTTCTAATGCTAATTTCTCTCTCTTATTGTTTTTTATGTTTACATTTCCCAGTTTAAAAAAATGAGTCCAGTATCATGAAAAGAAATATTAGGCAATGAAGCTATAGCCCTATCTTCACTATTTCCCCCAGTATACCTCTCAGGATTTCACCATACTGGACAAGTACTGGCTAGTGCCATTTTTAGGCAAGCCACTAGACTAGAGCATGTGATGGCCACCAAGCTCTAGGAGTTTCTGGATGAGAGAAATTAACTCATTTCAATCTAGTTTCAGGCCTGGTTATAGGACAGAGAAATTTATGGTGACCGTAGTGAATGACAGGGCCTGCAAAACTGAGGATCATAAAAACTTTTTTTAAAAATGCATGCTGGTTTTATAGGAATTTGGTATTCTAAATCCAAAAATGACTTCAGATTTGCTCCATCGTGTACAGTTCTGACGTTTCTATGTTGTAATGCATGATTGAATGAGATGTTGCTGCAAACAATTGTCCTGCAAAGAGTAAGAAAGAGGGTAAAGTCTTCTAATACACTTTCCAAACATTTTAATTTGCTGGTACAAAACACAAAAAGAACTAAAAGAAATTGCACTGGAACATCTGTGTCCACACTTAAAGCTGAGTAACAACTGAATTGATAGAAATATTGAATTTGTGAAAGAACTCTGTGTGGAACAACATTTTTATAGTGTTTTCCATATTCAGCACCCCAAAATTCATTAAAACCAGCTACAATACTGGGGGGGGGGATTTTTCATCACAGGCCTATGTGATCTGGTCCCCATTAGTTCTACTGACCCTCTCAGCAGTTTTCAGTACCATCAATGGTGATATCCTTCTGGGCTAGAATGGAACTTTAAGGCAGTCCTATCCCTTTCTGGGGGACCCCTGCTCAACCCCTGACCGTTGACTTTTGGGATCCTGCAGGGCTGGGGTCTACCCACCCATGCTATTTAATACATACATGAACCCCCTAGATGAAGTTGTCCAAATTTTGGGAGTTCCGTGTCATCAGTATGAGAATGACACCTGGGTCCATTACTCCTATCCACCTCAATCCAAGGACTGGATGTCTCAGTTTTACACTAGTGTTTGTTCTCAATAATGGACTGGATGAGAATCAACAAATTGAAACTTAATCCAAACAAGAGAAAGGTTCTCTGGTCAGTTAAGATGCAGATCAGGAACAATGATTCAGCTTGCACTGGATGGGGTTGCACTACTCAGTGGTATCATTCAAGCATTTCACCAGAACTAGTTGTTAAAATTGTTAAAAGATGCAGAGGCTGAGGAGGTGAAAAGGGGAGCCATGAGCAGCAAAGAGGAGGAGGAGATGGAGACTGGAGTAGACGAGGAGGACAGACATGCAAGAGGGTCAGGGGAAAGGAAGAAGTGGATCATTTGCACCCACGGAACAGAGCAGGGTGTGAAGTCTTTTTTTAATGGTCTTCCTTTTAACTGATGTTAGTTTACATAGATTTTAATTTTTCTTTGATATGAATTTTAAACCTGTATTTCTTTTAACCTTTGTCAAGCTGCTTTGAGTACTCGACTGTAAAAAGGCAGGATATAAATAAATATCATTACTTAAATATATACTAATGTCCCTGAGCCCTGAACAGAGCCTAGAAACACTGGCCAGTGTTCTGTTATCAGCTACTTTGAGCCTTTACAGACTGCCAGAAATAGTGCAGCTTGAGGCCACTTTAACTGTCCTGCTCAGTGCTAGGGAATCATGAGAATTGTATTTTTTTTTCTTGGACATTGAGCCTTCTCTGCCAGAGAGCTCTGGTGTCACAATAAACTACAGTTCCCATGATTCCTTAGTACTGAGCTAGGACACTTAAAGTGGCCTCAATTTGCACTATTTCTGGCAGTCTGTAAAGGCCCTTTGTTAATCAAAGTTACCTCTCCTTGCCCACCTGCCCCAAACCTGATGAAAATATTATTCACCAGTAGTCTGATCACCAGCAGAACTGGACCTCCTCCTCCTCCTCCTCCTCCTCCTGTATCTGGTGCCAGGCAAAGTAGGTTGGGAGGGGGAGTTACTAATATGGCAGTAGAGTCACAATTGTGACTAAGCAGCAATCCTGAATAAGAAAGAGTTACCTAGATTTACTCATCTGTAACTGTTCTGTATTCATGCTTGCTAGTTAGTTACAACTGACGTTATTGCCATAGTCGTAACTCCCTGCACAATCTACTTTACCAGTTAATTCTGCTGGCCATAGGAGCATGAGTGAGTGACATTTGCATAAGGTTTGTGGGGTGAGGTGAGACAGGAGAGGTTACTTAAGTCCAAACACACTACAGAAATAATCCAATTTGAGATCGCTTTAACTGTCCTGATGCGCAAAAGCGGTTAGTTTTTCAGATGACGTCGCTGTTGAAATGGGGTTAACCCAAACAGAAAGTAATCAGAAACTGCTTCTTTTTACTTTTGGAAAATCCCAAAAGTAAAAAGAAGTAGTTTCTGACTACTTTCCGTTCGGGTTAACCCCATTTAACAGCAATGTGTGTAAAAAACTAACCGCTTTTGCGGGTTTCCCCCACCTTTTAAATCCCATTTCTGCACGGGATTTCCCCCATGTAAAAAACTCCTTAGAAACAATGGCTAGCCCATGGTTACCCAATGAGTTTAATGGGTGAGTAGATCTTTTAGTCATTTGAGTTGAAGAGCAACTAACCACATCACACTCTCCCTGATATTACTGATATTACCTTCCAGTAAAAGCCCACATTTTAGCAACTAAGAACACAGTGCAGTATGTAACATCGCTCCTCCTGTTTTTCATTCTGCTTGAATGTCTACTAGAGACTTATAAATCATGGTACAAAATGTTGTTATTCATTATTTCAAGAGGAGTAATGAGGAAAAGCAGCTGTTTTCTACCCAATCAGTGACTTGCATGTGCATGCCGAAAACATTCCTCACCCCTGATTCAAACAGGGCCACCCTTAAACTCTCATGGAGTTTCAAGCATATATGAGGGACCCTCACATCACATACTAGTGCCACAGTGTTTAAGCCAACATTTATAGAATTCTAAACAACGTTTTCATTTCTTTTTCTTTTCTTATAAGAATGTTTGCATCTGGAAGTTTCAGAACATAAGCTACAAAGTTCAAATCTGCTCTCAACCAGGATCTCATTGTAAACAAGCTATTTCTCTGTGTGGAGTCAGGTTTGCCCTCCAGAAGTATGATAGGTGAATGCAATGTCCAAACTTGGAGTTAGGAGGGTTTTGAGATTTTTTTGGATTGTATTTTAATATATTGTATGGAATTTTAACTGCTGTAAGCCACTCCGATTGTTTGACAGAGGGGCGGAATACAAATAAAATTTATTATTATTATTATTATTATTATTATTATTATTATACGCAGTGACCCCAGAACTGGGGTATGTGTGTCAAAATTGACAGACTGGTGGTTATTAATTTTGCATACCTGCAGGCAAATTACTCTTCCTATCCATTATCACTGAAATATCCTTAAATATAAAGACTAATATAACCTTAATGTGTACTTGGAAGTATCCTCCCAAGCAACTGTGCATAGGATAGATGGCAGGCAGCCGTTACTATTCCTGGGAAGACTTGGCGACAATTATTATTTCTTAGTGCTTGAGCATTTAGTACATTTATGACTGATCATTCCTAAGGAGGCTCAAGTACATAGGACTCTTGGCATCCGACTTTGCTAGATTATTTCAGGGGACTCTCTTCATTGCTAGTCTTGGGG
>CM034703.1:111802070-111817435 GCA_020142125.1 Phrynosoma platyrhinos
AAAAAAACGTAAGTAGAAGCATTCGTAAGTAGAGGTTCCACTGTACAGCGAGCCCACCATGACACTACTTTTCCAACTTATTTGAAATGTGGTGCCAAAGAAATGTTCTCAAGATACTATGAAATGCCAAAAGGATAATGCAGAAGACTTACAGACCAGCATAAAGAGCCAGCCTGGGAGCAGAGTGGGGGCGTGGCAATTGCATGCCAGCCGCCCTGACTCTGCCCTCACACCGATGTCATGCCACGCACCCCACTGCACGGCAGGAGATGTCATAGCACTCCCTTGGTGCAGTGTCTACACATGCTGTGCCAAAGGAGCACAGAAAAGCCATCTCAGTGGTGGCAAGGGTGCCCTTTCTATGGTGCAAAGTAGAGCCACTTTTTGCAGCTTCTTTTTGTACCACGGAACTGCTGGGTTGGGGGTGTGGTGTGCGGTTGCCGCCTCCCCAACCCAATGTTTCCAGGGACAGTGTGGAGCCAACTAAAAGGCCAATCTCTTGAGCCCCTAAATGAATTCTGGAGCAAATCAGGCCTGAGCTCTTCCTAGAAGCCAAGATGACTAAACTGAGAGTCTCATACTTTGGACATACCATGAGAAGACATGACTCCTTAGAAGAGACAATAATGCTTGGCAAGACAGTACAAAAAAGACAGTAGGAAAAGAGGAAGACCACATCCTAGATGTATAGACTCAGTACTGAGTCTGCAAGACCTGAGCAGGACTGTTGATGACAGGAAGACTTGGAGGTCTCTCATTCACAAGGCTGCCATAAGTCAAAGTCAGCAGTTGTCAGCAATTAACAGCAATAATAAATACAGTCAAAACACTTATGTTGTTTCAGACTGACATTCTGTCAGGGACAAATGGAGCCATGAGAGCAGTATTGAAGGCTATTTTGTATGCACCTTTTCTGGCAAAACAGGTGATTTATAGAACTCCAAGTATCTGCTCACATCGTAAGTGCTCTGGGGGAGAGGGAATTCAAAATGAGCATTAAAACAAATGAAAGTAAGATTTAGGTCATGGACTTGAAGGAAATAGCTTTAAAAATGCTATTCCACATCAATATAGTTAAAACAGCATATAACATGTGAGCAGTAAAGGGATCTGAAACTAATCATGAAGCCATCACTTGACATCATGGCTGCCCCTACCAATAGGCAGAACGAGACAGCTGCTTCAGGCAGCAAATGCTAATACTCCTACATTAACTTCCTATTTCCAGGTGCAGCGCTGGTGGTAGTTCAACTGGCTTGTCTAGATGGAATGGGGAAGGATACTATTTTGTTCTTTGTATTGGGCAGCAAAATGTCTTGGGCTGATGCTGTTTGACACAAATGACTAAACTAGTCAAACTATAAATGTGTAAAAATAAAATTAAACCCCAAACCCCATTGTAGGCAGAAAGAATGTATGAACTATGCCAAATGATATGCAAGCATGCCATTGTTCCATTTTAAGATTCTAGTAAGAACACATGTTTAAGATTCATTTGTGGTTTATCATCCTAGGCAGCAAATGCAGCATGACTCAGGAGGATCAGTTTTGAAAGTTGTTTTTCTTAAGATATGCACAAATGTCCCATAAGGAAGATTATGCATGTGTCTGCACTGAAGCAAATGTGTCTTTTGCAAAATTACTAATTCCCTGGATATGAAGGGTAATAGGGAAGAAGTGCAGAATCCTATTCATTCCACCACCAAAGTGAGAGGTTCTGTTTTTGCTGGACTCCTGTTGTGTTTGGGTCCTTACAGGGGAGGTAAAACATATTCAAAATCTAGTATGGCTGAGTTTGAGTAGAAATATAACACTGCTGTTTGATCTCCTGATTATATTTCAAAGAATGGTGATAGCATCCCATTGGCTTGCTCTTTTCTTTTCCCTTCCACCTCCAAAGCATTCATACTTGATAATCAAAATAAACATCTCATATCCCAATGGTGTAATATAAATTCTGAAGTGCAGAAGACCATAATGTCAGCTCCTTTAACTTACCAATTAAAATACAAATGTCTCTGGGCCTATACAGATAGGTAGGATGCCAGGATCGGCATCCAGCTTGGCCAATCCTGGCCCGGGTCTGTTGGCCTGTATCATCTGTACAGGACAATGCGAGACTGGGGGAACATGGGCGCACTGGTCCATGCATTCAGCCCCTCTGTCGGTCAGCAGGACAAGAGAAGAAAAGGGGCCAAGCAAGCCTCCATGAGAGGAAATTTCACAGGCTGGAAGCAGCTACTGAGAAAGCTCTCTCCTTTGTCCTCACAAACATTCTTTATCTTCTAACTTTCTCCCCAAAATGGAACCAACATATACTCTGAGATCCAAAATTTGTGTTAGGAATAGTGACTCCCACTGTACCTTCAACACAGATGGATTTCTAGTCCAAAAACCTAACGTTTTCCAGCACTTCCAAGGTGACAGTAATGATAATCACTGCCACCTAATGCCACAACCCATAACTTGACTACCTTCTGCCAGCACATAGGGAATGCCAGCAGGAATAGGAAGAGGTCAGTCTGTTTCCATCTGTCTATGCCATTTTCATATGTGTTCTTCTGTCTCTTCCATCCCATTTCTGCATCAGAGGTGGTACACGTGTGGCCTTCTGAGATGTTACTGGACTGCAACTCCCATTAGTTGTGGTGAGCATAGATGATGATGAAAGATGAGAGCCTCAGTTCAACATGGACCCCAGTGACAAGTTTTTTTTTTTCTAAGCCTCATGACTGCAGTCCAGGGAGGAAATTAATAGCCAAAATATACTGGTTTATTGTGTTAGCCATTGGATTTTTCCCAGAGTCTCATAGCAGTGGTGAGAGAAGTCATTCAGAAATGTGTCAGCTCTGAGTACTACTTCTCCAATGCTTTCTTGCCTACTGTTCTTTCTGTTGCCACAGTCTATGCAAGTGTAGTTACTCCAGTATAGTAAATTAACAGGATTTTAGCTTATGTTTGTTTTATACCTTAATTTTATTCTATGTTTTAATTGTTCTAGTTTAATATCTTTTTAGGCGTGGGTGGGTTTGGGTGTTGATGTACCTATTGGTGTTTTTAATGTTGTAAGCTGCCCTGATTGCGCTGCAGAGGGCCAGGATGGAAATACATTTTATTATTATTATTATTATTATTATTATTATTATTATTATTATTATTAAGCGTTTAATTTATATTTATATTTTAAATATTTTACGTAACAGTTCTTAAATTGATTTTAACATTTTATTGACTATTGATGTTGAACTTTGATTATTATATTCACTAGGACATTGCTATATTGCATTGTAGTGTTCCCAGTCATACTTTTCAAAATCACTTTTTATTCTTTTTAGTTGTATGTTTTAAATTGTTTTGAAATTGATTTAATTGTTGTTGATAGTTCACTTCTGTTTTACTACTGAGGTTTTGCATATTTTAACTATATTTCATATGTTTTAATTTGTAAGCTGCTTTGGGCCCTAGTTTGTTGAGAGAGGAAACCAAAAATAAATAAACATTGTCAATAGCAGTAGCAACAACAATATTGAGAAGAAAATCTTTCTGAGTTTAATTAGAGATTGGTCTTACTAGGAGTTTATCACATGGGATAAATCCCATGCAGAAACTAGATTTAAAGTGAAAACAACCTGCTTTTGTGGGTTGTTTTTCAGACGACGTTTGCATGAAAGAGAAATAACATGAAATAACCTGAACGGAAAGCCAAACCCACCCAACTCTGCTTCTTTTTACTTTCTGGAAATTCTGAAAGTGGAAAGGAGTGGGTTTTGTTGACTTTCCATTCGGGTTATTTTCACGTTATTTCTCTTTCTGCCAACACATCTGAAAAACAACCCACATTTGTGGATGTTTAGTGGATTTTAAAATCCAGTTTCTGCATGGGATTTGCCTCTTTGTGCCTCCATATGATAAACTCCTTACAGTGGTTAAGTCACATGAGTTCAGTGGAATGTACTCTCAGCAAAGGGCTAGTAAAATAATAGGACTAGAAATACTGTTTCAGACACATATAAACAATTGACTTGCTAGTATTCTGTTTTTCTTTGTAAAACTGCAGAAATATTAAAATTGGCTATGATATTATTTATAAGACGTGTTTACATAATTTTAGGTTCATATTTTACCTCCATATTGACTGTGTCACAAAAAATAATCTCATTACATACATCCCATCCTGTATCTCACCTCTTCATGTTAAAGTAGTTTCTCTCGCTATTCCAACAGTGACAACCTATTTCTTTTTTAGCTTTCAAGTAGGGAAGAGCTTTTGGAAAAGACTGGACTCAGACTAGTACAGTATTTTAACTTCTTTCCCCATTGTCTTTTGCAGCTTCAAAGTGATCTTCATGCAACCTCTCACTATCACTAACCCCACCCCCTCAAAAAACCATATGATAAAATTTTAATGGTAATTGCAATACTTGGTCACTAAACAAGAAGATCTGAAAAGCAACCCTTAGCAATTCTGGAAGTGAGTCACAAACTCATTTGCATTTTGGAATTATCCTACATAATTTCTCTTGGGTGCTCTTTCAGAATGGATTTAGCATCATGTTTTCAGCCCTGCATAAAAGAGATCTTAAGGAACGTATTACTTTGTGCAGCTTTGAACACAAAGCATGTGTTCTCTGTGCAGTTAATTGAGCTTCAAATAAACACTAATTCAAATTGCAGTGAAAAATAATTAACCTCCTCTCACAATTAAATGCAAGCTTGCACTTTTGTTATTTTTCAGTTGCTTTAACAGAAAATTGGAGTTCTATGTTTAATTTGATCAGTAGCTTAATTTTTAAGAATAGACACAGTTTAAAATTCTTTCTGGTACAGATTCTAATTTTATGCTTGTTTGTTCTGCTGTTCAGACCTTCTGTTTTCATGTTCCACATCACCTCTTCATAACTCATCTACCCAGAAAATCGAAGCTTATATTCCTTTATGATGTTTCTTCACTCAGCGTGGTGTACTAGGTTTGACTGTTGGAATAGGATCCTGGGAGACTTGGTAACCTTGACCAAGAAACAAACCTCCTCTGGACAAATCTTGCCAAGAAAAGTATTACCATAACTCAGAATAGCAACAAAGCCACTTAGCTGAGATGATGTCTGTAAGGGCCAAACTGATCATCACAAACAAATACATTTTTGAATTTGGACAACTTTATGGGAAAAATGAGAATACAGTTTAGAACAAATAAATAGGTGACGGTGGAAGTGACGAAGCAGGGTTTTTTGAATCTCTCACAGCTAGGGAAAACAACATTTTGAACTACAGCTCCCAGAATCTCACATCCAGCTTGACTTTATGGCTGTAGTACAAAAAAGTAACTTTCCATGCTCTGATATTTTTCTCCTATTTGGTATTTCCCCAAATGTCTCCTGCAGATTCCCTTTGCCCTTTGATGAGGTTCCAGATATGTCTTCATTCACTTTTCAATCCTGCTGCTTTCAGTGTTTGGCAGATATACACTTCACCATATTCATAGTTGCTCATAGAATTGATCTGTTAAGTATCCTCCTATGCATGTCTCATGCACACACATGAATAAACACACAGAGAGCCACCACTGATAAAGTGTGTAGTATCACACATCAGCTTGGACATCTGACATTTCTCTTTCCATGGATTTCTCTTTCCATGGATGTATGCAGAGAAAGAACACCATACTACTAACAGAAAATACCAAAGACTTGGAACAGTTATTAAAAGAAGGCAAGGCAGAAAGTGCAAAGGTGAGTTTACAGTTGAACTTTTTAAAATATGAAAATAATGACCACAGAAGATTTACATAACTTTAAAGTAGATGATGAAAACATTGAAATAGTTCAATATTTTACATACCTTGGCTCAATCATTACTCGGGGGGGAGAGTGCAGTCATAAGATCAGAAAGAGATTAGGACTTGGAAAGGGAGTATAAAGGAACTGGACAAGTTTCTGAAGTTATATCACTGAATACTAAGAGTAGAATAGTTCAGACCATCATATTTTCTATCTCTGGTTATGCTGGATTATGATGTGAATGCTGGACAGTGAAGAAAACTGATAAGAAAATCAACTTATTTCAGATCTGGTGCTGAAGAGGAGATCTGCAGATATCATGGACTGCTAAAAAGACAAATGTGTATTAGAGCAAATCAAGCTGGAACTCTCCCCAGAAGCCAAGATGACTAAAATTAAACTGTTGTACTTTGGCTACATCATAAGAAGGACTCACTAGAAAAGACAATAATGCTTGGCAAGGTATAATGCAGTAGGAAAAGAGGAAAACCACATTCCAGATAGACAAACTCAATCAAAGAAGCCACAACCATGAAAATGCAAGACCTGAGCAGAGCTGTTGAGAATAAGACAACTTGGAAGGATCTTATTCATGGGGTCACCATGAGTCAAAGTTGACTTGAAACAACAACAACAACAAACCACATGCCAACCAAGTTATTTTGGCACAGGAGGTCCCAAATCCTTAAGTGTTCCCCCTCCTCATTATCATAATGGTATTAATCCTGTTTCTGAAGTGTTTATTCAGTGATTTAGTTGTATATCCTGTCTTTCTCCCAACATGTTACCCAAGGAAGCTTACAATAAGACTGAAACAAAATAAAGCTAAAAAAACTGCTGGCACTACCATAGAAAGATGTCAAAGTACAGACTATTCTTCAAGGTTTGTAGCATCTCATATCATCTCAGTTCTATGAAGAATGATTCTGGAATTTTCTCACAGCTCTATGGTAACATGAAGAGGACCGTGTTTAAGAAATCTACTGCCATCATAAGTCAGCCACTAAATATGTCTGAGTGTAATATTGTTCTTGAAAATTCCAGTCCTTCAACTTTTTTTTAACGGAAGAAACTCTCACTGAATGCAACTTGCTTCCAAATAAATGAACTTTGAAATACAGCCTTGATGGTCATTTCACAATGGAAGATTTTCTGATGTCACCATAATGATTTATTACACCCAACTGATGTAAGGAAATCTGGAATTTACTATGCAGTCTGGAACAGTGTGATTTGTGAGTTTTCTCAGCAGAAAAGCAAATATTTTTATTTAAAATGTACATATATTGCCCAGTGAGTTGCAGCCATTTATTATAGCCAACATTATATTCTCCTCTCTAGCCTTTAATTTGTCTCTTTTCTAAAATGTAAAAAACCCCAAATAATACATTTTAAGGACCTGTTATTAAAGAATTAAACAGTTAAATGTGCAATTAAATCTATTGTTCTTGAGACAGACATAGAGAAAAAGCCATTGACTTGAAGCTGAAGTTACATGTAATGACAGTAACTGTCTAAATTTAGTCCTGGCTTACCAGAATGGAAATTCCACTTAAAGGGGAAAAGAGCCACATAGATGGGGAGTACAGAATCCTCTTCAGACCCATTATTTGTAGCTTATCTCACTATCACTGTTTTTCCCTTTGCACTTTACTTTTGGCTGGGTTCAATTCTGGAATCAGTACTGGGTGCAGGAAGAATGACATCATGAGACAGAATATAGGGAGTGCTGGTAGCTATCACTCAAACTTGAAAATGAACTATCTAAAGAGCTGAATGCTAGCTCCAAAATTAGGTTCAGCACCCTGGATAGTTCTTTTAAAGTTGAGACTGGAGCAAATATGCTGCTCCAATGATATGGCAGCAAACAACCACTGGTGACAGGAATGTAAAACTCAGGGGCAGGGCAGGTTTAGCAAACACCTCCAACTACCATATACACTCAACCCTCCATTTTCTTAGAGGATCCATTCTGGGCCCCACCCCCATGAAAATGGAAAATTGCCAATATTCAAGCCCCATTGGCTTGAATGGTGGCATGTGCCCATGCGCACCCACAGGGGTGCGCCCCATTTTGTCCATTGTGTCCCTCCTCGCCCACAACAGATGAGACCATGGACTCCAAATCTGTGAGAACAGAGGGACACCTGTATATCCTTTGTTGTTTAAATGAAACAGACACTTCCTACTTTTTCTGTGATTGGAGCAAATCCTAACCTGAAAAATATACCGGTCTGTGGAGCTTCAGGCCTATCACACGCTGATCACTGAAGGGAGTGCCTGGGAAGGTTAGGGATTGGAGGCACTGCTTTACAGTGTTCCATTCCTTCCTCACTGGCAAATTCCAGAGGGTGGTGCTCAGGGACAGTTGCTCTTCAAAAACAGAGCTTAATTATGGCATCTCTCAGGGCGCCATCCTGTCTCCGATCCTATTCAACATTTATATGAAGCCACTGGGAGAAATAATCCTCAGACACAGGGCGGGGTATTATCAGTACACCGATGACATCCAAATATACTTCTCCATGTCTCAATCATCAGAGAAGACGACAGATAGCATTTCTCCCCTCAATCAGTGTCTTGTGGCAGTAATGGACTGGATGAGGGAGAACAAGCTCAAGTTGAATCCAGACAAAACGGAGTTATTTATGGTAGGAGCCCCTAAACCAAGTATTGGATTGCAACCTCCAGTCCTAGAGGGGTTCATGCTCTCCTTGAAGGACTGTGTTCGCAGTCTGGGGGTGCTTCTTGATTCATCGCTTCAGATGAGAAATCAGGTGAATGCAACAGTCAAGAGTTCTTTGTTATCAGCTTTGGCTGATATGCCAGCTGCGCCCTTTCCTGGAACCAAGTGACCTCGAAACTGTAGTACACGTTCTGGTAACCACAAGACTTGACTTTTGCAACACGCTCTACATGGCGCTACCCTTGTGCCTAGTCCAGAAACTCCAATTGGTACAGAATATGGCAGCCAGGCTGATTACAGGAACAACCAGGAGTGACCATATTACTCCAATATTGAATTCCCTCCACTGGCCACCCATTAGTTTCCGGGCACAGTACAAGGTGTTGGTTATTACCTTTAAAGCCCTACATGGCTTGGCCCCAACCTATCTATGGAATCGCCTGCTTCATATAATTCAGCCCGTGCACTCAGATCCTCTGGGAGGAACCTATTGCAACCACTGAAGACCAGATTGGTTGCATCCTCCCAGAGGACCTTGTCTGCAGTCGCTCCCACCTTATGGAATGGCCTGCCAGACGAGATCCATCAAATTTCCAACCTAGATAGCTTCAAGAAAGCTGTCAAGATGGATCTCTTCTAACAGGCTTTCCTGGAATAGCACCTGATCACATAAAGACCCTCATATTTTGAAATTTGTGAGTTGTGATGATTCTGCCCACTGTTACTGTAATACTGTATTACAGTAATATTGTTTTGATTTTAATGTTTCTAATTTTAATCTCAGTACTGTTTAATTCTTTCTAAGGAGATGGGGATATTGTATATATTTTGTATTATTTTAATTGTTGTATGCTGCTTTGATTGTTTTTACAAAAAGCAGGATATAAATAAAAGTTTTATTTATTATTATTTATTATTCTGTTTCAAACAATCTGTAATTTTTGTGTATAACTTGATTTAAATACCATGATTCACCCAAACCTGGGATTCAAGGTGTCTTGCAAGATGATTAATCTCAAAAGATTACAAATAAAACCACAAAAGATACAGAATTAAAGCACAATTAAATTAAAAGCACAGCAGTAAAGATAACACAAAGTCCACTCATTTAAAGCCCCTTCCACAGCAGCTAGTCAATTACCAAAGGCCTATATGAATAAAAAGGTTTGTGTGGCTGCTGATTGAAGGATAATAGGTAGAGGAGGCCAGCCTAGTTTCCCTGGGAGCTTCGTAGCCAGTGGTGTTCAGCAGAAGCTCTGTTCAGATGCTGTTTGCTGTTGTTGTGTGCTTTCAAATCATTTCCAACTTATGGAGACCCTAAGGCAGGGGTCCCCAAACTACGGCCTGTGGGCCAGACCTGTCCCATCGAGGCCTTCCTACCAGCCCGTGGCTGGTCCTGCCGCTGCCGCCGCCACCGCTCGCGCCCGCTGCAGGATGCCATTTTGTGTTCCAAAATGGCGTCCAGAGCCGTGTGCATGTGTGTGGCGTTGCGCACACATGCGCATGACTCCAGCCCCATTTTGGAACACAAAATGGCGTATGGCGTCGCACGCGCATGCGCACTACTCGGGTGGCATTTTGGAACACAAAATGGCATCCGGAGTCATGCACATGCGCACGCGCCTCCAGCCCCCCAGAAGATCTGGGGGCCAGCGAACCGGCCACTGGTTCAAAAAGTCCGGGGACCAATGCCCTAAGGTGAGCCTATCATAGGGTTTTCTGGACTTATTTCTTCAGAGAGGGTTTGCCATTGTAATCTCTGAAGCTGAGAGGATGTGACTTGCCTAAGGTCATCCAGTGGGTTCTTATGGCCAAGCCAGAATTCAAACCCTAGTCTCCAGAGCCATATTTGAATGCCCAACCACTACACTAAGCTGGCTACTTTCATATGCTGTTTATCTGCTTTGAATGAACACATCAATAGGTGAGTGTCTAACTTATTCAATGAGGCCCTATACAGCTTAGGTCCTGACTATCTGAAAGACTGTATGAACCTGCCAGAACCTTAATATCTACGTGGGAGGGCTTTCTCTCAGTCCCACCACCATCACAGGCTCGCTTGGTGAGGGCTCACTGGTTGCTCCACTCTCTGGAATTTCCTTCTGCAAAAGGCTAGGCTGACCCCCTCCCTGCTCTCCTTTCAGGGCAAAGACCTTTTTGTTTAAGCAGGCTTTTAATATGTAATCTCTTACATGGAGGCTTCTTGTTGGAGTGGGTGCTTTATTATTATTATTTTAATTTTGTATGCTTTTAAAATAACTTGGTATTGTTCTAAGTGTTATGACTTTGTTTTTAAAATTGTACTGCCAGGTTTTAACTGATTTCTTTTGTGAACCGCCTTGGGTTCCACTCTAGGAGAAAGGGAGCATATAAGTAAAGTAAAATAAATAACCCCAAGCCCTTCATTGTCATTTTCCTCACATGGAAAGTGATATGTCTGAACAGGGAGAAAATAATAGGAAATCACTGGAATCAGAGAAGGTCATTGAAAAATCAGAGTTCTTGCTTGCACCAAGGCTCACCATGCAAATGAGAACTTTTGTTTAGAATTGTCACTATCCATGTGAGAATACTGAGATTAAAAGAGGGCAGCAGGACTTTGTAGCCCCTTCCTTTGTATGTTGATTCAGACTAGGCAACATCTGAATAACACTGAATTGGTTGGCCCATTTTCAGCCACCATCAAAATGGGCTATCATTAATTGCTGTTTCTTAATTCTTTTCTACATAGCCTGATCGCTTCCTGAACAACATTTCCCCCCTCATCTCTTTTAACCATTTCTGGTGTCTTCTTTGTTTCCTACCCATGTCTTTGTGACACTGAATTTGTCAGTCTTTACAGAATTCCTCATTCCTTAATCCTTCAGAATCATGTATACTGTTTTACAATTCAATCTATTTTTACAGGATAAATTGCCTTTAGCCTAACTAATCATATATATACATATAAATTGTATTTTGTCTTATGGCCTACTGAGCCATCAACCTTTTGACACACAGAGTTCTACTGGGTTGAATAGGGAAGAGCTGAATATATAATGACTGTCGAATCAGCAGGATGAGAATTCTGTCACCCTGTAAAATATGAATTTTCATTAATCTCTGTATGAGAAGGATTAATGTATAATTGTCTCCTAGATTTTCAGCTTCACACATGTGAGGAGGTGGCTGAGATTAAAATAAACTGCTGCATTTTCACAGTTAGTGGTTCTCAGCATTGGCTTGTCATGTTCTGACAGTAAGTGACTGCAGAACATGGGGTTATAATAAATGAAACTGATGAATAACGTTGTAGGGCACATGTTTCATCTGGTTAACAAATGGCCCGATCAACTGGGAACTCTTCTGGGCAACCTCTAAAAAAGTACTAAAGGCAATGTTCTTCATTATATCAACTGCTGGTGAACATAAGATAGTGAATCCAATTGTGCACATATGATGTTTGTGAACTTTTCACAAGCAGCTGGTTGGCCATGTGTGAACAGAATGCTGGACCAGACAGTCCTGTGGTCTCATCCAGCAAGATTCTTGTTACACTGGGAGTCTATGAAGGCATAGCATGACTGGATACAGATAATAACTTTTTAGAGAACTGGAAGAAGTTCACCATTTTGAATCTAGAATTGGTCATACTTAGACTCGGCGAAATCAGTAAGATTTTAGCCCACACTTACTTGCCCCATTGACTTCCATGGGCCTGCTCCAACAATGACTGAGTTCAGATTTAACGTGCTAATTTTGTGTGTCCTGCCATGGTGATTCATATTTGATGTTATTTTCTTGATGCATTAATCCTCAGAAGTGAACCCAAGACATGTTAGTTGTATGTATATTTTGAATACATATTTCATTGCTGCCTGTTTCATGTACATCACATGTGGTACATTTTCATCACACATTTCAAGAGTTTTTGTTATTTCAGATTCTAGAATGGTCAGCATTTAGAAAAGGAAAGAATAGGCCAGTGATGGCAAAACTTTTAGGGGCACAGTGCCCAAACTAAAAGGCCTTCTGGCACCAGATGTCACCTGGTGCCAGGGGTGGGACTTCTGCCCTATGGGGGCAGGACTTCCAGAGTGGGACTTCTCCCTCCCCCACCTTCCCAGGCCTTCAGCTGCCTCTCCAGAGACAGCTGAAGGCCCAGGGTATGAGGGGGGTAGAAGAGGAACAGGCACACACCTGTTCCTCATCCCCCCCCCCACACACACACACCATCTCCAGCCTTCACC
The DNA here is from genome assembly GCA_020142125.1 of Phrynosoma platyrhinos. Taxonomy (NCBI): domain Eukaryota; kingdom Metazoa; phylum Chordata; class Lepidosauria; order Squamata; family Phrynosomatidae; genus Phrynosoma; species Phrynosoma platyrhinos. Next base: position 111,814,763 of record CM034703.1, read on the forward strand.
TGTCTCTGGAGAGGCAGCTGAAGGCCAGGCAAGGTTGGGACAGAGGAGGAACAGGCATGTGCTTCTTCCTCCTCCTCCCTGTGCCAGGAAAAATGGCTTTGTATACCATCTTGGCACACATGTCATAGGTCTACCATCACAGGAATAGGCCCATATCTAAATAGATGAGAAACAGCCTGGTGTAATGGTTTGAACATTGGACTACCACTCTAGAGACCAGGATTTAATTCCCCGCTAAGCCATGGAAACCCACTGGCTGACCTTAGGCTAATCACACACTCTCAGACCCAGAAAACCCTCTAATAGTTTTGCCTTATGGCCACAATAAATCTGAAGCAAATTGAAGGCGTACGACAACATCAACTACATAGATGTTCATATATCCAACTGAAAATAAAATTTAAAAAATCCGCAAGAATTGTCTAAATGGTTTAAGTATATTAACAGTTATCTAAGTATATTAATAATCTAGTCTAGTCATTTTCACCAGTCTGCTAACAATGTGGATCTACAGGAAGTGGCTTCAATCAGGGAAAGATATCAAGCCAGCTTTCTTTCCTTTAGGGATCTTTCCTCTCTACCTTATCGTTAAACAATCCACCAACAGGATTGATACTTCCCAAGGGAAGATACACTTGTATTTGTTGCTGCTGTTCTGTGCCTTCAAGTTGACACGAGCTTATGGCAACCCTATCCTAGATTTTCCTTAACACTCCTTATTCAGAGGACATTTGCCATTTCCTTTCTCTAAGAAGGTCACTCAGTGAATTTCCATGGCTGAGTGGGAATTTGGACCCTGATTTCCCAGAGTTTTAGTCAAACATTCAAACTGCTACATCACACTGGTTTCATGTATGTATGTACATATTTGGCAACTGATGGTTGCACAGAATGTGATATCTCCAGCAATCCAGAGACAGTAGCAATCACCAGTGGCATTACTAGGGTTGGGGTCACCAGGTGCGGTAACTCATGGTGTCACGCGCTCCTATTGACATCCTCCCATTACCACACCATACAGAATCCTTAGGAATGTTTTTTTATGCTAATGTTACTTGTAAATCATAATTCTTGTATATCACTGCATGTAATGTCAACAGTTGTGACAACTAGCAAAATTAAATGTATACCTTTAAATTACAAAATCATATGCACAGCCTAAATGTATGTACACATGCATCATTTCATGTGGTTAAAGTGAAAATTTGGTAAAATGTGATGTTTTTAAAGAAATTTTTAAAAGAATTTTTTTAAAAAAATTAAAAATTAAAACTAAATTTGAAAATTTATTTAAAAAAACAAACAAACTGGGACCTCTCCTTTCTCCTCCCAATGAGCCTCACCCCACTCACCCCATCTCTTCAGCATTTTAATAGGACATAGATGAATGCCACAGCCCATTTCATTCCAAATACGCATTTGGGGAGCAGTTGGTGTCACCCCCTCTTAGTGTATCACCTGGTGTGGTCCATACACCCTGCACTCCCCTAATGACACCACTGGCTATCACCATAGGTATCACTGCCAACTGAAATTGCTAACAATAATGAATGTAGGCAAAGTGTGTACGTGAGATAACAGGGACCATGGCATCAAATCTCTATACTAGCAGAGTGGAAATATTATACTGGTTGTACTTCCTCTCTAGTAGCCATCCTTTGCCTTCCTCTGGGGTTGAGTGTGACTTGCTCAAGGTAATCCAGTGGGTTTTCATGTATGTACATAAACCCACTGGTTTGTACACTCAAACCACCGCACTACTCTGGAAATAGTTATGTAGTAATCCTGGCTCAGAGCCAGCGTGGTGAAGTGGTTTGAGCACTGGACTATGACTCTGGATCAGGGTTTGATTCCCCACTCGGCCATGAAAAACCACTGGGTGACCTTGGGCAAATCACACTCTTTCAGTCTTAAAGAAAGGCAATAGCAAATCTCCTCTGAACAAATCTTGCCAAGAAACCCCCATGATAGGTTCATCTTAGGGCTGCCATAAATCGGAAGTGACTTGAAAGCACACAACAGCAACAACAATCCTAACTCAGAAATTTAACCACAAATGTGCAAGCATGGGTCAATGGAGTGAAAGGAAGACATTGCGCAATGCACACCCTCTTCTTCACTGTTCACAGTTCTCAAGACTCAAGTGTTGGTATTGTATACATGTTCCAGCCAAAAAACTTAAGAGGCAAAGAAGGAAAGGAAGAAAGAAAAAAAAATTAAGATGAATGGGTGGGCTCTGATTCATTTGCAGGGAAAGCATTTTTGGAAAGACCCCCCCCCCTTGTCTTCTGCAGAATTCTGAGAATAGTTTTAAGGCTGCCTTTTGGTTAACCCTTGGACTGAGCTGATAAGAGTCCTGATCTCCTAAGAAAGTAGAAATGTGTGTGCATGCACGAATGTGTCTTAAGTTGCCTATCAACTAATGGCAACCCCATGAATTTCATAGGCTTTTCTTAGGCAAGGAATACTCAGAGGTGGTTTTGCCAGTCCCTTTCTCTGAAATATAGCCTACAGTCCCTGTCACTGGTTGGAAATCTCCCATCCAAGTACTAGCCCGGGTTGACCCAGCTTGGGATCTAGTGCCTTTTGGATGTTTAGGCCCCAAGTAGAAATAGTTGTTGTTTTCTTGTCAAGGTTAGTTCAGATGGGATTTGCCATGGCCATCCTCTGAGG
>CM034703.1:111838642-111861207 GCA_020142125.1 Phrynosoma platyrhinos
CATAGGGAACTCTCATGGCTAAAATATATAGGAAAAATGGAGCACATTTGCTAACAATAGCTCAGTGGATGAGCCCATAGTTTGCATACAGATAGCCCTAGATTCAATCACAAGGCCAATCCAAGGTCAGTTCCAGAGCCTAATGCTCCTGACTGGCCCCAGACTTATGGCCAGTGAAGAGAAGGCCTAGGACTGCTATTCCTAGAATTCCCCATCCCCCATAGCCAGTGACTGTGCTTGCTGGGGTTTTAGTAATTTTTTCAAGCTCTGTTATTAAAACAAAAGATTAACAGAAGCCAGAATTAGATAGCAGAAAAATGGGCTGGAGGCCTGACGTTGGGTATAAGATGAATAGAAAGAGAAATCACAGTTAAATGAATGTATCAGTCCTGAAATCGTAGGCTTTCATGGCCGGCATCCATAATTTTTTGTGGGTTTTTCGGGCTGTGTGGCCATGTTCTAGAAGAATTTCTAGGAACTCTTCTAGAACATGGCCACACAGCCCGAAAAACCCACAAAAAACTATGTATCAGTCCTGCTTTTAAAAAAAATCAGTAAGTATTGGCACAATTTTTCAACTTTCCAAGAATGTTAGCCATGTAGTGCTTAAGTGTTTGCAAACCAGAAATATCTACAAATGCATTCCTGAAGCTTGTCATTACAAAATGAGATTACTACACATAGTTGGTGTCTTAGCTGTTGTCACAAATTGCAATAACAATCAAACACATCTGTCCTAAATTAGACTCAGAGTGAAGATGGTTGATTTATGCAAATTTTGTTTTCTGATCTGAAATGGCTGCAGTTTGATACAGCTCCATTCTGGAGCCTATCAGAATACAATCCTTATGTTCAGTACAGCCCGCACAATATAAAACCATAGGATTTTATGACTGAATTTGGCAACAGCGTATTTATTTTTTGTAAGTTCTTCAGCAATGCATTGGCAAATAGAAGTTTTTAAGAGGTTGCATATATTATAGAATGCATAGGAAGATTTGCCATCTGTTGCACATGTGCATATTGGAGTTCAAGTTGTGTACACAAGTCATAACATTTGACCTGAAGGGTTTAGTTTTTCTTATACACATGACTTTATCTCATATTTTTCTATATTTTTTAAAAGCAGATAATCACAAATAAGCAAGCAAATAGAAAACTGGGATGTTGTTGCTAGAAAGGCAACTTCTGAGGGTCTTTTAGCTTTCCTTCACACTCAAATCCCTCTATCGATCCAAACTTCATCCTGAAAAATCACCCCAAAATGACAAATAATTTTAGCCACTTTGACCACATGCTCATGTTGTTTGGCCAGATGTGAAAAGTTGGAGTGTATGAAATCACATCTATAGGGTTGGTTCTGTGCTTATGCAGAGCTTTCTTTGTGACATTCTTCAACTTGGCTTCATTTCAGCAACAAGTTAAAACAAGACTTTAAAAAGCCTTTGAGGAGGAGGTCTAAAGTTTTTATCCAATGTGTACATGTATAAATTTTAACTGTTTAAACATAATTTTCAATTGTTATATAGTTTTGACTGTCATTTTTTTTACTGTTTTACATTTTAAATGGTTTTGAATTGTTTGAACTGATTTCTGAGAATTTTTGATATAAAATGGGATGTAAATATTTTAATTAATACATAAATGTTTGCATACCCTTATAAGTACTGCATTACAATAGCAGCCCTGTCAAAATAAAATGGCCTCCTCACATCCTCTCAGCAAAGAAACTGCACCAAATCAGCAGCATTTCTGTCGGGTGTGGGGTGTGTGGACTGCACCGGGTGACATCCCGGCCCTCCCTGCACCATCCCCCACAGTCTGTCTGCTGTACGTGGCGCACAGTCCCCCTTCATCCCCCGTGTCACTCCATCACCCCCACATGCATGCCACTCTATTTTCTGTGCATGCATGCCGCTCCGTTCTCCCCATGTGTGTGTGTGTGTGGCTCCATTCTTCTCATGCACACATAATAGCCCATTCCTTCAGGAAAAGGATGGGCTGGCTCAGGGAGAAAGAACAGGCACTGCCCCCAGAAGCCCCACCCTCTCCCACCCTCCACACTGAGTGTCACTCAATGCAGGTATGTCACTGCACCACACATGGCCCATACCCTGGTTCTGGTGGGAACAGACCAGATGATGTCTGGCACTAGGGCCGTTATGGCGAACTTATGGCACACATGCCATGGATGGCATGTGAAGCCATTTTCCCCAGCACACGGAGGGCGGGGAGGATGATGACGAGGCATGTGCCTGCTCCTCTTCCTTCCTGACCCTCCCCGGGCTTCATCTGCAGCTGAAGGCCAGGCACGGCATGGGGGAAGGAGAAGAGGGTTGGGAAGGAAGAGGCGCACAGCTGTTCCTCTTCCTTCCCAACCCTCCCTGGCCTTCAGCTGCCTTTCTGGAAGCAGCTGAAGGCTGGGTATGGTATGGGGGAGGAGGAGGAAGAGGTGAGTGCCTGTTCATCTTCTCCCCCCCTCGCCCCCCGGCCTTCAGCTGTCTCTGGAGAGGTAGCTGAAGGCCTGGGAGGGTGAGGGGAAGTCCCGCCGAGAAGTCCCACCCCCAGAGGGCAGTCATCCCATCCCTTGGACTGGATAACACCCTGTGTTGGCAGGCCTTTTATTTTGGGCACTTGCCCCCCTAAAAGGTTCACCATCACTGCACTAGGGGATATGCTGCTTAACACAAATCTTAAGATGTTACCTTTTGTTCTAGATGTTCCAGGAAGATCCAGAACCCTCTGTCATGATACAAGGTTGCTGTTCATGTTCATGTCCCGCTGAGCTGCCTGACATGGCCACCACTGCTGCCAGTCACTCACTCTGAGGTTAGAACAAGCACCCAACCATATAATCATTACCTGGCACCTCGTTCTGACCTCAGAGTGAAGCAACCCTCAGTGGCAATGAATGCACTGGGAGGCTCAGTGGATGTGCATGCAATCAACTGACCATTGTCAGCACAGAAGGCCTTTGTAACAGGGGAGGTTTGTGGCAGCTCTGGGTCCAAGATAGTATGGGCTGCCTCTGGAGTATCCTGGCCAATGCAGACAAAGCCAGTGTCCTTCAGATCACAACTGCCCAAATGGAATTTCCTAGGTGGGGATGAGATAGAAATGGTTATATCTTCGATTTCAGTTATAACTGATAAAAACAGAATTCAAAAATATAGCTATGTTAGTTTGTAAAATCAGTATGTAGAGAGATCTCACCTACAGGCTAAAATTTTCACTGTCTTTGTTCACCAATGAGTGTTGTTAAAACTGGACGTGCCACTTCATTTCCATACACAAAAGATTTTGAATTTGAATTGATAGTCTTACAGAGTAATGACATATATCCCTGGCTTTCCACTCCACCAAATGCATCTGAGGAAGTAGACTTAAGTCTAAGGGCTGAACAGACAGCCCCCTAAGGGCTGCCACCCCTTTCCTTGCCCAATTGAGGGTGTGGCAACCACACACCACAGCCCCGATCCGGTGCTTTGCTGCTCTAAAAAGAGCTGGCAAATGCTGCTCCTTTTTAGAGCAACAAAAAGCTGCCCTTGCCGCCGCCACAGCTTTTCGGTACTCCTTTGGCACAGTGTGTGTGAACGCTGTGCCAAGGGAGTGCGCTAATGTCTCCCACTGTGTGGTGGGGCACGCGGTATGAGGATGACGTGGGGGCAGAGTCGGGGCGCCTGGTGTACAGTCGCCATGCCCCCACTCTACCCCCTGGCCAGCTCATGCTGCCAGCTTCTTTCTTTCAGTTAAGTCCAAAACACGCTGCAGAAATAATCCAGTTTGAAACCTCTTTAACTGCCCTGACTCAATGCTAGGGAATTTTGGGAACTGTAGTTTTATGAGACATTTAGCCTTCTCTGTCAGAGAGCTCTGGTGCCACAATAAACTACAATTCCCACAATTCACTAGCACTGAGCCAGGGCAGTTAAAGCAGTCTCAAACTGGATTATTTTTGCAGTGTGTTTTGGACCTTAGTCTCAAAAGTGCTACAAGATCTCTCTACATACTGATAAAAACAGAGAAGGACTGGCTGTATTCTGTGATTACAATCAGAAAGTACACACAAAGACATTATTTTGTACAGAGCTATCTATATTTCAGAATTCTCTTTTGAACTTTTATCTGTAAAGATGGTGAAACTCACATGCCAGAATAACCAAAGCTGGGTTTTCAGTGATCAACTATGAGACAATATTTTCCTGCACAACTCTATTGTGTAGGGATTTATGTAGCATAATTCATAATATGTTGTATGCATTAAGACTTTGCCTTAATGGCTTCTGTTTGTGTGAGGTAGGGCACCCAAATTTTATTGATCTCTGTGCTCTTAAGCTCCCTGGGCCCTTGAAATGTTTCTCTCAAGAGCTAGAGGACTCTGCAGAATCGTATGGAATATGGCAGAGATGAAAGTACATAGAGCAGAATATTTTAGAAGCACTTTCTGGTAAGACAGAACTGCCACTGGATATGGTGCATCATGTTTAAGTGGTATTCCTGCACTGTGGTTAGATGTGGATGGAGACTACTGTCTAATGTGCAAATCTCCTGCATATACAGAGTTTGGAAATAATTTGTTGCAGATAAGTTCACCTGCAATGATTATCTTTGGTACTAACAAGGTTGTAGTCCTATGCTTTTCCAGAGGTAGCCTAACAGCCACCCAGCTGTTATTTTGGGAAGGGTAACACTTTGCCTAATAGTCATTGTATCAGGCAAAAAATATCTTACTTCCTTGTCTTCCCTTAATTATATGAGGTGACTTGATGGCTTTTAAGCAAGAGTCCTGTACTGGTTAGAAATGTGCAGACTCTGCTCCTCCACCTCACTTCCATTCCATTCATGGAGAGTGGTGTTATACCGTAGAAAATGTGATAGCAACACTTCCTGGACTAAGTGTACAGCTATAACACTACAGCATACCAGAATTAAAATACTAGAGTGACGTAAAGTGCTATAGCACTACAGTACAAGGATATTCTCAGATATCCCAACGTTGGTGCTTCCAGGAGTCTTACCAGACTGCTGTTAGCCTTGTCATGTCAAGCTAAAGGGAGAAGGGTGAATGACAGCCTTTAATATTACGTTAAAGGAAGAAGAACACAGATCAATTTTCTACAGCAAATGAAGTGTCCTAATTTTCTACACAGTGAAAACACTAATGTATTAATAATGCGTAACAGAATGAACTAGGAACCCCAATCAGATGATAATGACCTGCACAGCATCTGCAAGTAATATAACAGCTACAAGTAATATAATAAGTTCTTTTCTTTGAGCAATGTTCCAAGCTGTGTGCATATGTAATTGTTTTATGGTTTGCATGCAGATTTCACATTAATGTCTATATGGAATTGGTCTCCTAAGCGGGAATTTAATAATATGTGAGGCAGTCTTCCTAATCAACAATGGAAAGAGTACCATCAGATGCAGATTGATTTCTCAAGTACTGAATTTATAAATATATAGACAACTTACTTCTACCCATTAATATGAGAGGTAGAGAAAATAAATGATAGCTGAATATATTCCAGTGACCCCATGTCTTCTCAGGAAATAGATCATAGAATCATAGAGTTGGAAGAGACCACAAGGGCCACCAGTCCGACCCCCTGCAATTCTGCTTGCATGCACAAACTAGGTGAGTGAGTTTTTTTGCCACTGTTCAGAAATTTTTAAGTTTGATTTTTAAAAATACATAAAGCTACGATACTCATATAAAATCACTGGGGCGAATCTGATGGATGAATGCATGGAACTGGATAGAAACCAGTTATTGTCTTTCCTCAAACTTTTGATGACTGTATACTATTTCTTTGTTATATGCTATAGTATCAAATTATAGTCCATTATTTTATCCAAACAGTGCTATCATCCAACTCCCTTGGAAATTGTTTTTCTTGCTTTTCTGTCTGTCTTCTAGAATGGTTTATGATATCAAATGTGAATATCCCTTTTAAAGCCTAGTCTAATCTTCTGGATAGGATTCTAGAATTCTTCTCCTTACAAAACTAAATAATAATGGAAGTGATCATTGTCTTATTTTATACTTTTGATGACCAGCACACATGCCTCTCCTGTCCTCAATATAGATCCAAACCAATGATAAACCAGTCACAAAAGATGTGACAAATATAAATGAACAATGCATTTAATCCACACAAAAAAGGGAGGAAGGTGGGACAAAGTTCAAAAATGAACTTAATTCTTGGCTGCCCAGGGAGCTGACCTTCAGTGAAAACTTCACCCTATGGAGAAGTTTTACCTCCTGAATAACTAACTCATATCTGATTGGCTGGTTATTGCTACAGGGAGCCTGTGAAAAGTGTGCTTACTGCTAGGAAGAAGATGCTGGAGCTGGGAGAAAATGGCATAAAGTCTTTGCTTCTCTCTCCCGGCAGAGGACCACAAAATTGGCATCCCAGGGAAGCCTGGGGTTCTTTGACATGCCCCGTAAGCCTCACAAATGTATAAATTCACAAGGTGAAGTATGTTTCTTCTCACAGTGAGTCTTGAGAGGTGTAAAAAGGTTATTTTTTGTTGAGATTGTGAAAAGTAATGAGATTAATTTCTGTCTTTAGTCAAACACCTGGGTTGCTGCCACACTGTAGCATTAATGCAGTTTGAAACCACTTTAATTGACATGGCTCAGTTATGGAATCCTGGGATTTGTAGTTTATTATGGCACCAGAGCTGTCTGACAAAGAAAGTTAAAGAATTCACTAACTGGGGTTGTAGACTGCCAGAAATAGTGTAAATTGAGTCCACTTTTAGGGTTAGGGTTAGGGTTAGGGAATCATGGGAACTGTAGTTTATTATGGCACCAGAGCTCTCTGACAGAGAAGGCTCAATGTCTCAGAAAAAAACACAATTCCCATGATTCCCTAGCACTAACCCTAACCTAAAAGTGGACTCAATTTGCACTATTTCTGGCATTGATCCATATCAGTTGAAGTGGTGTCACACTGCATTAATTCTGCAATGCAGATGTAGCATTAGCCATTCAATCTAAAATTGAGATTTATTTTCTGGGTACACAAGGGATGCTTCAGCCTCTTCAATGAGACACTGGAGCATGCTCCTTAGCCCTCAAAATCAGAGCCAGAGCTAAATTTATATTATAGTGTGCATGTCAGTGTTAGTGTTTCTAGCTTGTTTTGGATTTGTAAAACAAACAAACAAAACCCTGGTCACCACTGTAGTAGTCATACAGTAGCATATGTCACAGTCAGTAAAATACTGTTGTAAATAATACATCTAAGGAGTCTGTTCTAGTAATTTATGTAACCAGAACTCTTTTGCAAAATGAAATGTGACAAAGTAGAATAGATTAATTAGCAACAGTCCTTCATTCCTGGCAACTCACATATAGGGTAGTACATTTTAGCCTCTTGATCTTAATTATGTCATAGACGCTACCATGAAAGTAGTACATGAAATAGTTTAACCTTAAACACAAAAATTAGATCCTTCGTTATATTTTAATATTGCTCCATCCTTTGATGTAAAGCTTTGATTCCCCTCCCCCACTTTGATTTTCTAAGGAAGACTATGATTAAAGCTGATTATCTGAGTACTATTTAATAAGCTTCCTTAAGCACACACAGAAATATCCTTGGTGCACGAATGGTTTATGCAGATAACATTTTATGAGGCAGTATGTTTTTTTTATAAGTTTGCTGAAATTCTAAGTCAGATTTCCCCTTCCCTGAAAGATTTAAAAATGGAAGCAAGCTAGTCCTGTACTCTGAAAACATTTCTTTTCAGAGTGTGAAAGAGTATGATAACTGTGGCTCTGGCTGCATCATCCTGAAGGCCCTGCTTCTTGAGGACAAAGAATTGAGCTACATCAAGCAACTGTATGATTGAGCCACCTCTTGCAGCGACATAGGGCTGCATCTCAAGCAGAGTCTTATTATGGAAGCAAAGGCAACAAATGAGTTATGAACACATGTAGCCTGTAGTCTCCTCTGTGGTGGGTGCTTTGTATTCATAGTTGACTGTTACTAAGAGGTTCAGTCTTACTCAGGGGTAGACAACCTAAGGCCCGGGGGCCGGATGCGGCTCCCCCCCGAGGCCTTTGGACCAGCCCCAGGCCGTTCCTGCTGCCGCCGCTGTCCCCACCCCCCGCTACCGCACCCACCACCCTCCATGATGATATTGATTATTGTTGTTATTACTTGTACTTGGGGTTTTCTTGGCAAAATCTCCACAGGGGTTTTGCCATGGCTTTTCTTGGGCTGAGAGAGTGTGCATGCATATATTTTTAATTTTTTTTAATTTTTTATTTTTTAAAAATATTTATTTATTTATTTATTTATTTATTTATTTATTTTTGGTGCTTCGGCCCCCCAATTGTCTGAGGAACAGCAACCCGGCCCCCGGCTCAAAAAGGTTGCCTACCCCTGGTCTTACTGCTGTTTTCATATTATTTCAAGTATCACCCTAACTCCAGAAAAATTATTTTATTTGCAGAAACTGTACCTGTAGAGTATAAATATAGGCATATAGGTCAAGAAAATAATAAGTCTTGGAAACTGGCTGTCTTTTGGACCCACCATGTTGCAGGCCTGGGAATATACACATGCCTTACTCTACTTTCTAACACATATGATTATATGTTTTAGGGTGCAGCCACAGTATCAAGACAAACTGAGACATGACACCAAGACTCTAAGAGAATTCATTGTGGTACTGGGATGTTATTCAAGTTGATTACTGAATTGTGTTGTTGCCGTGTGCCTTCAAGTCATTTTCAACTTATGGTGACCCTAGAGTGAACTGACTGGCCTCCAACTGGAGAGCAGTTTGCATTGTAAGGCTTGTTGTTGTTTCTTGTTGTGTGCCTTCAAGTCTTTTCCAACATGGGGATTTCTTGGCAGGATTTGTTCTGAGGGGTTTGACCTTGCCTTCCTCTAAGACTGAGAGTGTGACTTATCCAAGGTCCTTCAGTGGGTTTCCATGGCCAAATGGAATTCTACAATGTACAGTACAATCATGATTGCTTTATTTATTGAAATCAAAACTTCATTGGCCATGATCTGACCCAAACAAATCACTTTATTTCTTCTTATTTCTATAGTCTGTTTAATTCACCTATTTTATTTATTTATTTTTTGCTCCCTAATGTTATGGTTCCTATCTACATTATGATCTTTCTTTTTAAGTTCACAGCCATTATCATACCTTACAATTTCTGCACACCTCAGTTCAAAATTGGTGATTATGGTCACTCACAGAAAATCAGTCTAATGCAGAAATGGGCAACTTATGGCCCTAAAATTGTTGGATTGCAACTCTCATAATTTCTCACCATTATGTTTCCTGGCTGGGCCTGATGGGAATGTCTGTCTAACAACGTCTAGAAGCCCAGAAGCTATTTACTCATGGCAGACTGTTACTATTTTAGCACTACTGACATGCATATTTTTTTACACCCTGAAGGATGTGTGATTTGGAGTTAACAGGGTGGGATTGAAACCTAAGATCAATATGTGACATTTATCCCATCTTCCACTCATCCTGTTAGCCCAAGAGAACCGAGGGTCATTGCAGCTATACCACAGCCCTTCACCTTGCTCCTTTGCAATGCCAGGTCGGTGAGGAACAAATCGCATATAATCTATGATTTGTTGGAGGAAGAGAATGCTGACCTGGCTTGCTTTACAGAAACCTGGCTGGGAGAAGATAGTAATGTAACCTGGGTGAAGGCTCTTCCAGCTGGGTATACTGTTAAGGAGCAGGTTAGGGAAAGTGGGTGAGGGAGGGGGAGTTGCCTTGGTTCACAAAAGCACAATCACTCTGACCAGAAGACCTATCTGGAAAATGATCCACATCGAGTGTATTTACCTGACCCTGAAAGCTAAGGATAGTCTAGGGATTCTGTTGGTTTACCGTCCCCCCGTTATTTAACAGACACCCTGGCCAAGCTGACACAGCTAGTCTTGGAGCTGGTGCTGGAGTCACCCAGGCTTCTCGTCCTGGGGGACCTCAACATCCCCTTTGAGTCTGGCTCATTAGATCTGAAAGAGCCTTGGTTGATACCTGGAATAACAATCTTACCAAGGCAATAGACACTATCGTTCCTGAGCTTCCTTTTCAGCCTGCTTCAAATAAAAAATCATGGTACATTGGACATCTTTGTCAAATGAAGTGGACTGTACAATGACTAGAGCGCCACTGGTGGAAACGTTGATGTTTATCTGACAAGACACGTCATAGGATCATGTTGGATTTCTATGAGTGGCAATAGATGCAGCAAAGAATTCTATGCTGCACGTATTGCATCTGCAAAGTCTTGTCCAGCAAAGCTGTTCAGGATGGTTAAAGAACTAACTCAATTACCTCCCAACTTGAACCTATTATTGGAACCAGCTAAAGCCTGCTGTGATGCTTTTAATGACTTTTTTGTAGATAAAATCTCTTAGATAAGGATCAATCTGGATGCGGGCATTATAACAGAACCAGTAAGAGAGATGTCTAGGAACTCTGTGAACTGCATTATACTGGATCATTTTGCGTTTGTTAATACCGATGAAGTGGACAAGCTTCTTGGAAGTATAAGGAAGACAACGTGCCCTCTGGATCCTTGCCCATCATGGCTGACCTCCCAGGGAGGTGATGCAGTAAAAACACTGTTACAGACAATAATTAGTGCATCCTTCAGGGAGTGAAAATTTCCATCTAATCTGAAACAAGCGGTAGTTAAACTGCTCATGAAAAAACCCTCCCTTGATCCCCTGGTAGAAAATAATTATAGGCCGGTGTCCCTTTTACCATTCTTGGGCAAAGTGATCGAGAGGGCAGTTGCCTTCCAGCTCCAAGCTGTCTTGGAAGAAGCCGATTATCTGGAACCATTTCAAACCGCCTTCAGGACGGAATATGGAGTTGAGACTGCCATGGTTGCCTTAGTCGATGATCTCCATCTGGGCTTCAATGGGGGAAGTATGACCCTGTTGGTGCTCTTGTACATCTCAGTGGCATTCGATACCATAGACCATGGTATCCTTCTGGAACACCTGAGGGAGTTAGGTATTGGGGGCACCACACTTCAGTGGCTCCAGTCCTACCTCTTGGGCAGATTCCAGATGGTGAGGCTGGGGTACAGTTGCTCTTTTAAGAGAGAGCTGACATTTGGCATCCCGCAGGGCGCTATTCTGTCCCCCATGCTTTTCAACATTTACATGAAGCCACTGGGAGAGATCATCCAGAGATATGGGGCTCAAATATTCTGATGACACCCAACTCTATTTCTCTATATCTCCGACTACTGCGGTGACTAAGGATGGCGTTGCTCCTCTGGATGCCTGCCTTTGGTCGGTAATGGGCTGGATGAGGGAAAACAAGCTCAAGCTGAATCCAGAGAAAACAGAGGTGCTCGCGATAGGTACCCCTAGTCTGGGGAGGGAGCTTTGTCAACCAGTCCTGGAGGGGGTCACACTTCCCCTAAAGGACAAAGTTCACAGTTTGGGAGTACTCCTGGACTTATCTCTACAGTTGTCATCTCAAGTGGATGCGATGGCCAGGAGTGCTTGGTATCAACTTCGGTTGATCCACCAACTGCGCCCCTACCTGAACCGGAAGGACCTTGAAGCAGTAGTACTTGCCCTGGTAATCTCTTGTTTGGATTTCTGTAATGTGCTTTACATGGGGCTACCTCTGTACCAAGTTTGGAAGCTTCAGCTCGTTCAAAATGCGGCAGCCAGATTGGTCACTGGAACATCTAGGTTGGACCATATAATTCCCATATTAAAATCTCTTCATTGGCTGCCAATTAGCTTCTGGGCACAGTACCAAGTGTTGGTTATTACCTTTAAAGCCCTACATGGCTTGGGCCCAAGTTACTTGAAGGAATACCTCTCCCTATATAATCTGCCCTGCACTCTCAGACATCTGGGAAGAAGCTATTAGAATATTATAAAACTTCCCAATGATTGTTTACAGCCGCAGCCCCTAAATTGTGGAACAGCCTACCGGAAGAGACCTGTCTTATTACTACTCTAGATACCTTTAAGAAGGCACTCAAAACAGAGCTCTTCCAGCGGACCTATCCACCTGATCCCCCTTAGCGGACCAGGAAGCTAAACAAGCTATATAATAATATTTTGGTTTTCTGGCTGTAGATACGACCAGGCACTTTACAGTACCTTTTAATCCTGCTATTTTATTATTAATGCTTTTGATTTATTGGTGTAATGCTGCTATTTTTATGGGTGGTTTTATAATCACTGGTGAATATGCCAGTCATTTTAAATTATAATTGTTATTATATGTAATTTTAAAGGGGGGGTTAATTGTTTTACTATGTCACAGTGTACTTTATGTGTGTTTGAGGAATTGTTTGTTAGCCACCTTGATTGCCTGACAGGCAAAAGGTGGGATACAAGAATAACGTTTACTTACTTACTTACTTACTATTTTATTGTAGGTATTTTGTATAACTTTTGTATTGTATATTTTATATTTCTATTTTGTATATTCATTTTTACTTTTGTAATCCCGCCTTGATCCGCAGGGAGAGGAGGGAAATATAAATTAAAATTATTATTATTATTATTATTATTATTATGGTGCCTTTCCTTGCCAATTTTAGGTCAATTAGCCATTATGGGAGATCTGTTCCTATTATAAACGCATAACTATTCTGATTCCTATGTAATGCAACATCATCTCTACCCCATCCCATAGTAATGTTGCTCGGGAATTGTGGCATATTTACCCAAGCTAGGGAATATCTCATTGTAATGAGTTACTTTAGAAACTAGCTACTTTTTTGAAATGTTAATTGGAATAGTGTCACATTTTTGCCTGCGGTAGCCAGAACTTTAATACACTCCTTTTCAGTGGAATGCCCAGATTTTCATCCTCAAATAATAATAATAATAATAATAATAATAATAATAATAATAATAATAATAAATATCCCACCTCTCCAAACAGATTGAAGTGGCTAACAATAATAAAACAGCATTAAAATACAGTAAAACATCATATTCCATAAACCCTCCCATCTACAATAAAAAGTACATTTCAATTATTAAAACAAAGCAGGAGAAATTAAGGGGCAATTGATGTGATGTGACTGAGAAGCTAGTCTGGGAAGTCCTGCCAGAAGAGATATGACTTGACCATCTTTTTAAAGCAGTCGAAACTAGCAATGTATTGAATCTCCTCCAGCAGGCTGTTCCATAACTTGGGAGCGGCAGAAGAAAAGGTCCTCTGGGTAACCGCTGCCAGCCTAGTTTTTTCTGGCTGAAGGAAGTTTTTACCAGAGGACCTCAGTGTGTGGGGCAGATTGTATGGGAGAAGGTGATCCCATAAGTAAGCTGGGCCCAAGCTATGAAGTGCTTTAAAGGTTATAACCAACACCTTGTACTGTGCCTGGAAGCTAATAGGCAGCCAAGTGAAGGGACTTTAATATAGGTGTTATATGGCTGCCCCTAGATTTCCTGGTGACCAATCTGGCTGCCATAGTTTGAATTAATTGAAGTTTCCGGACTAGATGCAAGGGCAGCCCTATGCAGAGCGCAGTACAAAAGTCAAGTCATGAGGTTACCAGTGCCACAGTTTTTAGGTCTTCAAGTTCCAGAAAGGGGCGTAGTTGATGTATCAACCAAAGCTGATAACAGGTGTTTCTGGCCATCGCGTGTATCTTGGCTGACATCTGGAGCAACAGATCCAGGAGTAGCCCCAAGCTATGAACACAGTCCTTTAGGGGAAGTGTGACTCCATCCAGGACTGATTAACAAACCTCCATATCCAGATTAGGGCCTTTGACAGCGAGCACCTCCATCTTATCTGGATTCAGCTTCAGTCTGTTTTTCCTCATCCAGCCCATTACCACCTCAAAACATTTATTCAGAAGGGAGATGCCTTCCTTAGTTGATGCTGTGGTCTGGGGCATGGAGAGAGATATCTGGGTGTCCGCAGCATATTGATAGCACCCTGCCCCATGCCTCCGGATGATCTCTCCCAGCGGTTTCATGTAGATGTTAAATAGCATTGGGGACAGGATAATAGGAAATAGGAAAAGGATGAAAAAGTCATGGGGTGGTTGCCTCATACTACCTATTGTAGGGTGTTGAGCAGCAAAGAGCAGAAGAAGATAAAGACAACATGCAACAAGAAAAGAGGGAATGAGAGGGAGGGAATGGGAGGGAGAGAAGAAAGGAGAATATGGGAGAGAGACTGCAAACATGAACTCCAATAGAGGCTCAGATTGGTTGGATTTTTAAAAAATTAAACTGTGGGCCTCGGCAGACGACTAATTGAGTCGTCTTCCGGGCCCAGAAGAGGAGGGGCAGCCGCACGTTCGGCGCCCCTTCCTCTCCCTGAGGTCGCCCTCGGAGTCGCCGGCCCTCTGCACGGCCGGCTCTCCGGTTAAGACCTCACGCCGCGGCAGCCGAACGCGCCGCGGCGGAAAAGACAGCGAAAGTGCGCCCGCCGCTGTTAGTGCGCACTTTCGCTGTCTTGAGGAAGGAGCGCTGATTTAGCGCTCCTTCCAGGGTCGCCGCCGGTGCGCCGAGGTGCGGAGGCTGCGGCCCCGCGGCGCGCCGGCCCAGGGCGTCCTGGACGCCCTCGTCTGCTTCCCCCCACAGTCTGCTTAGTCTACCTTCTCTATTATTCCCAAATGAGAGAAATTGCTACTATTACCAGAAAGTGAAAGAGAGTAATTGTGAGCTCATGGGGTAGGGGGAAATTGGTGAGAGAGGGCTGTCTTCCTAAGCTGACTGCACAAAGTTATAGAAATTCTGATAACACAATGTCAACGGCATATTTTATTTTTTATTTTTTTTACTAAATAATTTTATTAAATAAAAATTCACAACACACAATACATTCATCAAGAGTAAAAATTATACAATACATATCATACAATGATTGCTCTTTGTCTCACTTTTTCATAAATCATACTAAAGTTACATTAATTCAAATCTTTTCCTATATCATTCTATGACAGTATATAATGCATTATTCTAGTTATCACAGCTAATAAGCATCAGACATTCCTCCTTCCAATCTTACATCCAATCTAATTTCATTTCTTCTTATCTTTCTTTTCTTCTCTTCCTCTCATTTTTCTTTCCCACCTTCCTTTCTAATATCTTTTACTAATTTCCTTTCCAAATTCCTTTCCTTACTTCACTTCTTCCTTTCCACTGTCTCTCCTTATACTTTCCTCTTTCACTCCTCTATCCCTGCCTCCTCTTTCTATCTTCTCTTTAAAAGGTAAAGGTATTCCCCGTTGACAAAGTTATCAAGTCATGTCCAACCATAGGGTCTACCTTCTCTTATCCTCTTCACATTCACTCTCCCTTCTAATTCGCATATACTAACCTTTCTGCACTTTCTTCAACTCTCATTCTACTTTCCTTCTCATCAGTTATCAGTTTATTTTGTTCCACTTTATTTTTATCTTTTTATTACCATTCTTTCTGTTGCAACTCATTCCATCTTTACTTCTCTTTAAATGTTCTAACTAAATTCTATTCTAGCTTACTCTGTTACTCCTTCTATTACTATTTTAGATGTTTACTTCACATTTCATTAATTTTTTGACTTGCCTTTCTATAGATTCCATACATTTCCCCTTCCTGAGCCAACCAAAAAAGATTTTTTAATTATGCATATTATATATATATATTACTTTTTTTAAAGAAAATTACTGTTGCAATGTTTCCCCATACTTCTCTTAAATAATTAATCACTGGATTTCATTCCTCTTTGATTTTCCCTGAAATATTATGTTTTAATATTTGAGTTAGTTTATCCATCTCTATTGCATCATATAATTTCATTAACCATTCTTTTATGTTAGGAGTTAAACTGGACTTCCATTTTTGTGCATATACTAATCTTGCTGTTGTGGTCATGTAATAGCAAATTTTACCATATTTTCTCTCAAATTCTCCTTCAGACATGCTTAGTAAATAAAATGCTGGGTTCATCTGTAATATTCAAGATTTTGCTTATTGTTTCATTTATATTTTCTAATATTTTCTTGCTTTTTTTACATGACCACCAGCAGTCAACTGCATATTTTAGAAAGATGGAAATCCCATCTCCTGTTGGAGTGTTGTAGTCCAAGAGAAGCAAGTGCTAGCAAAGGATAGTTATGTAATATATTTTGCATTTTTTGTAGAGTTTCCAAGGTGCATTATCTGAAATGGCTGCTTGAAATTCAGTGAGCATTTTTCTGTATTTTTAAGTCACACAATACTAGCAGTAACAATAACTTCTTAGCAACAAATAACTCTGTGGTTACCTTGATAAAAAAATGTTTCAGTTAATAAATAAAAGTCCAAGCTATGGTATTTATAGATTAAATTATTATTTTATATTAATAATCACATCAGCACCAATTGGAAACAACTGTAGATTAGAATGAGGTTCTTGGTTTAATGTTACTAGGTAGGAAATTGATTTTTAAAAGCCCATTTGAATTAACATTTGATTCAGAGAGACACCCATACACTGTGTATATATTTTCAGAGCCTCAACAGAAAAGTTTAATGACCCAACAAGATTATTATTGACTGTCTCAAGACCTTACATATGGAGATGTATTTCAAAGGCAAAGTAGTGCCTTCTTCACTTCCAGAAACAGGGAAAGGCTGTGATCATGGGTTGGAGGTGCGGGTGGTAAGCTTAGGAAACAAATGTGATGTGTTTTAGATTGTTAGTTTATAGTATCATAGAGCCTCCATTGGTATTCAACATATGACTGAAATGTTTCCTGCACATTTTGCCACTATATTATTGTGCCAGCACTTGTGCCTTTCAGTGTAGTTAAGGCATTGCTTTTCCACAATCAGCTGGAAGTACAACTGAAATGGCGGTTTAGCACAGACCTCATATAGAGCCAGAGTCCTGGGACTTAAGGGCTTTGATACTGCTTATTAAAATTGTCCTGTTTCAATCAGGACTGTTTGTTGATCCAAGTTAGGGAACAAATGGTTTGAATTTTCCCGTGAATGGCCTCTCTGGGGCTGTTCTCACACTGACCAATTTAGATGGTGTACAGGGCAAAAACAGGCAGAACATGAGTCCAGTCCACACTCTAGGGTGATTCCCCAGAGTAAAAAGAGTCCCTGTTTCCTCTGAATCAGGTTAGAAATTATGGAGAATTCCATGGGCATGCAGATGGCACCCCTGTGCAGGATGGAGGGGAGGAGTGTCTGCAGGTGGGCAGAAGAGGACTGGAGGAGATGGCTTTGGCCAGGTGGGCTACTGACCCAGGCGAGGGTGGAGACAATGCTGCCAGTATTGCACCATTGTGAGTGCCAGTTGTCGTCCCCATGGATTTGGAAGGTTTTCCTGTCCATACAGACATGGCCTGAATTTTTTGTGTGTCACGTTCTCTTCTCAAATAGGAAATACTTTGACTGGTTCACATTCTCTCCCCCCCCCCCCCCCCCCGCTCCCTCTCCCACCCCCTTCAGTATAAAGACGCGGCCACTACTGCGGCTGCTGCCGTAGCGTGCACGGCCACAGCCACCACAGCTCATGTCGCGGCTGCCATTTTGGAAGTCAAAATGGCGGCCGTGACGCATTTGCGCATGCGCAAGAGTACTGCGCATGCGCAAATGCATCGCAACCACCATTTTGACTTCCAAAATGGTGGCCGCGACATGCGCCACCGAAAACGCGCCGGCAACCTTCAGCCTGGGCCAGTAAATCCGGGGCCTTAACCGGCCCCCAGGCCATAGGTTGCCGGTCCCTGGTATAAAGGAATAGAAGTTCTAGAAAGCCTTAATAATGCTTAACCTGTCCATACATGACTGGCTGTGGTACAATTGCAGTGTTTCAGCAAAAATAT
The DNA here is from genome assembly GCA_020142125.1 of Phrynosoma platyrhinos. Lineage (NCBI taxonomy): Eukaryota > Metazoa > Chordata > Lepidosauria > Squamata > Phrynosomatidae > Phrynosoma > Phrynosoma platyrhinos. The sequence continues at coordinate 111,856,461 of CM034703.1, forward strand.
TCTTTGGAATTGTTCTGAGAAACATTAGAGGACTACTGTAATCAGAAAACACTTTGAATCAACTGGCCAACAGCCACATTGGCAAACAGTGGGTGAGAAAGGACAGCGGTTGCAGAGAAAGTAAGTTTATCTCATGGGAGGGAAGCGCCCCAATCCTGTGGATAAATGGGATTTAAATCTGGGAATATCCAGCAAAAACAAGATTGTTTTCAGATTATGTCAGGCTAATTGAGCATTAATGTGACATTAGCCTATGTAGAAAGTCGCAAAATCATGCCACTTTTTACTTTTAGGAAAATCCTGAAAGTAAAAAGTGGCATGATTTTGCCCACTTTTGCACAGGTCATTGTTGCGTTAATACTCAATTAGCCCAATGTGTCTGAAAACAATCCCACTTTTGTGGGATTTTCTCAGGATTTAAACCCCATTTATCCATGGGATTTGGGTGCTTTGCCTCCCGTGTGATAAACTCATATGTTGTGTGGGACCTGTGCTATCTTCCATACTGTTGTCTTGCAATTGTGTTGAAGTTATTAATATTTTAACACAGGGGAGAATGAGATTTTCAGGATCTAATCTACACAAATAACCAAAATTATATAAAAAGGAGTACCATTGTTCTCATTACATTAAGGTATTAGTAATTATGATATATACCATACATATGGGATTGTTTTATTTACCTCACTAAAAATCTACTGGAAAAACAAGAGTTCTGTACATGTTGTTAAAACAGTAACTCACATCAGCAGATAATGGTGACTTAAAGTTAGTTTTAAAATGCAATAAAATTAACATTTCCTCAGGTGAATCACTCAAAATGAAACCATAACAGACCCTTAGAGAGCTGTCACTATCTTTCAGTTTGGCGTGAAATGTTCAGCCTTGCTAGGGTATGCTTCATTATAAAAATATATTTCTCAAGAACAATGTTTATATTGCTTTGAACCAACATTTCTAACCACTAAAGACAAACATGAAACAACTGGATTAGAATGCTTGAGAACATGTGCCATTTAATATGTTTATTTACTTATCAGCCAAGGGTCAGATGGTTTAAATTAGCTTGACAGCTAGAAGTACAGGCATTCAGGCAACAGAAAATAAAGAGATGCTTATTCCTTTTGTTTCCCCCATGTTGTGAAAGAATTCTCCTTCATTGTTTGCTATCTCAGCCTTTCTTCTGCCTCAGTATGAACAAGTTGCTGTTTTTAAAAAATTATTTCCTATAAAATTTAATCTAAAATTTCTCTGAATTTTAAAGCAGCAGGTAAGACACTTCACTTTGCCACACACTGGGCCCCTACTGGCCTATATTCAGGTTCATTTGGCTTCCCAAATTTCCTGTTCTACAATGTTCTGGGGCTGTGACTATTCCTTGGAGATAATCTGTGTGAATTTTTGTGCTAGAGTTCAGATACTATACTGCCTTATTCTAGGTGTCAGTGAAGGCTTGTTCATTAGCCCTCCATTCCAAGCCATCTCTAGGCAAGCTGTGACCTAAAAATAGAAAGCAAATTCTTGTGCAAAATGTCTGCTAACACAAGTATAAGCATTCAGTAATGCAAGTTCAGCTGTAAAATTGAAAAGCATTATTTAAAATCTCATGCTGAATTTCTATCGAAAACTTGGCTAGTGTCAGACACATCTACCAATATGGTACAGGTATCATTTTTTTTATAACTCCCCATCCTCGCAGAGAGAAAAGGTTACTAAAAATCTTTGAAAGATCAATATGAAGTTATCTGACCGTGGCTTCATTCACACATCTTTTTTTATTATTATTTTACCAGAACCATGCGAATAACCTCACTCACACATTCTGGGTTTGTTATTCAAACCATGGAACCTCATCTTTCCAGGAACTTCATTGCTTCAAATCTCTGTGAGTTCAGTTGCTCACATGTGCTGACACCCTTCCCTTGTCCCCACACCTACCGGCACACCTCAGCCGGAGGGGTCGATATCCCTTTTTCTCTACCCCATTTTCCTCTCTCTTTCTCCTTAGTGGCAGCTGTTCTACTGGGGAAGGGGCAGTGCTTTTTCAACCATGTGGGTTGTTGATGATGTAAATGCATTCAAAACCCATTAAAGGCATGGAGAGTTTTACCCTGAGTCTATTCGGGTCTATTCACATCGTTCACACAGCTGACAATGTGAATCTTTTGTTTAAAAAACTCTGGAAAAAGACTTGCTGTGGAAGAGCAAGTCGAATATCCCAGCCCCCTCCCCCCCAAAAAACCTTAATTGACTGTATTTGTGATGCCTGTGAACAACAAAGATTCATCCCAAATTCATTCTGGATTATTTTCATTGTGTGAATAACCTCCTTAACAAAGTAACAGGTATTAATTTCTTCATTTATTTTGAAATCATAATTTACCTGTCTGGTTATGAAATTCAACTCAGTAGTATATCCTGCTCCATATATTGAGTAGATGACTCATTGGCACTGTCCTATAGTTTTCACTGGCAGTGTCAAAATCCTCCAAGCAGATTTGGATCTGATGGTCTTTGTCATTAATGTTAAGCTCTTCCACAGCAAGACAGACCATCTTCATCAGTTCTATTTGGGCAGAACAAATAGGCAGCATAGTAAGTAGTTTCACCAAAAAGGATCCCTAGTCTGTCTCCTGGTGCCTAGCACAGGATACAATTAAGGCTGGCCTTCAAACCAACAGGGAACTTAAAGATAAAGAGGGAATGTCTAGAGATCCCAGCAGATTTCCCTCCATGGCCTTTTAATCTGTGTTGGTGCTGTAAGAGAGACTAATTCCTATCAACTTCCCCATCAAGAGCTCAATGTTCTCATCTATAATCAAATCATGGATGATATTTTGGGGACCAATCTGGTATCTACCAGTGGTTCCAGATGCCATGAGTGCAAGAATACTGGGAACTGTGTGGCATGTAGCGACAGAGTTCATGCAAAGCAATAAAAGCTAGTAAAAGATCCACAGCAGGCAGAGCAAAACCACAGTAAATGAATATAGCAGCCCCAAAATAGAAACAAAGGTCATCCTCACACCAGAGAGCTTCAAGTGGTTAAAGCTTCTCAAAGTTCTGTAGCTGAATATAACATTTCTTAGAAAATTACATATCACTTACAGTGTGTCACTGATTTGGATTAAGTACTATAGCTTCGTATTTTAAATGCTTCCAGCAATTTGAATTAATTAAATTTGAATTAATAGCCTGAACTATTTATGAAACAACATTTAAGCTTCTGTCTATAATAGACAATTGCCTCATCTAAAAGCAACTAGTGTACAATTTCAGTATATCTAAATTTTGTAGATTTCTAACTTTGAATAAAGTACAGAACAAAATGGGCATGCATGGGAAGCGATTGTATTAATAATAAAATAATATTTTTATAAACCTATTTGAAAGCATCTTTGCAGAAGCATAATAATTTATATAATATAATAGAGGTAAGGCCAGGATTTTGACATGAAACTCTGCATTCATTTTGTAGGTTTCTTAACACTACATACAGCATTACTACTGCATACATAATTTCTCATATATCACAATATTAGTTAACTGCATCTTAGGGGGGATTCAGACCAGGGCGTCCAGGACGCCCTGGTCCGGAGTGCCGCGGGGCCATGGCAGCCGCACCGCGGCGCTCCTGCGGCATCCCTGGAAGGAGCGCTAAATCAGCGCTCCTTCCTCAAGACAGGGAAAGTGCGCCCTAAAAGCGTTGGGCGCACTTTCCCTGTCTTTTCCACCGCAGTGCGTCCGGTCGCTGCGGCGGGAGGTTGTCCCTGGAGCGCCAGCGGCTCCGAGGACGACCTCAGGGAGAGGAAGGAGCGCCGCGTGTGCGGCTGCTCCTCCTCTTCCTGGCCTCGGAGATGGCTCAATAAGCCATCTGCCGAGGCCCTTAGATACAGAGCATCTGTTAGCTGAAAAGATGTTCAGGATGTTCATTCTAGAACAAATCTTTCCAAATTGTTTAAGACATGTCAGAAATTTCATTTGCAATTGCTATATATAAAATATTTAACTTGATCCATATTTTTAGTAACTTACTGAGCTTCTGATAATTACTCATAGTGCTTTATTTTGTTCATGGAAAGGAGGGGAGAAACCTAGGCTACAAAAGTAGTAGAAATCACCACACCAAAAAACAAAATGAAACACAAAAACCCTTAATCAGCTTTGATAGGGTGATTAATCATGATAATAGGAGTACATCTGTCTAATGAATTACTCCATTGATAAAATGTGATACAGCATTTTTCAGAATGGAAACAGATTTAATTCAAAAGCTGGGAATTTGTCATTCAAGACTGAGCAAGAAGTTTGTTGTTAGCTGCCCTTGAGTCATTCTGACTCATGGCAACCCTGTGGATGAGATTTCTCCTAATCTCCCTGTCCTTCACGGTTCTGCTCAGGCCTTGCAAACCCAGGCCTGTGAACCCCCCTATTGAGTCCATTTATCTGGCATGTGGTCTTCCTGTTCTTTTTCTATCCTCTACCTTTCCTTTTATTATTGCTTTGTCTCGTGATCCATGACTTCTCATTATGTGGCCAAAGTACAACAGACTCAGTTTGAGCATCTTGGCTTCCAAGGAGAGTTCTGGTTTGATCTGTTCAAGGACCCATTTGTTTGTCTTTTGGGCTGTCCACGGTATCCTAAGCACTCTTAGAATCATAGAGTTGGAAGAGACCACAAGGGCCATCCAGTCAAACCCATCATGCAGGAACTCAAAATCAAAGCATTCCCAACAGATGGCCATCC
>CM034703.1:111873689-111898159 GCA_020142125.1 Phrynosoma platyrhinos
GGCAAAATTTCCACAGGGGTTTTGCCATGGTTTTTCTGGGGCTGAGAGTATGTGCATGCATATTTTTTTTAAAAAAATAAAAAAATTAAATTATTTATTTATTTATGGTGATTTGCCCCCCCCCCCAATTGTTTGAGGGACAGCAACCCGGCCCCATGCTCAAAAAGGTTGCCTACCCCTGCCCTAGAGTCTTCACAGTTACTCCATGTAAGAGAGAAAGAAACAGTCTATGAACTATGGGATGCTTTGAGAACTCTCCACCAGTCTGATAGCTCCTTGTCTTGAATGATTTGGACAAAGTGCTTGTACAGCTGCAAGCTGCAAGAGGAAGCGTCTGTCACACAGCATCTCATGAAGGAGCTGTTTACTCAGGTTGCAAACCAAGGAGTAGACATCCACGCAGCACACAGAGCTTACATCTTAATCAGAAGTCTGACAAAAGAATGGGATTTACTTATGTACAACCTGCAGAGCATAGCAGAGAGAAATCTCACCATGGATCTGGTATCAGCACAAATTCTGAGGAAGATCAGAGGAAGATCATGAATGAGGCCAGACAACAGAATTCTGCAAGGAGAGAGAGAGCCACTCCACCCAACCAGGAAAGGACGGTTCCCACAGTGTCTGAAGCTGAAAAAATTTGCAGAGAGAGATGCTGCTTCAACTGTGGGAAGGCAGGGTATCTTTGGAAAGATTGCTGGAAGTCTTCTTCAGGATAAAAGGAGGGAACATCAGCCAGCTGGAGAAAGAAGAAGCCCCGGGAAAGGAGAGGCATTGTTTCACAGGTTGAAGGGAGTGTTACTGTTGCCACCCGGGCAAGCACTCCACATATTTGGCTTTTGGACAGTGGAGCCACTCATCATATGGTAAACAGTTCAAAGTTATTGTAGGACTGGAAATCAGCTCCAATAACCACTGCTTGTTTAGCAGATAGTGCTCTAAGGAAGGTTAAGCAAATGAGAACTGCATTTATTCCCAGCTTTGGAAAGATATTCAATAATGTGTTATATGTTAACAATTTAAAGAATTGTTTAATAAGTGTTTCCACACTAACAACAGATGGGTATCAATTGATATTTTTGGTGCATAATATCAACAAATGGATCTGTTTGTGCAAAAGCAGTAAAAAAGAATAGGCTTTACCACATGGCAGAAAAAGCTAAATATGCAAGTGTAACCAATACATCTGAGTTGTGCTTGTTATTTGCATAGGTTGATGGGACATGCAAGTTTTTCAAGCCTTTCTCAAAAAAGGTATGTCCAGAGTGCAAAGTACTTAGATTGTCCTGTATGTAAGAAAATCAAGTTAAAAGCTTTTCCTGTGTCCAAGGAAAGCAAGTGTTCCACCCAGAGGCCATTTCAGGAAGTCCATGCAGATTTGGCCAGCCCATATCAATCTAGTGAAGGGGGCAACAAATACATACTTGTAATTGTTGATAGGCACACAAGATATAGGTTTGTGTTTTTGTTAAAGGCCAAAAATGAGACAGCTGCAAAAATTAAGCAGTAGGTGAACACAATGGAAAGGGAATTTCCTTATAAGGTCAGTGCATTGGTGACTGACTAGGGAGAAGAATTCTTGAGCAACCAGTTGCAAAACTAGTTTAAACAAAAAGGTATATGTCATAAAACCACAAACCCTGCTTGTCTGCAGGAGGATGGTTTGGCAGAAAGGTGCATGGGGTAATCAGCCAGAAGCATGACTGTTTAATATTGGATGCACAAGCTCCTGCACATCTGGGGAGAAGCCACATTCACAGCATGTCACCTAATCAATTGAATGTGGAGTTCAGCCATTAACCAAACTCCATATTTTTTATTGTATGGCTGTGCTCCTAATCTGAACCATTTAAGAATTTTTGGCGAGTATGTGAATGTATTTGTTCCATCTCAATTCAGAAAGAAGGGAGAGCCAAAGTGGAGGAGACTTTGCTTTGTGGGCTTTGAGGGGAACAAATACAGATTTCTAATGGGAAATAGAGTGATGTTTTCTATGAGTGCCAATTTTGAAAGGCACATCAGTTGGGAAAGATGTCACTGTAACCAAGATGTGTTTGTTCCATTGGGCATTGTGCCACAAAATGCCTGAAATGGAGGGGTGATTTTGCCTAAGGCTAAAGAGAATGTAAAACAAGGCACATCACAAGACATTGCTTCCTTGCCACATATGCAAACACCTGCACAAAACATTCCTACATCAGTGTTTTAATCTAAGCAAGGATCTGATCTAGAACCAGTACAGCTGAGTAGTGAAGATAGTGAAAATGAATCGGGGAGAACAAAAGTAATCATACCGAGGAGGACTCACAGAGTAAGGAGAGAGCCAGATAGTTTGTGATTCAAGAAGCTAGAGTTTGCACTGTAATGGCAGAAGAACCTGAATGTTTTCAGGATATGTTGAGGTTTCCTAAGAACAGGAAAAGTGGAATCAGGCCATGGATTCTGAATTCAAATAACTTGTGGATAGGAAAGTGTTTGAAGTGAAAGAAAGGCCTGGAGAACACAAGATGGTAGGCTGCAAGTGGATATATAGGAAGAAAGAACTGCCTGGTGGTACTAAGAAGTACAAAGCCAGACTTGTAGCAAAAGGCTTTTTGCAAGAAAGGTTTGAGAATTATGACATGACCTTTTCTCCTTCAGCAAAGCCTGAAAGTCTTAGAATGGTGTTGGCTTTAGCAGCAAGAAGGCAGCTAGAAGTGAGACACTTTCTTTGAAAAAGCATACCTGAATAGTTTAGAGGAGACTATGTTCATGGAACAAGCTCCTGGTAGCAACAAAGTATACAGGTTGCAGAAGGCCCTGTTTGGACTAAAGCAAAGTGCTAGGTGCTGGAATCAGTGCATACATAAACTTGGATACAAATGCAGCATGGCTGATGCATGTATGTATACCAAGGGTGGTGTCATCCTAGTGATCTGTGTTGCTGCAAGTAGTTTGGATGAAGTGAAGCTTATGCAGGAGGAGTTAGCTAGAAAATTCAAATTAAAAGATTTGGGCAATTTGAACAATTATCTAGGGATTGAAGTAGAAAGAACCCAGGATGGGGTAATTTTGTTATGTCAGAAAAAGGTGATAGACATGATTGTGGAAAGATGTGGACTAAAATGTGCAAAAGAAGTCAGAAGACCCATGACACCTGAATTTGTTGGTCTAGAATCTGATAAATTGTTTGAGCATCCTGAATTATACCATTCAGTGCTCGGGAACCTATTGTTTGTTGCCAGCAACACTAGACCTAAGTTTCACAGTAGGCTTGTTGAGGAGAACCTCAAAACCCAGATTAATAGATTGGATTGTGTTGAAGAATGTTCAGTACCTTAATGGAATAAGGGACAGATGTCTGGTGATGACTGGAGGCATGTCTCAGCTAGAGTGCTATGCAGGCAGCTCCTTTGCATTGGAGGTTGCAGATAAGAAATCAGTTTCTGGTTTGGTAATCAAATATGTTGATAGTCCAGTTGTCTGGGGGTTCAGAAAGCAGAGTTCTGTAGCTTTAAACACTACAAAGGCTGAATTCACTGCACTGTCAGAGATGGCAAGCGAAGTTCAGTGGGCCAGACAGCTATTGGAAGGTTTAGGTAAACCATGTACAACATCAGTAGTAATTAATGAGGACTTACAAGCCTGCATTGGAATGGCGGAAACCGAGAACCTGAAAAGCAGGACAAAGTACATTGCAGTGAAATACCAAAATGTATGTGAGTTGGTACAAGGTGGAATTATAAAGCTGCAGTATTGTATTTCTGAAGAAAACATTGCAGACTTACTCACGAAAGCTCTACCTGTGGTAAGTCACGAAAAAATTACAGGTAAACTAGGTCTTGGGATAAAGAGTCATAATGAAATCTGTGCTGTGTAAATAAAAGTGTATTATGATATATTATGTTTGCATCACATCAACATGCATGACAGTCCGTACACCCCGCACACTGCTAGCGACACCATGGCTAATTGGCCTTATATCAAAAAGTCTGGCCAGCATTTGTTCATTTTTTATTTTAGTCTATTTTATTTTATTTTATTTTATTTTTCATGCATCAGCATTACAACACTGTCAGGAGAGCTTCTGGTTTCACAAGGAATGGTAAATGAGAATCTTGGGATCTGTGCTTTTCTGGATGCATGTGCTTGCCTACACATATTCAGGTTTGTGGATTAAATCCATTGTTAGGAGTGTAGATTGCCTCTTGTACAATGAACTTTTCTCTCATCTCCATTTTGTAAGCCCTGTGTACCCCACAAATTTGTTCAACGAGAGGTTTTTCCAACCCTCTAGAGCAGATTTGAGAAGTTTCTAGAGGAGGAGAAAAGTGATCCAGCAATGGTGTATTTTCTGCTGGTGATGGGCTCTTTGTGTTTCCGCTGACAGTAGACCTTGTATGTTCAGAGAGAAAGATTAAGAAGCAAGAAAACTGAAGAGTGAGCATAAATAAGATCTAATTTTATTTCAGCATGCATAGGGACAAATTTAACTGTTTTAAATTTGGCTGTGCTGCATATTTGAGTAAAAATTCTGAAATACTGGTACAGTGACCTACAAATTTTAAACAAACTATACATGCAATATACATACAATATAATATTTATTCATTTCATTTCATTTCTATGCTACCTTTCTCCCAGAAAGGGACTCAAGACAGCTCAGAAGATAATAACATTTTAAAAGACATTACAATAAAATTTAAAAACAATTAAAATCATCTAGATAAAACAGTATACAATTAAAACACATACAAAAGTTAAAAATATAACTAAAATATACACCCCATATAAAAGCCACCCTGTCATGATTCTATATTAAAAAGCCTGCCTAAATAAAAAATGTTTTTGCTTGCCTGCAAAAGGAAAGCAGGGAGTAATGCAGTAATTTCTCACCCTTTTGCTGCATTGACATCATAATGCCCATAAATGTTCTGCTCTGAAGTACATCAGTAATTCAGAGAAGTATGGAAATTGTCACACTGGACCATGTCTAAAGTAATTCGGTTCTTAACTCTGGTGATGAAGCATGGTTACACTGCTGAATTTGAGCATTAGTGGCCACAGAGCTGGGAAGATTGTTGTGTAATGTACAACTTAGGAACAAGTTACTTTGTCACAGAAGTATGACTACTATGAAAAAAAATGTAAAGTTCCTTCTACCTAATTTCTTTTTTACTTGGGGTTTGGCAAGGAAATCTTTTTTACTTAGTGAGCTAGAATTCTAGTCACAGATGCAGCTTGGAGGTAATAAAGATTTACAGGACTCTCAAATTTTTGGCATCTAATGTAAATAATGATAGATAACACTGCCACAAATTCCTGAGTTTATAGCTGCAAAACAAAAGGCAAGCAGTTGTATCTCTGGATGTTGGTCTGCAGAGTATTATAAAGGTATTATAAGTGCCCTGGCAACTGGCATATTTTGGAGGCAGAGGGGTTGTTGATTGTTCTTAAATCTGTCACTGTGGGGTGTTTTTTTTTAAAAAAAATCCTAGCACTAAGATCCTCAATTAAGATGGAAGAATTCTAGCTATTGCTCATCAATCCAGAAATAAGTGAACCTGCCAAAGTAAACATAGCTGTAATAAAAATTATGGTTCCAACAGCCCATGCATTTTAAAAATCAGTTTTTCTGTTTGTAGTTTTTTAAAAAAAAATCAGAAAACATGGCAGGTTAGAGAAGGTCAGTATTCTGGATCTCAGCAACGAGACAGTCCAAATGTACAGATATTTAGGATGTTTGGACTGTTGTTTTCTATTCTGCTGAATTGTTTTAAAGCTGTGTTTTGCAAGCCTTCAACTAATACACTCCCTGAATGGGGGTGCTTTTGCTTCTGTTGCTGCTACTTCTGCTTTTGGAGTTGTGCCTCGAAGATATGCAACTATTTATTTGTACAGTTGACTTAATTTGATTAATATCTCTGAGGATGTTGTTGCTTGTTTGCTTTGGAAATGCGGGAATATCTCTGGATGACCTCCCATTGCATGCTTGTGGTTTTCTCAGCAACTATTTGACAGTTGCTTCAAAAAATAATAATTGAGATTGTCAATTGCCTTTTAGAGCTGGGGTTTTTTTTGTTTTGTTTTTGTTTGTTTTTTTTGTTTTTGTTTTTTTGGTAAAGTAAGAGTTGAAACTTGCTTTGTAGTCTCTATTCATTCAGTATCTGATCCTTGAGGTTCTGCTTGGAAAAAATATATAAAACACATTTAATGTTGCCTTCTTCAAAAATGTACAAGGAAGAGTTAAATTAAATCCTTATATTAGACCAAAGCCCATTTGATCAAGCCCATTTGACATCACATTTCCAGATTATTGTTTTTTGGATTTAGGTGGCCCAGCAGTCTGCAAATAATTTCTGTTTTAGGGCTTAGACTAAGATTAAAAAGAGAATTGTTTAGAAAAAGTAGTAGAAGAAAGTTTCCACACCTTTTCATTAAAAGGCATCATGCAGTTATTAGAAGAAATAATGGAAAACATGGAAGGGCTGCAAAGAAGATGTTATTGTCTGCCCCCCCCCCCAACAAAACCTCCATGAATGGGGCAGAGTGAGTTGCACAATAAAAGCTTTGTCTGGAACTATCTTGGGATGAGGTAAAAGAAGTTATTTTTTCTAATATATTTAACATGGGATGTTACAGAAGATGAACAGAATAATGTGAAAGGAAACAATGAGAAGAAAGATTTAGGGGTGAAACAGATGGCCCAGAAGGAGTGGCCCAAGGCCACTTGGGCCACTATAAGGTTAGGATTGTGGTGACTGCACGGCCCACTTCCAACGTGGGTTGCCGCCACAGTCCCAATCTGGCCACTGCCAGAAGCTGGATCTAAATGGCTCCTTTTGTAACAGCTTCAGGCTGTCTTTGGCAGTCTTGGAACAGCTTCGAGACACTTTGGGGATGTGTGTCATCTAAATGCCACACCTTCAAAGCGGCCAAAAGCTGCTTCTACTGCCCGTGCATTTCAGGCCATATTCTCATTAGCTTTGTATGAGGTTATAGGGGAACCAGTGTGTAAACCATATGAAGGTAACATATTTATCCTCTTTGGCTGACTGAGGGACCTTTTCTTTTACTCAGTTATAGAACTATGATTCCACTTTAGGGGCCATGGTAACTGTATGCATCCAAACATCTCCTAATATAGACATTAATTCAGCTATAGCTTGGTATAACAGTAGGCACAAGCATGAGTGTACAGGGCTGCAATGGTATACATAGCACCTGCATAGGTAGTGTAAATGAATGTAGACCCAACCATGTGGAAAGACATGGGATAGAGGAGCTGCTGGAAAAGCACCACTACACACACACACCACTCTGCATTTCTGATGGAAACCAAAAGCCAAAAGGTGAATTCCCCTTCCATCTCTTGTGTATTCCTAAGCACCCTTTCCTGCGCGCTCATTCCTGGGGGCTCCAGATCTTGTCTAGTTGTTGTAAAGTTCATGAAGCATTATCGATCAAAGTCAATCTCTTTCATCTCCTGAATAGCAAAACAGACTCTACACTTTGGAAACCTTCTCAGGTTGAGGGGCAATCAATCTTTTGGTTTCCCTACGAAACGTCTATAAATTGGAATTGACTTAAAGGTATGAATAGAACTCCAAAACCTAACCTTTTTGCTGCGGTCAGCCTCCCTGATTGTCTGGTGATTGTTGCCCTCAGACTTCAGTCTGACTTGCTGTTTCTTTGTTCCTGTCTGTTTCACTGAACCTGAATACTCAAGCTCATGGTTTAAGCCATTCCGGCTTTCCTGCCTTCCATGGACTGTCTCTTTAGGATCAGCAGATATACCTCCTTATCCAACCCTCAATCTCTGTTATTTCCCTTCACTTTTCTACATTCGTTTAGTTCTATATGCTGTATAAGACTGTGTGCTACTCTAGTATGTGTGTTCCTTTATATTTCTCCCAACAAAAGTTCATGTAGTTCCCCATGATTGGATTCTCTGTCAGTTATTACCAGTATAGCTGATACTCAATTCCTGAATCTGTTATTTCCGCTCGCAAAGCCAAACTAAAGATTCTCCTGATTAATTAAAGGTAGATTTCCAATATCAGTGGAGGCTTTACAAGTCCCATACATTTTGAGTAACACAATATTATATGGAATTCTGGGATATGCAGTTTAGGAAATGGTACTTAGAATTCTAAGCCACACCAAGCTACAAGTCCCAGGATTCCATCCTATGGAACCACGGCACTTAAACTGGAATCATAGTACTATATCTGTATAACCCAAAAGAGCCCTGAGATAATGAGATGCCTAACAATGAGTTGTGAAAGATAGACATATGCAGTTTAGATGGAAGGGACTATCATGTGATAAATTCTTACTGCTTACTATTCCAAAGCAAAAGTCCCAGAGTGAATGTTTCATATAAATGGCCTAATCTACATACTGCATTAGAGAGCATTGTCTATAAGGATATAGATATACAGTTGCCCCTCCATTTTCACAGGGGATCCATTCCAGACCCTCCCCCCCGCCCTGGCAAAAATGGAAACTAGCATATATCCAAGCCCCATTGGCTTGAATGGCTGTCCGCTCAGGCCCCCCATCAGTAATCGAGACCACGGACTTCAGGTCCGCAAAAACAGAGGGGCAACTGTAGATCTCCTAGTTTCACAGACCAATAGGACTGGGAGAAGATTTTTATTTGATACCTTGTGCATAAATAAGATCTTTTTGCTAGGTACAGTTTCAGGCTGTCAAATATTGCATTTTTAATGATGGCAGTCTTATTTTATATGTTATGGGGGGATGCAGACAGGTGGCCGTGGACCGCCCTGGGAAGCGGAGGATTGGGGCTGAGGCTGTCCCACGCCTTGGCCCCTATCCCCCCTTTTGGCGCCTGGGAAAGGAGCGCCAAAATAGCTTTCCTTTCCCAGGTGGCGAAAGGGGCGCCTAAAGAGCCACCATGTGGCTCTTTTGCGCCTCTTCCAGCACAGCATGTCCAGACGCTGTGCTGGGAGGATGTCATTAGAGCACTCACCGTGTACAACAGTGCGCATTCTGATGACATCCTCGGGAAGGGGTTTGGAGTGCCTGCCGTGTGGCTGCCCCTCCCCTTCCCTGGCACCAAGACGGAGCTTTGCACCATCTGCAAAACTCCTATGTCTCCAAATATTGCTGTATCTGCATTCTCTGACCTTTAAAATGTATGAAACTCTATAATTAAAGTTTTGTCCTTCCTATTGTGTATATAGTTTAAGTGAATAGAAGGCTTGAAGGAGTCATGATTGCCAAGAGAAGAATATGAAATATATTATTTTTACTTTGATATTTTCCAGTAAAAGTGTTAATGTATTTGTTTTAACCTCTGCAGTTCGTACATGCCCCAAACTCTTTGCCCCTCAAAATGGACAAATTAATTGCTCTCTAAATGAGATCTCATATAAGACCGTATGCTTTGTGACCTGTGATGAGGGATATGAACTAGAAGGCAACACTAAACTCACCTGCCAAGGCAACTCACAGTGGGATGGAAAGGAACCAAAGTGTGTGGGTATGTTTTTTTGTTATATTATGATCCAATGGCACTGGTTGATGATGATGATGGTGATATGGGAAGAAGGAAGAGGATTTTTTTACCCTGTATTTTAGACCATATACTCTCACAAGATAGCTTACATATACAAGTCATCAAAATTTATTGGAAAATTCATCACAAAATTACAACTCATCACAAAATTGTAACAGTTGTAGCTGCAACCAATATGTCCTGGCAAGATAAAATAGGACAAAACACAAATTCCTAAGCATATTTTTAGTTAATTGCCTTTGTTTTAACAAAGATTAGTCATAGTTTCTCTGCCTCTTGTCATTCAACCTACTGGATTTCTTCTATGTTTTCCCCTCAAAAGCATTTTTACAAGATTGTATTACCAAGTGTCCAAATGATAGGCTTGTGGATATTCGTTTAGAATTCAAAAACAAACACCCAGATGGTTCCTCTCTTCCAGAACTGCAGACAGAAACATGAAAAACATATGGTAGTTCATGTTACAAAGTTTGGAGATTGTACCAAGTTAAATAAGTCCTTTAAATGTAAAATAAAGTTTATGTGCATTTTTTGGTAACAAGCTCATAATATTCCAAGGAAAGATCATCAGGGAATTGGTGAAAAATGATATCACAATACATTAACTCTATTTTGTCTAAATTATACTGAATGTTAGCCTTACAGGTATATAGTGTGCTTTCATTATGTCCTTTGTGATAAACAAACTGGGCACCATGAATGTAAACTGTGCGTAAATGTGAGGATCTGAACTGGAATATTCTTCATTCCTACTGTTGTTTTTGGCAGCCATCAAATATTTCTGGGTCTCAGATTTATCTGCAGAAAATGCTAGGTCTTGTGCAGCTGTACTCAGCCACTTAATCACACTTGCAAACACTTTATTTAGCTAAAGAAGTTGTGTCAAAAATAACCGTTTTTGCAGAAGTTCAACCCATATTTCCAAAACTGACCCTTCTGCATTTCAAGCTGATGACAACATGCAAGACAAACACCACATGTATATTCCTTCTCCAGATACAAAGTGAAAAATATATAAGGGAGAAGACACCAAACATCAATGAGGTTGTAGTTGACCACACAGGTGGATGGGGAAAAACAAGGATGGAAGAATAGGCTTGAGCCCAGCTCTAGTTATGGATTTAGCACTTCTTGAATAGTGCCATATTCACTGAAGAAGGAGTGAGTGCTGTGCTGAAAACCAATAGGATCACTGTTCCAGCATCTCACCTTTTCACCCTCTCCTATATTGCTGGGGGTGAAAGAATTAAGAAGACTATGGGCCTTTGCAGACTTCCAGAAATAGTGCAAATTGAGTCCACTTTAATGGTTAGGGTTAGGGTTAGGGAATCATGGGAACTGTATTTTATTGTGGCACCAGAGCTCTCTGACAGAGAAGGCTCAATGTCTCAGGGGGGAAAAAAACATTCCCATGACTTCCTAGCACTAACCCTAACCCTTAAAGTGGACTCAATTTGCACTATTTCTGGCAGTCTGCAAAGGCCCTATATGTGGCAAATGTAAAGAACCATTTCAGTTCATCCCAAGATAGATGGTTACAGCAGATTTTTAAGACAATTAAAAATAACTTCATTCACTATTCTCAAGTCTTTGTGGGAGGTGATCATTATGGCATTTAAAAAAAAAGTTTCTAGCAACATCTTACATTCATAAACCCCTCTGCTAACTTTTAGCAATCCTTCCACCCAACCTGATTTAATGGCTTTCCTATTTTATTTAATCTATAGTAGTATTTGTGCTACTGCTTACCGAGTGTTAAATGTGTATTCTTTTTGTGTCTGTTATTCATGTACCTCCTTCCTCTAGAACTGCATTGTCCTGCCTTCCAGAAGCCAAAACATGTAACTGTTCATCCACATAGCTGTGGGCTTGAACCATCCAAGTATGGAACCGTGTGTAGGTTCACTTGTCCCAATGGATTCATTTTGTCTGGAGTTAGAGAAGAACTGAGATGTTTAACCATTGGGAAATGGAGTGAAAATGTGCAGAATGCTTTCTGTAAAGGTATGGATTTGATGATAGTATCCTTTTGTTAAAAAGAAAGAGAAGAGTTGGAGAAAGAGACTAGTGAGAAAATTGTATGTTTGATATTGGAATAGCCAAGATTGAGGTAATTATTCAAAAGTGTTAAATAATTTGTGCTGAATGATCAACATTGGCTTGGTGCAGACATAACCATTTCCAGTTTCTTTCATGGCTAAAAGATCAGGAATATCCCAAAGGCTGGTGTGTTCTCTCCTTCTACCTCCTGGAGTTATTCCTTTCTTCTTTCCTTTTCAACATTACCCATGATGTATCATTACATTTGTAGCAGAATCAACCTTAATCATAGCTAGCTTTTTAGTTAGTTTAAAAAGAGGTTTGAAATTCTATTGCACAAGATCAGAGTTAAGAATGCTGAAGCCCATTGATTACAGCAAGTGTGTGCCATTCTGTGTTGGACTTTGGTCCAGTAGACTTGCAAAGAATTTAGATAAGTGTATCTTCCATTGGCATGAACAATGAACAATAGATAAAGAACTATGATTATTAAGTATACCACAGTAGTGTCATTTAACAATGCAGGGCCAAAATGCATCTTATTTCAGTATGCGATTTTATTTTTAATATCACTTCCTGGAAATCCAGATCCGACCTCTTTGGCATACACACGATCTATTCAATCCAAGACAATTATTACTATGTTCATGTTTTCTTACAGTAATAAATGAATGAAAAAAGCCTTTTAGCCCATGAACTGAGTGGTATCCTTAAATAAATATGTGAAAATCAGATTAGCATTCTCATCACAATCATTATCACCACCAGAACAGCCACCTATTCATTCCCCATAGTCCCTCTTGGTTGCTAGAGTGACATTGGAGGCCATACCTGACAGAATTCCCCTGCAAGGAATTATATAGTACCAGGGATAAAAAATAGTGTGGCCCTATAGATGAGATTGAACTGCAACTCCTAGCATCCCTCACTGCTCGTTTTACAATAACATTTAGTTGTTGTTACTGTGTGCCTTCAAGTCATTTCCAACTTATCATAGCCCTAAGGTGACTGTATCACAAGGAAAGAGTTATTCATAGAAGGTTTATTGTGGCCTTCCTCTAACGCTGAGAGGGTGTAATTTGCCCAAGGTCACCCAGTAGGTTTTCATGGCTGAGCAGAGTTTGCACCCTGGTTTCTCAGAATCCAATCCAAACTCAGAACACTACTCCATTCTGGCTATATCTGGAGGGTTGCACAATTCTCACCCTAGCTCTAGATTTATGTGTCATGGGCCTAAAACAGACAGGCATTTTAAGATGGCTTCTGTGAAGCTTGGGGGCATGGCGTTTAGATGATGCACACCCTCATCCTGTGTTGAAGCTGTCCCTAGGCCTGCTAAGGTGGCCCAAACCCAGCCCAGGAAGGAGCGGATCTTTTGTACTCCTTACCACAGCAAGGGCCAGATTGGGACCATGCACATGTGGTCCCTGGCATGAATAGCGCAACCCTAATCTGTCCTTTTTGGGCAGTCTGTTTTGCCCCTTGCTCTCTTTGCCTACACACTTTCTTCTTATCAATTGTACACAGTTATTCCTGTCCTTAGAATTGTGCCTCTGTGTGAAGTTCTGCTCTTCTAGTAGCAGAACCATAGCTTACTGGTGAAGCATGCTTTTAATATGCAAAAAGTCCCACATTCAGTGCCTGGCATATCCATTTTGCATGAAAAGAGGGAACTTCAGTAAGATAGTTGAGAAGACCTTTGAAAGTTATTACTGGTCATAGTCTGCAGTAGGGGATTACAGATTACTGATCCAGCTCAGTATAATGCAGTTTTGTATTTCATTTATCCTAGCCTGCTCCTTTTTCAACTCCATGTCTCCACCATCCATTGTTTCCCAACATTCTTGCTTTTCAGTCTGCTTTATGCTGAACATTCGGTTATTTTTAGGACTCCAAGGTGAAAACTACTTCAGAGCTGAATGATGTTGCTTTTGTGCAATGAAAACAGAGGGTATTAATCAAAGAATACTGCTATAATAAACTAATCATAATGTGATGTTTGGGTAGGCTTCATGCCAGGGAAATAAAATAGTCTTACTTGTGAAACTACAAATGTCCTAATTATATATGACAATATACTGCTGAACATAAAGATATCTGATCCTTTTATTTATATCAAATGTTCTTTTAAAGGATAAAGGATTCAGGATACCAGCAAAACATATTGTTTCTTAATATTATGCGTGTTTTAAAACTAAGGACCAACAGCTAGCTGCCACTGACCAAAATCTGCTCCTATGCTCACTGAAGTGATCTCATGCCTAGGAAATTTAAGATTGGATCAATTTTTTGTATAGTCAGCTCTTCGTATCTATGAGGGTTCTGTTCCAGACACCAACACCAACACCCCATGGATAGCAAAATCTGTAGGACCTGAATTCCCATTGTTCTCAATAGCGTGCAACATGTGCACAACCACTTTGGTATACCACACAGCACCATTGGGTGCAACAGGGTGGGGCCATCTGCAGATCCTCCAGTCCGCAAATGGCTAGCCCACGAAGGGGAGAGTTCACTGTACAGTACTTTCCTTTGGGTTTTTGTTTATTTATGTTAACATTGTAATCTATAAGCATATTTTTAAAAAGAGAGATAGGATTAATACTCAGCTTTTGATAAGAGACAAAACCTGTTGGTATCAGCTGTGTGTATGCCCATGCTGAGAAAAGGTGGACAATTTTTTGTGCTATTTCATTAAAATAAACAGTATGGATAAGAATGACAGCAACCTTTATTTAGGTTAGAGATAGTAACCTCGATGTAGGGTATAGATCAGGGTAGGCAACCTTTCCCCTTTAAGGGCCGAGAGACTTCAGCTCCCAGAAGCCTCAGCCATGACATAAAAGCATGTTTCTGTACAAGAAGAAGAAAATGTTCCATTCAAAATGTTGCTATGTGCCTTCAAATTGTTTCTGACTTATGACAATCCTAAAACAAATCTATCACAGGATTTTCTTTACAAGATTTGTTCAGAGGAAGGGGTAACCTTTGCCTCCCTGTGAGGCTGAGAGTGTCAAAACCCCAATCTTTTCAGTAAGCCCACAGTGAAAATTGTCTTGTTATATCTTCCTGGTACAGACATTGAACCACCAAATATTAGCTGCCCTGACAACATTGAAACTGCTACACTTGAATACCAGAACTCTGCAAATATTAGTTGGGAGATTCCAGAAGCAAAAGATAATTCTCGAGATGAGGTGAGGAAAAAAATTGGGGTGTTTTTCTTTGCTCACTCTTTTCAGGGTTAGTTCATATGTTATATGTTATGAATTACTGAAATAACAGGTAATGGTTTGTACTTTCAATAATAATAAGATAACTACAAATGTGATGATGATGATGATGATGATGATGATGATGATGATGAATATATGCCTATAAAGGGGAAAGGGTACATCTATCTTCCCTTTTCATTCAGCTCAAATAAATGGTGGTGGCAGAAATTTGGATGTGGAACTCTAGCAAAGAAGAAAGGGTTAAGATGTCACCTTTATGGTGCCAACCTTCCACTGATGATTGTAGACCAGATGGATGTTTTAAATAAATAAAAAATTCAGAGGCTAAATGTATGTTTAATGTGTGTTCTGACTGTAATTACTGAGTGCTTAAAGGGTACAATGCCAATGTTTTCAGACAAAAACTGAAGAGAATACTGGAACTAAAATACTCAAAACTAAACTTATGGTGAAGATGAATCCTATATTTATGAGTTGTTGTTGTTGTTCTTGTGTGCCTTCAAATTGTTTCCAACTTATGGCGAGCATAAGGAGAACCTGTCACAAGGTTCGGTGTTTTCTTGGCAAGATTTGCTTTGTGGGGGGTTGCCTTTGCCTCCTTCTGAGTTTGAGAGACTGTGACTTGCTTAAGGTCACCCAGTGGATTTCAGTGGCCAAATGGAGATTTGAACCCTCGTCTCCAGAGACCCAATACAAGGCTTAAACCACTACATCATGCTGGCTCTCCTATTATGAGTTGAATAGTGTGCTAATAAAATATAGATATAACCCAAAAAGCCAAAATACAGATTATTCATTTCCAGCTATACATGCATTCATACAGATCTAGTATTTCTATAAATAATGTTTCTTTGTTATTAGAACAGTGAATGTTGATTCAACCAAGTATTCTGAATGCTTAAGATGTGCTAGGCAGCTTCTTGGTACTTCATATGAAACTTACCTCTGAAAATGGTTACTGACTGTTTCCTATTATGTAATATAAGTTGTGACTGAGAATTCAATGCTTAGTGCTTCTAAAAATGTTCCTCTACCAGGTGTCAATTCAGGTAACTCCAGCTTTTGTGCCACCTTACCTATTCCCAATTGGAGAAGTTGACATCACATATACAGCAACTGATGGTGCTGGAAACCAGGCAAGCTGTACTTTCAGCATCAAAATTATTGGTGAGTGGTGCAAAGCAATTGTATGCATCCAAAAGAAAACTCCAACAGTTTAATTTGATGATTAACTGACAATGTAAATTAAACAGAATGTCTTAAAGGATTTCTGTAAGTAGTTCATATTTATGTTTTGACCCGTCCTCAAGTGAAAACATCTCCACAGTCATGGAGTGGCATGTCTTTTTGCAGTGATGTCATGTTGTTATGGCGGGGGGGTGGGGTGTTCCTATATGTATCCTAACTTTTCTCCCAGTTTGGGACTCAAGGAAGCTTACAACAGTTAAAACAAACATAGTAAAAATTCATGTCATACAAAAAATTCAAATGTAGCTCAATTCAGTTCAATTAAAACCAATTAAAACATAACTATTAAAAAGACAATAACAAATAGAATATATATGACATTGTGGAAGGCCTGTGCTCCTTGGGCAATCAGGAAATATACCAAGGAGGGCACCATGTTGGAAGACAGAAATAGAAATACTATGGGAACCCCTTTTCTGCCTGTTTAAGTATGAAGCCAAAACACCCTATAAAATAGTTCAGAGAGTTACATTGGTTCAGAATTGGTTCATTGGCATCTGATGTCTGGCTATCAGAGTGTATAATTCTAATCTTGTTTCACTTTTGTTAGTTTTTATTTATTTATTTATTAAAAACACAGATCATGACCTTTAAAGATGTAAATGGCCTTGGACTTGGTGACATAAAAAAACTCAATAGTCACACAGTGAACTGCCTGGACTTTAATATGTGCCTCAGAGCCTCAGCTCTCTTTACCATCATCTCAGGCTGTTAGAAAAAAGAGCACTTTGTTTGGGATGGAGCCATAGTTCTGGAATGCAGTTGATGATTCTCTTAAGTGCAGAGATTCATCAGGCTCCCACTTTTCCATCTTTTTTTTTACATAAATTTAAACTATTTTTTATTTCAATGGGCTTTTAATGTGTAGTTCTGTTGCTGACTTAACTGAATTCTAACTTGATTGCTGCTTGTTATTTTCTACTTCATGTAAGTTGCTCTTGTTGTTCTATGAGTACAAGAGTGGGATTAAAGTAATTATAGATTTGTTCTAGCCACTGTATATTGTGGCTGATGATGGATTTCCATATTATCTCCTGCAGAAAATAATAATGGCTGTTCTGATTATTTTTCCTTTTCAGCCATACTTTTATTTACTGCTGCTATTAAAATTGTCATTCTGTCTCTTGCCACCTTCTTAAAACCCAAAGCCTATCCTTGTGTCTTTTACCCAGGTTGACAATACAGAATGGCAGATATGGCCTGGAAACTGAGTCATTCTAACCCATTCCGCCATTCTTTGGAGGGGACTAGCTTTTGATGGACTACCTTTCCCTGGGAAAAACTTGGGGCAGCACACTAATATCCTGTGGGGCTCTCATTTATATCTAACACTTTACAGTATGGGAGGCCTGTCTCTTAAGCAAAAAGATTTAAAAGGCAATAGCAAGTCCCACTCCTGTGTGAGCATGGGTTTCCTTAAACATACATATAAAATTGCTTGGGAGAAGTTGGCCTGCTTTTTACAGTGAGAAGTTGTTATGTTTCTGTTGAATATTTATTGCTTTTAGCTCTAGTCCCTGTATCGGTATGATTTTCCCCCTATGTCTTCCTATGGTTCACAAAGGAAGGAAAATTCCAAAATAAAAAGACCAGTTTAAGGCAAAAAAAGCAACATTTGGACCCATCACCTCAAACCAGGGAAATGTGGATCACAGTTTGCAGCCCCCACATGCTAACACAAAACATGAGCACAATGATGGATCCTCCTTGTACTTTAACCTCTCTGCAAGTAAACCCAAGGGGTGTTTGATTCCCTGAATATGACAAAAAACAAACAAACCCAACCACCTTCATTAAAAAAAAAAAACAGAGTTAAGGTTGTTGGACTGTACCCTCAAAGAGCAAGGAAACTGGTATTAAATCACACCTCCCTTGATTTCTTTATTTTTTAAAATTTAAAATATTTTATTGATATTGAGCAATAGTACAATATCAGTATTACTATAATTCACTCTCTTGCTACAAACAACCCACTCCCTTTCCATCCCTTTCCTAGTACATAATACATAATAGAAATACCACTGTGTCAAAACTTGTACAGCTCCAATTTCCATTCTGTTTCTTTACATCTTAATCATTGGATCTAATTATTGATCCAACATTTATCATGACCTGTAAAAGCAACTTTCCGAACTCTCTAATTTCTTCCAATCTTGCTGCACATAACATAAGTGATATGAGCTCTTGAAGGCAAGATGTATTCTCCTATGTCAGATACAACAACTTTACAAACTGATGTAAAAAAAACTCCACTGTTGTTTCCAAACTGGAAAGAGTATAATTATTTACTTCTTCACTGAGAGGGAGTTTAGGTGAGACGGAAAGCTAGGAAGAACAAGCAGTAGGAGGAAACCTTTGTATTAAGGGTGGAATCCTATATACAAGTTGTACCATGTTTGTTTAATTTATATTATACCTTTGTCCCAGAATATTTATTTGTAGAAATATATATATATATATATATATATATACATACACATATATATATATATATAGAGAGAGAGAGAGAGAGAGAGAGGACACTAAGCCTGTTAAGCACAATGAAATCTCTTTCCCCCAGTACAGTTCAGCTGGACTGGATTAGTAAAGATGGTCTAACAATGCACATCTGATTTTTTTAGATGTTGACACTATCACAGTCTGTGTTTCATTTTAGCTCTTCAATACCTCTAGTGATGCTCTACATAGGAGGTGGGGTGACTAATGGGCTAGTGCTGTAGCATTTATTTGGGCTGGACAAAAATGTACAAGAAGGTCTCTCAGTGTGTTCATGTTTTGAGTTAGCATGATGAGTGAAGGTTAATCTGTGGTTCAGATTTCGAGCTTGTCTACACTGGCCAAAAACCCTGAACTCATCCCGGATGCAGTGAGTCCTTACAATGCATGTAGCAAATTTGCTTCTTTAAGCCATGAATCTGGTTTAACAGAAAACACTGTTTTCTGGGGTAGCTCAGAGTATCCTGGCCCCAAAACTCCCCCAACATTCCCCCATTACAGAAGCTCTCCATTCCATCACTATTCACACATGCTTCCCACCAAGCTGCCCAGTGTGACCTCCACAGGTTGCTTCATTCTGAGGTCAGAACAAGGCATCCAGCAACAATCACATGGTTGGGCACCTCATTCTGACCTCAGAACACGCAACTGGTGGCAGTGGCAGATGCACTGGGTGGTTTCTGGCATCATATCATCGGGCTCCGGATCTTCCCGGAAGATCCAGGGAAAAAAGTAAGTTTTTACAATTTGTTTTAAGAGGGGCTATATTCCAGTTCTGGGGCTGAATGTGCTGGATGTTGTCCAGTCTGTTTGCAGCAGAATCGAGTTTGGGGCCATGCATTGTGAAGTCTCCCTGCAGAGAGAACAGGGAAGGCCATTTTATTTGACCTATACAGACAGCGCCTGGAAAGACAAACATGTGCCTACTGAATGATTAATTTAACTTAAATTCCTGTTAGAACCACACACATAGGAAGTGTGTGCAATAGCACCTGGCTGCTTGTGTTCTCCATCAACTCATATTGACAGGCATAACTGCATCCGATACTGAAAACAATATTTAACAACAAAACTAGTGGCACTTATTAGCTTTATCTTCCATAAATGTGTCTAACTTTTTTTAAAGTTATCCAAGTCACATTTTTGTAGCAGTAAGTTCCATAGTTTAACTGTGCACTGGGTGAAGTACTTCCTTTTATCTGTCCTAAGTCTCCCACTCTTTCACTTCATTTCATGCCCTCGATTCTAGTATTATGAGAAAGCTAGACAAATTTCTGTCTGCTTTCTCCACATCTATAACTGTATGTACCTTTTTCATATCTACTCATACTCAACATTCTAAGCCAAAAAAGCCCCTAATATTATAACCCTGAATCCACTCCTCTCCCATTCTTCAGTCTTGTTTGCCTGATGTGAAGGATGGTTATGACTCAGCTCAAATGATCTTGTGGAGCAGACCATGTAGCCATAGGTGAGAATGTGGTTTTGTGGTTACATTGAACCCAAATTGATTTATATGGGAAAGATTCAGGCAGCATTCCAGCAGCTTATGTTTCTGCTGAGAAAGTCCTCTATTCCATGCTGTTAAATCACTCTTATGATTCTTATCAGGTGAATGGTCTTATTAAATGCACATGTCTGGAATTAAAAGCTTGCATCAGTGAACTTGTCCCCTCCATTAACTTCGGGGAGTAACTTGCAAATGTGCATATGCTTAGGATTTCCAGCTGTGGCCTGCATAGTGTCTGGTGGTTGAGAGCTAGCAGAGGACAGATAAATGTCTACTTTAGTGGAAGTTGCAGTGCCAGCTCTGTAGTCTAAAACATGATATATAAGTATCTATGTGAAGTATTTTTACTGCCTTCATAAACATTGTGTTTAAATATCTGCTGCCTTTATTGGCATGAAATTGTTTGTATTTCCTGTTCTAATGATTTAAAAGTTCACAGGGAATAGTTATTTTAGGATTGTGTGGCATCTCTGAGTTTCATTTGATGTTCTTGCTTAGATTTTTCTGCCTTAAAATCAGTTTCCTTTGATGTATTCAAATTGTTTAGACACAGAACCTCCAGTGATAGATAAATGCAGATCACCACCACCAGTTCAAGTAACTGAGAAGGAGTACAGAGTAACTTGGGATGAGCCACAATTTTCAGACAACTCAGGTGAGTGGTTGTGACCTTAAAAAAACAAGAACCATTCAGAAAGGGAGAAAAAGATTCTCCCAGAAATCATTTGGAACATTTGTTTGGATTACATTTTGATGAGACTGTATTCAAAACGCATTAAGAAATGTAGTAAGTATTAAGATATCATTAAGAAATATAAGATCTTCGAATAAGCCTTTCTTTTTGTAGTAATGAGAAATAAACAATACAATTTTGTTTTCATTCTCACATTTGTTAGCAGCCACAGAGCAGGAAATTGGAGGTAGTAGAGGTTACTTTATAGTATGCACAAAAAGCCAACTCTAGCATATAGTAATAAAATATTTTTAGAACACTAGTATTTTCCATTATTTTACAGAGAACAGTGATTTCAATTCATATTACTTAACATATTGTTCAGTCAAATAGCAAAAACGTGGTTGTTATATTCTGCAAAGTGGAATATTTGATTATGATGCTGTGAATCAACATGGATAGTGGTGGTGGTAATGGTGGTGATGGTTAGATACATTTGTTCTATGCATATCTTATATAAAAGTGGAAATATGCCCATAACCATGGATTGGAAAAGTAGCGCAAGCAATTTCATCCATCCACTGCTCAAGGCAGGAAGCAAAGTATCTTTGGGCCTCTGCTGACGGGCAGCCATGGGCCACCCCAAGAAGTCACAGTTTGGGGCCGAGACTGCCGCACTCCTTGGCCCCTATCCACTCTTTTTCTGACCTTGGAAGGAGCGCTAAAATAGTGCTTCTTCCGCAAGGTGCAGAAAGGGCACCGCAAGAGGCATTACATGCCTCTTCGGCATCTCTTCCAGCTCAGCGTGTCTGGGCGCTGAGTCGGAAGGATGAAATCGGAGCGCCCGTCCAGTGCAACAACGGGCGCTCCGATTACGTCCTCAGGAAGGGGTTGGGGTGCCCAGCGTGAGGCTGCCCCTCCCCTTCCTTGCCTCCAAGACAGTGTAAAGCGCTGTCTGCAAAGGGGGGTTCTCCACATGTCACATGGTACACACACACCCCGAGTCAAGATGACACTGCCCCCCTCCAAGATACACACCTTATAAAGGAGGCAGAAAATGAATCTTGTTGGGGAAAAATTTTCCCCCTCAAAATAGAAGTGATTATAATAACACAATGCTATCTATCTCTCATCACAGCATTATTAACCTTCTCAAATACCTTTTCTATAGAGATCCACCAAGTGAGCCAGTCTCTGTCAGGGTTCACAGCTCTTCTTCCTGCATGATGTGTTTTATAGTGAAAGCTTCAATGATGAAGCTTCCACTTTCACTCAGGGAGATCTCAGGGCTCCCTCTTTGGTGCAAGGGTGCAATCTTTAGCCGCACAACATTAATACATAGCCATCAATTTTTATATACTGACCATCTCTTTTACAAAGGTGTTACTCTCAAGATGACACATTAGAGTTCAGAGGTAATTCATATGCATAAAAACATTCTAATTAAATGCCTTTTAAAAAAAGTGTCCAATGATTCCTCATCTTCTAAGGAAAAAAGGAGAGATTTTATTTTTCAAGAAAGCACTCATTTATTTATTCATAGTGTTGCTCTCTCTTTCTTTCTGTGTTTTGGAAATAAGTCAATCAATATTCATATAAACTGCTCTTGGAACTTTCCTGTGTGCCACCTGTCCTTGGAGGTGAACACTATAGCATTGCCTATATCCCCACCAGCCTCCCCTCAAAAGAGAAGGAGGTAGCATCACTGGTGACCCGTGTTCTCCCAAAAGGGAGATGGATATGATGGTGGTGCCATATCCCTACTGCCACTCCTCACATGTAAAGATGGGGAAGTGGTAACAATGGACATTGAAAGGGAGAAGGAATTGATGTTGTTGCCTGTGTGGAAAAATAAAATTAAGTCAAATCTATTGCAAGATGCCAGTTATGGAGGCTGCTATGTAGAGCAGCAAGGGTGCTGTTACAGCAGGAGGGGCCAGTAAACTCATCTCTCCTATCACCCTGCTGCCAAGATGACCGTCTCTCTGAAGCTATAGGTAGGACTAGCCATGCAAATTGCCCTTGGAAATAAAAATAATTAAACAACTGGCTAAATCATCGTTAGACTGAGATGCACAAAGGGGGCACTCCAGAAACTTTGTGGGATGTGCTACAGATTTTATTCGGCCTTGAATAGAACCTGAATGTGTTTCTGGGTTGTACTTCAAAGTCCACTACAATAAATTTCCATTTGGTTCTAAAGTCCATACCTGTTATTAAGAATCCAGGTTTGTAGTTATGTAGAGTGTTGGAACTGGAATGACTTCTGCTTCCCTTTTCTTATCTCTGACTATTCTAGGAGCTGGCTTAATAATAACTAAAAGTCACTCACCTGGAGATCTTTTTCCCAAAGGAGAGACAATAGTTCAGTATACTGCCACTGACTCATCAGGAAATAACAGGACCTGTGAACTCCATGTTGTTATCAGAGGTTTGTGTTGATGGTGTAACATGACCTTAGGGATGCAGTCTCTCCGCGTTCAAATTTTGAAATTCCAAAAGGATCCAGTATTGTTTCCAGAGAGGATCCAGAACTCATCCTGTCAGCAGGAATGTTGTTTGTTTGTTTGAATTTTATTCTGATTGCTGTATACATGCAGTTTGCCAAAAGTTTCCATTCCTTTGGTTCACTTATGAATTCTCTCCATGCTCATTAGCAACATGCAAAAAAGGAATCTCAATGTGATTATTGGGCTATGCAGACGGGCAGGAAAAGGTGACCTGAAGTTGCCTTTTCCCTGAGCTGCAGCAACCACACTGCCTGCCCTGAAGTTGCCCTAAAGGGGACGGAGCAACCGTACTGGGGGGAGTCAATGCAGCTTTTCCAAGGCTGCATTGAAGTCTCAGCAACCACACCGCAAGCCCCAAGGATGCTGCAAAGGGAGACGGACCAACTGGATGGGCCGGCAGCTGCTGCTTTAATTTTTTTTTCTCTCAAACGCATGCGCACATGCACAGGAACATCTTTCCACACCTGCACATCTGTGCAGGAAAACATCCCAGCGCACTTGCACAGGACCTGTCATAGGTTAGTATATAGGGCCTAAGCAGATGGGCGGCCATGGGCTGCCCCGAGAAGCTGCAGATTGGGGCCGAGGTAGCCGCACTCCTCAGACCCAATCCTCCCCTTTTCAGGCCCTGGAAGGAGCACTAAAATAGCACTCCTTCCGCAAGGCGCCAAAGGTGCACTGCAAAAGGTGTTGGGCGCACCTTTGGCATCTCTTCCGCCACAGCGTGTGCGGACGCTGCAGCGGAAGTACGTCATCGGAGCACCCATCGTGTGGAGCAATGGGTGCTCCGATGACGTGTTCAGGAAGGGGTTGGGGCACCCAGCGTGAGGCTGCCCCTCCCCTTCCTTGCCTCCAAGACGGCACAAAGCGCCATCTGCTCCCCCCCCATAGTCTGTCACTCTGTGTACAAAAGTGACTAAAGTTCAGCATCCCTGTGCACCTGCACAGGACCTGTTATAGGGTGGTATACAGTCTGTCACTGCGCACAAAGATGACTGAAGTTCAGCATCCCTGTGCACCTGCACAGGTTCTGTCATACACCCACAAGGATTTGCTGACCTCTGCATCCCCCCAAGTAGTGGATGCAATAGACAGGTGCTACTGTCTGATTATGCCACCCTTGGGGTGAAGGAAAGGGTTTGTCAACTGAAAAGACACTCCATCATCCTCCACAAAGCTATCCCACACAGATCAGGGCAGAGGGGAGAGGTACATGCAAGGGAGGTTTGTG
>CM034703.1:111906734-111920622 GCA_020142125.1 Phrynosoma platyrhinos
CAGCTTTCCTAAAGTCTAGAATGCGTGTCTGACTATGCCTGGCTTCTAAAGGAACCTGACTATGCCTGGCTATATAAAGGAACCCTTTAAAAGCCCTAGTATAGATCTTAGAGATATCTACTAGCAGCCCACAAAAATAATTGAACAGGTAGGTGCAGAAGCAATAAATACTGGCAAAACCCTGCAAAACAACAAGAACAACAACAATAATTTATTTATACCCCACCTCTCTGTCAAACAATCGAAGCGGCTTACAACAATTAAAATTCTATACAATATCACCTGTCTCAAAATACACTCTAAAATCCTAGAACCTACCCACCCCTTAAAAAAGTATTCAACCAAATATCCATTAAAACAGCTTAAAATAAAACATCAGAAATAAAAGAACTGTCTCATGAGAACTCACACTTTTTATTTACACCAATGTGAAAGAACCCTAAAATGTGTTATTTGCTTCCAGTCATTCTTCCAGAAGGATGGATGGGTGTATATGTGACTGAATTGGCAATTTTGCTACTGCAGCTGCAAAAGAAGAGAGGAGAGAGTTACAGAGGCTTTCCTTTTTTAAAAAAATCCTAATAATTTTCTCTCAGAGGTTTTTGCTATTTAGCAAAGGTCTAGCAGTCTTTCTTCATTCTCCCTTTTATTACATAAAGGTCAGGGGTGTACCCAAATGTGGCAGAGGAGGGCCAAAAATATCCCACATGTTTCTTAAAAAGAGGAAATGGAGCACAGCTGTGCAGTAAAACAAAAGTGTGACATTCTTTTCTTTCAAAATTAAATCTTGTGATTTGAAACAACAACAACAACATTTATTATTACGGCACACGGCCAGCACAAAGAAAAAAGAGAATTCATAGTGATTGTCAAGAACTGTCCTTTCCCCCCACAATTCAGTGAACCAGCCTTCTGTATTTCAAACAGCAAGAACTTTATTCCAGTAACTGTAGGTGTTAGCAGAAAGACGTTTGCAGACAGAACTGCTATAATCCCCAAACATCAATACCATATTCACAATTCCCTGCCCTAAAATTTAACAGACTTAGCTATGATTCACCCATAAATCAATACATATCAATGTACCATCCTTCCTGGTCTAATCACCCAGCCCCCCCCCCCCCCCAATACTCTCAATTTCCCCTTCTACATCTTATCTCTTGTGAATAACTGCACCCTACACACATCTGTGCATTCCTGTACCAAGCAATTATCTTCACTGTAAACCAGCATGAAGGTTCTTTCCCAACACTACACATCTCATCATCCCCAATATCCACAATACACACATTATATGACTTAAAATGCCTCCTATATTACTACATTAATAACTAATTACCCAACCATACACATAACTCGTAATAGTTTCGATCAGAGTTTGACAGTGATGACAAGTGAAGAGCAAAAAGAGTGATATGTCTACTGATAAAAAGGACTTATATGAAAAAGCCCACAATCTTTGGTTTGTTGTTGTGGCTGTGGTTTGTTCAGCCAGAATTCCTGATTCTCACATTATGCTAATTCACAGATGAATTATTTGTGGTTTGTTTAATCACGCCTACTTAGAGTAAGAGTGGACCATTGGGTAAATGCTATCCAGAGAGATCTGAGGCCAGATCTGTACTGCTAGGTCTTTCTCTTTTTTCTTAAAACAATTTGACAATACTTGATACGTTGTTGACATTTGTGAAAGTTCTTTCTTATTTCAGTTGACCTGCTTCTCATTAACATTGTCAGGTCCTGGTGGCTGGGGTGCAGCAAACCGACTAGATTATTCTTATGATGATTTTCTTGAAGCAGTTCCTGAAGACGAACAAACTAAACCACTAGCTGGTTCTGTGGCTGTGGCACACTCACGGGTCAAAAGGCACAAAAAGATAAATATGCCAATGTCAGATCACAAAATAAAACTAGTTTTTAATATCACAGGTAAGAAACTTGTCCTTTTTTATTTTTCAAAAATGTAATTTTTCAGGTCAGTATCCAGTTATGTCATTGGTACTGGTGTAAGACCACTGTACTGCTGTGTATTTTCAGAGAAGCAGCTGTGTGACTAATTGTGCAAGAGATGGTGCAGTTGGTTGCACAACTGCATGGTACAGCCATTTGCATGCAGGTGCAAATACAACTACTGTTATGCAACTAATCTAGTGGGAATTTTTACTCTATTTGCATTAGGTTACATTAAAACTAACATGCTTTACTTGATTACTGTATAAAACCAGGTTGCGGGTTTGAATGTCTTTTATGAGCCATTTCCTTTTGTCGCTGCACATAGGAAAGGTGTCTACAATTTGAGTGTCACAGAATTGTTACAATCTCTTGCCCTCTCTGCTCTTTTGGCACATTGTGGTAATCAACCCTGAAATGTCTCCATGCATATGTGTGAAGTTTGTTTGTTTATTTTCCTAATTCCAGCTAGTGTACCATTGCCTGATGAACGAAATGATACACTGGAATCAGAGAACCAACAACGCCTTCTAAAAACACTAGAGACTATCACAAAAAGGCTGAAAAGGACTCTCAGTAAGGATCCAATGTATTCTTTTCAGTTTTCTTCTGAACTTCTTGTAGCAGACACCAATTCATTAGAAGCTGAAAAGGCCTTCCTGTTTTGCAGGCCTGGCTCTGTTCTCAGGGGCCGAATGTGCGGTAAGTAAAATTCTGTCAAAGTCCTGGTATTTTATCATTTTTGCAGTGTTTAAAAGGAATGTAACCCTTTTTCAAGTAGGGATTAAGACAGCATTGTGGGATGTCAGTACTTAAAAATTCCAATTCATGCTTTTCTATTAACTGTATTTTTTTTTTAAAGGGAGGTGGGATTATATGAAAGAGGCACATTCTTTCTCAGTGTGATTATTCACTTTCTGTGCCTGGACTCTATCATGTTTTGATGTGTGTTCTACATAGATGTGTAGCATTTTATTAGACAGTAACATTTACTTTCCATGATAATTTTCAGTAGATTTTTGTGATATGACATCTGTTGGGCAGAATTCAACTAGTTGTGCCCCCCACCCTCAAATAAAGGAGAGGGGACTGGGATGAGGAAGCAATTTTCAACAACTCGTTTACATTTCTGCACTTCCAGCAGCTTCCCAAAATCTGTCTTGGTGGGTCTTCCAACCTTCCAGAAAAGACTTGGAAGAAGAGAGTAATTAAAAATCACACACACCCTCACATACCCTTCATACAACTGACAGCCCATACATCACACACATACCTTTCATACAACTGACAGGAGCTTTTCATTGTCAGAGGGAACTACTTGGATTCCACCTGTAATTTGAATTTTGAATTTTTATGGTATGGTTTTCAAATGGTAGAGGACACCATCTCTGTGGACTATGTCATTTCAGACTACAAGTGTGCAAGTCCACATATAACTGAATGCCCTACAAATAAATAATTCTTACATGTGTAGAATCCACACAGATTGCACTGTAGAATAAACAGTTGATGCTACAGCTGCATCTGCATTGCAGAAATATTCCGGTTTGACACCACTTTAACTGGCAAGGGTCAATGCTATGGAATTCTGGGAAATGTAGTTTGCTGTGGCACCAGGGCAGAGCTGCTGTTAATTCTGCAGCTCAAACTATGGTTTCTATACATGTGGGTATTATTTATTTGTAGGACATTCAGTTATATGTGGACCTGCAGTCTGAAATGACATAATAGTCCACAGAGAAAGTGTCATCTGCCATTTGAAAGATCAATTACCTTCAAAGTCTTAATTTCATATTCTGTGACTAACGTTTTGTTTCATATTTAATCTGATTAAACAGTTAACTGCCCTTTGGGTACCTATTACTCCCTGGAACATCATGCATGTGAAAGTTGCTGGATTGGATCTTACCAGGATGAAGAAGGGCAGCTAGAATGTAAGAACTGCCCATCTGCTAGCTACACTGAATATCTCCATTCAAGAAGTGTTTCAGAATGTAAAGGTGAGAGTTT
Source organism: Phrynosoma platyrhinos (assembly GCA_020142125.1). Classification (NCBI taxonomy): domain Eukaryota; kingdom Metazoa; phylum Chordata; class Lepidosauria; order Squamata; family Phrynosomatidae; genus Phrynosoma; species Phrynosoma platyrhinos. The sequence continues at coordinate 111,910,695 of CM034703.1, forward strand.
AGCAAACATCCAGTATGCTTGTTTTTATCAGCTCAAAAACTTTCTTTTCATACAGACACATAAAACACTTATAAAGGTTTATGTTTTTAAAATTATGTTTGTAATCTGTTTCAAAATGTTTGGGACAATCTATCCTAACCACTTAAACTTGTTTCTACTCTACTAGTTATGATAAGAGATCTTTTGCTTAGCCAAATCTAGAACAGTGAAGGAAAATACCATAATTATTTGCAATTTTCTGTTCTATTTACAAGCTAACTTTTCCATTTGTTTATAAAGTACCAGCAGCTGACACAATAATGTGTGAAATAGAAATTCCAGTTATTCTGATAAATAATGTAGCTACATTGAAGATTATGGGCTGCAGAGAATGCCAAGATTCTTCCCAGAAACCAAAATGGAGGCGCACATCATAATGTCATCAACAGCTACCATTTGAACTACCTTTTCAAATTTAAGAGAACACTAGTTCAATTAATAGAGGGTTAGATGTTGGGGAAGAAGATTTAAATGTAAACTGAAACTACACTAAACAAAAAAAAAAAATCCTTGACTGGGATTCTCTATTAAATTGTAGAACTGTAGGGATATCATTGCAAATCAACTTTTTTGCATAGCTTTGCTTTTATTAGCATTGTTTGTTTGCTTGTTTCTGTCCTAGCTGAAATGTACCCAGCACTGCCTGGGTACATACTTAATACCCAAAAGGGATCTGAGGGCCTCCTGTTTTCTCATAATTTTTTTAAACACCAGGAATCTTAGAATTCCTGATGAGTTATAGCTGCTCCCTCTTTTTTGCTTCCAGATTTGGCCTGTTGGGAGGATGGTGGTAGTTCATACAGCTCAGAATTCATGGAATGGTTATAGAGTGATAGAAATGTGTCTGAGGTAACGTCAGATTAGAACTAGCCTGGAAAATGTGTTTAATAAGAGATCTTGTAGTAACTTTTCTTTTTCTGTATTAATCCACTCACTACCTGAAATCCTTCCATATCAGAGATGTAATGGGTCTTAGCCGTGCATATACAGAGACACAGGGAGACATATGCCTATATATTTTTCAGTTACCTTATTACCCTTTAGACATCCCAGAGGTGGGCTTGGAGGAAGGACTGAGGAAGGGCTACTCTAGAACATGGAAAGAGCAATCTGGAAGGGAGGGCTTCGCATACAATTATAGCACAGTGTTCATCCTCAAACAAGATTCTTTCTACTTTAGTTTTCAAATTTTGCTATATAGTACATGGTTCAGATAGTCCATTTTAATCAAAATGCTTCACTCTTATTTCATGTTTTTATTGCTGATATGTGCTCCATGCTCCAAGTATTTTCAAGATGTTATGCGGCATGGATCCTCTGGGTTTATAAATAGCCAGTTATACTTTGTTTCATAGGTTATTTTTGCCATTGACTGATTGGGTTGTTGGCTGTTGGCCTTAATGCATATTTGAAGTTAGATGTTGCTTAATTTTGACGTATTGTTCTTACATAACTAGCTCAGTGCAAACCTGGAACCTATTCTCCAAATGGCCTTGAGATCTGTGAATCATGCCCTTTTGGCAAATATCAGCCCACAACTGGATCGAAGCAATGCATTTCTTGCCCAGAAAATATGTCAACAGTCAAAAGAGGAGCAGTGGATATATCAGCATGTGGAGGTTTGTGATATTTGAATTCCAGGAAAAAGCATGTTGCTAAACACTGTTCAGAATAAGCCCACTTTCCAGCTCTCTGCATAACTCAAATATTTTTGAGTCACAGCATGTGGTCATGTCTTTCTTCTTCTTTCTTATAAAGCCCATAATTTTCTGAGCAAAGTAAACAACAGAGCTACACAACATCCATATGTAGAGTGAAGGTCAGTAATGTCTAGTGGCTGGAGGTTGCAGTGGGTCTTTGGTGTGTCCAGGAGGTTTGTACCTTGACACAGCTGCTGAATTTGTTGCCATCACAGTGGCTATAGGAAAACCTCCACACTTTTTTTTCAGGGAAAGTTGTGGTCCTTGGACTGATCTATATATATTAGCCATACTAGAGATTTAGCAGAGTCCTGGCCTTGTAAATTGCATTTTGACAGAATATCTAAAAAGTGCCAGGTGTCTAGTTTGGCACTGAATTCTCAATAGTCTCTTCTTTTTCTGCCTCTCCCATTTCCCTGTTGATCAAAAGTCTTCTATGTAAGAATTATTTATGTGACTGGATGATGGGAAGCTGCAATAGCAATAGTTAAAATAGGTTTTGTTTTACACTTCACAGTACCTTGTCCAGCTGGAGAATTCTCTCGTTCAGGTTTAATGCCTTGCCACCCTTGCCCTAGGGACTATTATCAACCAGACCCAGGGAAGTCCTACTGCCTGTCTTGTCCATTCTATGGGACTACCACAGTGATTGGTGCTCGATCCATAACTGACTGCTCAAGTAAGTTATTTTCTCTAAACAATACAATAAATTGGTGATAAAAGTAACAACGAAAGGTCTGCTATACACTCTCTTCACCCACTCTTACTAAAACATTTTTACAAGTTTAAGGAGAAATGGAACAGAGTGGGTAATTAGAGAAGAAACACAAGCCCATGATGCATTTCACACAGATCAGAAATAAACAAAATGGGATGACAATGTACAGAAGCGATTTTCTTTATGAGGCAATGGGATGTCAGGGCTCCTTAAACCATTTTGTGTCCAAATGGATTAGTAGCCTCATCCCTCTGAAAACTGGCTAAAGACAGAAAGGATGGCTAAAGACAGCCTATAACACCCTCTGTTAAAGACCACTCCTCTCATAGTTTTCATCTAGTAAGTAGTCTAGGTTGTCTTATGAACACAATACTATTGGGATACTTGTTTGATAGACACTAATGAAGTTACAGCCTGTTTTCTTCCATGTGTAGATCTTGTTTTGCTCCCCTGCTCCTTTCAAGATCATTGTCCATGTTTTCTTGAGCATCAATCAGCTCTGAGCATAAATTTTACAGAATATTGAATGCAAGCAATTTAATATACAACTCAACGACACAGAATGGAATTTTAAGGCTGATTTTGGCTGATGGAAGCATTACTAATGCTTTGACACTAACAGCCAGAGTGAGTGTTAGAGCTCCTTGAGAAATTATCAGCCTCTTTCTTTGGATGTATCCACTGTGGCTGCTGCCACACTACAGAATTAATGGTGTTTGACACTACTTTAATTGTGATGGTTCCATTCTGTGGAATCTCTGGTGTGGCACCAGAGTACTCTGACAGGGAACTACAAATCCCAGAATTCCATAGCATGGAGCCATCATAGTTAAACTGGTGTCAAACTCCATTAATTCTGCAGTGTAGGTGCAGCCTAAGAAGTAGTTCCAACCTATGTATGGGAAAAATTACATGTTACATGAGAATAAGTTTTTTGTCATTCAATCTGTCTTGTGGCACTTTAAAGACTAACATGTTTTATTGGGCATGCACTTTCATAGACTACAGCCACTTCGTCAGGTGCCTCAAGACTCTTTGTTGTGTTGTGTCTACTTGTCCAAGTATCTTAGATCTGAATAATTCTGTTTTTAAATAATCAAGAAACCATAGCTCCTCATAGTGTCATCCTAGGCAGACACTGCCAAATCTCTCTACTTGCTCAAGATCTCCATTTATTTTAAATGACAATTTTCTGTAGGAACTTAGACGGTCACTCTTTGGGCTAAAATGTTTTCATGATTTTGCATACAGAACTAAGTTTCAAACTTGATGGGACCAGTGTCCCTAATTGGTGTTCATATTTGCTGTTAAAATAGCCCACTTTCATTTTTATATATTTCAAATGGATTGTCATCTAAGACTAAGCACAGAGATTTGCCAAAGTCACATCTCTATTGGCCCTAAATAATTTGGTAGTTCCCAATAATTCTGTGTTATGACTTTCAGTTCAAAGATAATAGATGTGTGAGTTAAGCTGAGTTATTGTAACATACCTTTTATTTGTTGGGTGTTTCCGGTTAAATTGAATATGTAATTAACATAAATGTGAATAGCTATATCTGCACAAATCAAAGTGGATCCTTTTTCCACCATTCTATCCCTGATTGTGTCACAACATTGCTTTTGACAATCTTTGCAATGGAACTTTACTGCTGATTTCATGTCAATCCCATTTAGGTTTTGGCTCTACTTTCTCTGCAGCAGAGGAGAGTGTAGCATTGCCAGTCGCTCCAGAAAATATCAGCAAGGAATACAAAATCAGCAGCCAGGCAAGAGCAAATATAATTTCCAAAAGTCCTATTTTTCTAGAAATAATGTTACTGTGAAAGCATCTTGTAATAATAATAATAATAATAATAATAATAATAATAATAATAATAATAATAATAAACGTATTTTGCCTTAGTTACCTTCTTCTTCTTCATCACCACCATCATTATGTAGATCCACCTTTGCCCCACACTGTGTGCATGTTTTACATATACCTTCATTTTATTCTCATACTAATACTGTTATGGTAGTTAGGCTGACAGAAAGGTGGTTCATTAAGTGAGTTTCATGACTAAGTGGAAATTTGAATCTGGTCTCCCAGGTTGTAGTCTGGTGCTCTAATTACTGGCTGTCTACAGTATTGGCTACAATTTTACATCTGGAGGAATGAGTCAAAATCTGAGTTAAATATCCATTTTGAACATTTCTTATGTTCATTGCAGACAAGACAGCATTGCCACTGAACAGGGATTGATAAAGTTGTAATCCAAAATATCTGGAGGGTGCCTGTCCATGAGATAGTTTGTTGTTTGTATTTCAATAGGCATGATTTTCTTTACCAGCCTCTTTCTTTTATGCCTTATGAACTTTCATGAGAAATTGTATTATTTCCATTGCAACAGATATTCCATGAATGTTTCCTTCAGCCATGTCATAACAGTGGGACTTGCAAACAAGTTGGAAGTGGGTACATCTGCATATGCCCACCCGGATATGGAGGTAAATAACATTGTTCGGATGCTGACCTTGTGAAACAGGTTGTATGGGGTTGTTGTTATTATTGAAAAGCACCTTTCAGATTGTCACTCACTGATAAATATTGAAGAAGGTCTATAAATATATCACATGCATTTTGATAGAAATATTGGCTTGGATCCAAATAATTGTGAGAGGAGAGAAATATGTGTGTGCGTGTGTGTGCACATGCTTGTGTTGCAAACACAAGTGCTAGGAAGACTTTTTTAGTGCAGTGCTGTGTGGCATCACAGCACAAGAAACACTGTGAATTAAGGAAGATATATGCTATTGTGTTTACATTCAGATGGGTCAGTAAAAGGTCCTGAGAAAGAATTTGTCAGTGTGCAAGTATCTACCTGAATTTGAGATGATTTGCTTTTCGCACTGTTGTTCCACTAGAAGGGAAGAAGCTTTCCACTAAGAGAAGGAAAGTTTTGGACCTCTGAATTGTTCTTAGGTTTTTGTACTTTTTCCCCCTTTTCTATTATATGACAGTATTTCTCTTTACTGGAGGAAGTCTAACATAAGATACATTTTCCCAGTGCAGCATAGCCATTTTCAACCATATCTATATACTGATCATCAATATCTAATATTTTCTTTAGTTACAGATGAAAAAATTACTTTGTTTTAAAAGATATATAAGGCTTTATGTCAATATTTTCTTATTCACACTGATAGTTCTAATACATTTAGCAGTACAATCTTATATATGTCTGCTCAGATGTAAGTGCCATTGAATTAAAATAATCTTACTCCCAGCTAAGTCTGTATGGGATTGCAGCCTAAAGTTGTTTGTTACTTGTTATATCAGGATTGATTTCTTTTTATTGGTAGGATGTGCATCTTTACTCCAAAAATCCTATTTTTCTAGAAATAATGTTAATGTGAAAGCATCTTGTTGTTGTTGTTGTTATTATTATTATTATTATTATTATTATTATTATTATTTTGCCTTAGTTACCTCCTTCTTCTTCATCACCACCATCATTATGTAGATCTATCTTTGGCTTATTGATACTAAAATCCTATATACTAAAAAAGGGCAGCTGGGCAGGCAAGGCAGAAGACTGCCCCAATCTCCCTTGCCTCCCACTGCTTCACCAGCCTGCCAGACCTGGAAAGGCCCAAGTGGCTGGATGGGCAGGTGGGTAAGGCAACAGACTGCTCTGTACCCTACCCTCCCTCCTGCTGCCTTGTCCACCTACCTGGCGAGACCCAGAAAGACCTGTTTGGCTGGTTTGGTGGGTGGCTAACCAGCAGATTGACCTGCCCTCCCTTCTCTCCCACTGCACTGCCTGCATGCCTCGCCAGATCCAGAAAGATGAGGCAACGGGATGGCAGAGAGAGGGAGCAATACTTTGTAACATCATCCTCCCCCCTTTTGCAGAGGTGGTCTGGCTGATGGTGAGGGACAGTGGAGGATTTGAGACAGATAATGAGGAACTACCTCACCAGGTGTTTTCCCCTCTCTGAGCTGTCACATGGTGCTGTTTCAATCCCCACTCTCCTCTAGTACACCCCTGTGCTGCCTACCTCCTTCTAGCCTCTCCTTTCAGGAAGAAATTGCCTACTCTTTCAGAGAAACTCACTTCTGAACAGACAAGGAAAGAATCAGACTGCATGTGTGATAACTCCAGCTGGCTTTGTAGGGCCTTGTTATACAGACTGTTTTTTAACAATCTTAAGTACAAAATCTTATTTTGTTTATTTTTATATTTTATATTTATTTGATGATTTTCTTTGCTTTGCTTTCAGTAATCCACATGTATATATATTTTTTCTTTGTTTTCTTTCTTTTGGGCTGTATTCTAGGCTTAAAATGTGAGAAGGACATTGATGAGTGCAGTTCATCCCCCTGTCTCAACAAAGGGATTTGCAAGGATGGCACTGCAGCATTCATTTGCCAGTGCCAGCCAGGCTACTCAGGTGACAAACAATGAATTAAAGCATCAACTCCAGATTTCATACTTTTCAAAAAAAAAAAAAAAGTGTGTGTGAATAATATTGGCTTCGTCTTTACAACTGCCTGCTATGGATTTTTTAAAGTAGAGGTTTATCCTAATCAGTGTACTGATAAGAATTTATTAACAGTGTTCAGAGGTTTAGAAAGAAGTGTATACATAAAATCACTGCAGCATGTAGAAAGCATAATGTGATGTATGTGTTTACATAGTTTTACTATACAAAATTATCTGGATGAATTATTGAGGATTAAATAAACTTTCATAGGCTGCAATTCAAGCATACCTGTCTCAAAGTATGCGTCTCCAGGCCCCCAGCATGCAGCCTATCTGTAATTCTTTGTTTGGGTAGTCTGCATGCCCAGAGGCTGGAGAAGAGACACCTGCTTGCGCTGCTCAGCTTCAGCTTCAAACCTTTGGCATTGGCTTTCCTTCATGACAGAGGAGTTTATCACAGGGGGACCTATGTGCTTCCATTCTGAACATGATTAAAGCATCTGCATCCTGGAAAAGCACACAAATGTGCAATTGATTTTCATATGTGTCAAAGTGTTAAAAGCACATTACTAATGCAAGAAAGTGGGTAGAAAGCACAATTGGTTTTCTCACAGATGTGGACAAATCCCATTGATGGTTTGGAAATAACTTTTTTGCACATGCACACAGAAACAGTAGTTGTGTCACCAGAAGTGATGCTTAAAACTGTCATTTCCAAGTGCAAACACATATATACTCCAGAGAGAAGAGAAAACAGGGAGGAAAGCAGTCTTTTCCCAGAAGCTATTTCAGAGGAAGGAAGGATGAAGTTTCCATTTGCAAACTCCCATAAAACAACACAAACCACTCACAAACACACACACACACACACACTCCAGAGGGAAGGGAAAATGGGGAGGAAAACACTCTGCCCCAGAAGCTGTTTTCAACTGGGCATGACAAAGCCAGGAAGTAAACTCGCCCCAAAGTAAAAAAAACAAAAACAGAACATTACCCAAAAGAAGTAGGAAAGGAAGGAGAAAACTTCTCTCTCGCTGCATCCCTTCTGTTCCTTCCCTCAACAGCTGAGGCTGGTGAAGTAGTAGTAAGAGACATTTGAGCCATGCACGAAGGAGAGAAACAAGCTTTCTCTCTCTCTCTTTCTCTCTCTTTGTCTCTGTATGCCCACTGATGTTTTAGGAGTATAAAAGGCTGCATCCCTCTTGGCAGCAAAGAACCATTTGAAATTTTTCAGCAAGCACAAAAACAGGGAGAATAGCCTTCACACTACAGCAATTTCACAAAGAAAGTGAATTTGTGGATGAAATGGAAATGAAAACACAGTATTTTCCCAAAAATGACTACTCCCTGATTCATGTCACTTTCTGTTTGGATTCCAAGCAATTTGCGCACAGTGTCATCTGAAAACCAATTGCTCAATTATGCCTAATACCCTGGATAACCCCAGGTTCCGTCCAGTTTAACTTCCAATTTTCCCCATGTGATAAACTCCAGAGAGGGAGGGCCTTACATTACAGGGCACACTGCAGCAAAGCAGCACAACTGTCTGAAGCCTGGCAGAGTGCATGTGAAAGAAAAATCAATAGGGAATCCTTCTTCATGAAAGGGAGAAAATGGATCATGTCACCCTTTGGTCAGCTTGGTACATAGTAAGAATCCCATGTCTGACAGTTGAAAAGCATCATGTACCTGTTCCAGGGGGATTTGGGTTTCTGTTTCTCAAAGCAGAAGATAATTCCACATGCCAGGCAGCAGAGAGTTTTTCAAAAGCAAGTGTGATATGGCATGATAGTTTACTGCTCAAAGGCAGGAGAGGAGACTCTTTGATGCAGGTCTTTGGCATTGCTAAGGCAACTCTATAGATGCTATCAAGATTGACATGGGTTGTGCACATATGTTATAGTTTGTAGACATTCTTTTTTTCTGATTGAAGCATTAGAGCTATATGGCAGGTATGCAACAAGTGCTGCTTCCCTCATCATGGATTTTTATGTCAGGAAACATTTTATTGTGCAGCTGTTCTGAAAAAGGTGTATATTATAATTATGTGAGGATTCTTGTATTTATTTATTTATTTATTTAATCAATTAATCAATAAATACATTGATATATCACCTTTTTCCCAGAGTGGGACCAAAGGTAGCTCATGAAAAGAATTAATTAAAACTTAACAATAAAAAAAAATTAAAACAATTAAAAATCATCACATTAAAACAGTATAAAATCATTTTAAAATCATACAAAAATTAAAAACAAAGCATACCCCTGTATAAGAAGCCTTCCTGCAAGCAATTACACATTAAAAGCCTGCTTAGACAAAAAGATCTTTGCCTGCCAGCAAAAGGAGAAGGGGGAGCCGGGAGCCTAGCAGTAACTAGGAAAGCTCTTTCCCATGACTTCACCAGGTGAGCCTGTGATGATGGCAGGATCAAGAGAAAGCCCTCCCCTTTGAATCGTAAGACTCTGGCAAGCTCATTATAGAGAGTTATGATTTTTCAGATAGTCTGAACCTAAGTCATTACCAGCACTTTGAATTTTACTTAAAAACAAGCTGGTAACCAGTGAAGCTCTTTCAACAAAGGAGATATATGCTCACTTTTGCTAGCTCCAATCAGCACTTAGCATGGTGGACAAAACTGAGCCCTGAGGGTCCCCACAAGCCAGTGTCCAGCTTGCCAGTCAGGAATCCCTCAGAACCACCTTTGTGAGTTTCTCCCTCCAGGAAGGACTGGAATCACTGCAGAAAAGTGCCCACAAGTCTCATCCCAGCAGAGTGACCCAGAAGGCTACCATGTCTAATCAAAAACAGCTAAGAAATCCCACAGAACCAACAAGGATACACACTGCTATGTAGGTCATCCACCAAGGTCATGACCAAGACAGCCAAAGCTGTCTCTGCCCCTGAAATTTCAGGCCTGAAATTACATGTGCCATACATTGGGCATGACTTAAATGTAACACTAAATCAGGGGTAGGCAACCTTTCCCCTTTAAGGGCCGAGG
>CM034703.1:111920722-111942431 GCA_020142125.1 Phrynosoma platyrhinos
TTCTTCCTTTAAAATTGGGTGCGTCTTATATGCCGAAAAATACGGTAGCTTGTGTGAAATTTGACTAGCACACTCCTTCCCTCTCTAGCCTGACATAGCCCCAGGGAAGAAATTAGAAATGTCTGCTTACTTGTCTAAACTAATCATAGGAACAAAGCAGACAGCTGGGAAAGAACAGCCCAAGGCCTCTCCACCACAAGTGGATTAGATCCATGGCAACTGCACAACCCACTCCAAAAGTGGCCCACGGCCACTGGCCCCAGCCCAGACCTCCAGAAGCTGGATTATTCTAACTCCTTTTTGCTCTGATCGAAAGGACCAGAGTGCAGCCTCTGGATGCATTGGGGATATGTGTAGTATAAACAGCACACCTCCAATGTGGCCAGAAGCTGATTCTTTTGCTTGGTGTGTTTTGGGCCAAAGCTGATTGTTATATCTACAATGGCATACTGTGGTTAGTTTAAAAGAGTGAGGAAATTGCACCCACAGACTACATGTGGTCCCACGGCAGTTTTGGTGGCCCAGTCCTGCACCATCACCATTCACATGGAAGAAGCCTTTTATTTTAACAAGAAGTGATCTAGAAACTGACCATCTGTGGGAAAGAAATCCGTTCAGGGGATGCAAAATGTGTGTAAATTGCTACCCAAGGCCCTCAAAGGGGATGAGGGTATGTGGCATTTTAGCACAATATTTTTTTTTTCAGGGGTAAGGGACAGTGGACTGGGTATGAAATGCAAACGTCAGACAGTTGTCAGCCCCTGGTTTACTCTATGGTTTATTGAAACAAGCCAGTATCTGATTGATTTCTGATCCAAATTGTTCAGAAACCACTGTTTGCATTATCCATAGTTATCTCCATGTTAATGGCATTGTTGTTAGCATTTATTTAGCTAACAATTGCATTGTTGTTAGCATTTATTTAGCATTTAGGTTTAACATTTCATCCAAACTGGGATGTTCGCTTAGTTTTGTTAGGGAAATAGACACTGTATTACAAGTATAAATTCCTATAGTATAAATTCCTTCATACTATAAATATCCATGCACAATTTGTGGTCAGAATAGCCAAATACAGTCCATATGGGGTTCTGAAAACCTTATTTTTGCTGTTTGCTTATTGCTGCTAAATACCAAGAAAGTTATCAAGTCTGGAAGGTTGGAATATCCCAAGTTCTGAATGCTTGCCGTAGTGTGGTAGCCATATGACCCCTCTGAAAGCTGGAAATTTATGAGTTGGGTGGAAAGAAGTGAGTGACTACATTGTATAGGGCTATAGAGTGAATAAAACAGGAATGCTCCTGAATAAATCTGCAAGTAGGTTTAATAATACATTATTTACTGCCCTCTTTGGAGCATATACTTCAGTGTTTCAAGAATGTACTAAACAGAAATCCAGGTATGACAATGTGAATAATGTGTGTATATGCTGTAACCTATTTTGTAACCTTTATTCTTTAAAGGCTTGCTATGTGAAGACGATATAAATGAATGCAGTTCAAATCCATGTCTGAATAAAGCAGTCTGTGTTGATGATATCAATTCTTACCAATGTTTGTGTACAGAAGGATTCACAGGTTAGTAATTTGATTATTTTTATCAACAATTGCTAATTTTTAAAATTGATCCTTACTTCTGTGCCTTTAACAGTGGATTTACTTCTGTAGACATTAGCAGGAGATGCTTATATCCATGTAGGTTTCACCCACCAATATAATGTAAAAAACACTACATTTTTGCACCATAGAAAGTCCTGTTCCAGATGTTTCCAATTGGATACAGCCCTCAAGGAATTTTGTATTATCCACAAGAGTGTTGAAAGAATAGGCAGGGCGGCTTCAAGCTTTCACTTTGAAAAATGCACAAGTTTCATCATTTTAAACTCTTTTACTCCTTAATACTATAAATGAAAGTTCTATTATATGAAAAATGAAAGGCTGATAAAAGTTAATTAAGATATCAGCAAAATTGATTACTGCATCTCCGGTATAACTAACAACCAATCTATTATAGTGACGACCTTGTTAAGTTTTTTTGGGTTTTTTAATGTAGTCAATCGATTAATATTTTTTTTGTTTTTCATTTGTGAAAAGATTATTTTATTTCTTTAGTTTATTTTTCCCTCTCTGTGCTTTTTAATATGTCCTACTGCTTCTAGTTTTTGGTATAATTTGCTTATACTTTTCTCTAGGTACTAATTGTGAAATACAAATAAATGAATGTCTTTCAAACCCTTGTTTAAACAAAGCTGCCTGTGAAGATCAGATTGGGGGTTTCCATTGCAAGTGCCCTTCTGGGTTTACTGGTGCCCTGTGTGAAAAAAACATTAATGAATGTCTCAGCAGACCTTGTAAAAATGGAGCCACATGCAAAGATGGTATCAATGGCTACAGGTAAGCAACAAAAAAACCCTCTAGGCATTAATTTTGTTATGTTATAAAAGGTCATCTGAAGGATTTCATCATTTCATGATGATAATGATATTCAAAATCTCATGTTCCATGGCTGCCAATGGAACTATGAATCCCCTCCAGAATTTAACATGACCTCTAAAGGAGCTATCCAAGGTGCTGATCCTATCTTGAGAATAGTGTTTATTATTTTGAATAGCTTGTTTGAAGGTCAGACTAAACTCCAAAGTGAATTCACACTCCTGGACATGATCACTTCACACCAAGCTTCAGTCCTCACTTTCCCTACTTTACCTCCATGATTACAAGCTTCCCTGAAGATATTATGTATAGGCAGCACCAGCATCTAGAAACCCAATGTTGGGTACAACTGTGCTGGACTGTGGCCTCCAAGGATCTAACCCAGATGCATTTTGGATCCATATCCTGGACATTTTCAGGATATGCTACTCCTTTCAGGGATGGCAAAAGGCCACCCTAAGAGCCGGCATGCGGCTCTTCTTCACCCTTTCCGGCGCAGTGTGTTGGCATGGGGTTGGGGAGGCCGGCATGTGGCTGCCCCACCTCATCTCTGCCTCCAGGCTGGCCCTTTGGCCCAGTCTGCAAAGGCCCAGAGTTACCAAATCAGAGATTCTTTTTTAAAAAATCTGAGTTCGGTGGAGTTTGCTAACAATTCTAACTTAAATCTATCAAGTGACTATTGGTTTTGTTTTTCCAACTTCTCTGCTCAGATTGTGTTGACATTTAGCACCTTGGCTTTGTTTCTTCATTTCAGTTAAATAACCTGTAATGTATTGTACGAATTCTAGTTTTTCATTCTTTAAACTGCATTGATGTTATGGTTTGAGTGTTGAACTACAACTCTGGAGACCAGGGTTCAATTCCCTACTCCATGGAAACCCAGTGGGTGATCTTGGGTGTGTCACACACTCTCAGCCCCAGAAAATGCATGATAGGTTTGTTTTAGGGTCACCATAAATCGGAAACAACTTGAAGGCATACAACGATGACAATAAATACTGCTTTTGTTGTTGTTTTGCTCACAGATGTCACTGTGTCACAGGGTACATGGGGCCACAGTGTGAAGTGAACATCAATGAATGTGAATCCAATCCCTGTGTGAACCAAGCAACCTGTGTGGATGCCTTGAATTCATACATTTGTAAATGTCCCCCTGGCTTTACAGGCAGCAGGTGTGAAACAGGTACACAAGACCAAAGTATTAGCAAATAGAGTGCTAGGCAAAATATATTAAGCTGATACCAGATGATGTCCATGCATTTAGCAGGTTTTGCAATGGGCAGTGTAAATAATCATAATAATTAAACACTTAAACCAATCACATTTTTAAAAGTGAATACTATGCCTTGAGAATGGCAATATTTAGAGTTCTTGCCTTTTCCCAAATTAGTTTTACTTCCACTAATTACAAAGCTATAGTTTTATTTACTTGTTGATTTGTGCTGATGTGCTTTAGCAGGTGATCTGCTGTCTCTTGTCCTTGCAGTCAGACAAAATACATCTGCACTTTGTTAAAGAGAAGAGGTGGCTCTGTCATCAACATTTCTGCTCCCAATAATTGTGAACATTTCTCCTGGCTTATAATTTGCAAACCAATACAGTTCCAGTCTTTACAACACCTTGAATAGAAAAGGCTGTGATCTACTATTGTGAAATACTTCAACCTACTATTATTAACCTTTCCCAATTTACAAAAGAGCGTTAGTGAAATCTTCTTAAAATCAACTGGATTTAAAAGAGCAGTTTAACACATTTTTTTTATTTCATTTTACCATAAGACTATTTATCTTTCTGTGGATTTTGCTCAAGTATGTTTTTATCTTAATACATACTGATCTATATTTTATCTTTGTTGATATAAGAAATTTATCTTGTTCTTCTCCCCTTCAAGAAAAAGTAGTCTTTTAAAGTTGATTAAAGTATCATCTGTTTCTCTATCTATTTATCTATATCTGATATTAGATATATCTAATTAAAATACATTTTGAACAGCTTAAGGCAGTAACAAAGAAAAAAAAGTGCCCTTTAGTTCACCAAAGCCCATGTCCATCAATTCATTAAGTCCTTAGGATGTCACAGGACTCTTTGTTGTTTACGTTAGGATGGACTAACATGACTTCCCACTTTGGGAATCAAAACAAGTAGTCAGTAGATAAAATTAAACAAGAGAGGCAAATACAGCCATTTCTTCTTATACTTAGAATCTAAGCTCACCTGTCAATACAGTGAAAATGTCTAAACTTTGTGATTGCTTTCAACAGTTAGGTATCTCATTCACTACAGTTAGGTATCTCAATATATGAGGAAAGGGTAGAAGAATAATTGTATACAAGGACATTTAAGGTGTGTTGAGACTAGCTTCTCCATAGCTCATTATAGCTCTTCAGATTCTCTTTTCTTCATTGTAAGGACAAGCCTATCTTTAGGTAAGCCACTTGAAACAGAAAAATAGAAAACAGAATTGAACATTTTTCTTGTTTGTTGCAGAACAGTCTTCTAGATTTAATTTGGATTTTGAAGTCTCTGGAATCTATGGCTATGTTATGCTTGACAGTGTCCTCCCCTCATTAACTGAGATTACATGTGCATTCTGGATGAAATCCTCTGATACCACCAATTATGGGACTCCAATTTCTTATGCTGTGGAAAATGGAAGCGACAATGCATTTCTGCTTACAGATTACAATGGGTATATGAAATAGCAACAAAGCTTAACTTTTTGTCTGGTTATCTTCTCTATTCTTGTGGGGCTCTGAATTCATCTGAGATGGAAATGTATTTTGCTGCTTATGTAACCTAACCCTTTAATGCATAATCAAGGTCTCTAACAAGGATGTCTCTGTTAATGAAGCATATGCATTCAAATACAGTTGGACTTTTGTGTTAAAAAAATCCCAGTGAGTTGCAACTTTAAGCACAACACAGTTTTAAAACGATGTTGTTAGTCAATACAAGATAAACTGAATATAAAACATTACCTGGACATTTACAGAGAATTCAATAGACCAGTTGCTATTTGACTACGTAAGCATTGGCATGCATGCCTGAACATCAAAAATAGAAAGAATAATATGACATATATTACATTATCTTTGTCTACATGTTTATGGGAATGTATATGGTGAGAAGTAGGCAAACTGTCATCCTCCTGATGTTTTTGAATTACAGTTCCATTAAGTCCTACTCAGCATGACCAGTTGTGATATATTATGGGAGTTGTAGTCCAAAAGAGGTGCAGAATACCAGATTGCCTACACCATTATAGATATAGATATGTTTTGGGAATAGATATATCCAAGCAAGAATTGTTGAGATCTTTCATCTAATCTCAAGGTATATTACAACACAAATTGGAACACCAGATAGAAACAGAAAGACAGATTTAAAGAACTGGAATACTTATACATGAATTATTACAGAGAAAGACAAAGTAAGTGTATATAAAGCATTTGGAATGGACCATTGATTATTTGTTTGAAGCTGTAGAGTAGATAGGATAATGCACAGGTGAGTCAGGAAGTCACAAAAGGAGGAATTAAAATACAATAAAACATAAAACAGTAAATTAAGAAATCAAAATGATCAATCAACATTAAATAAGACAAATTTAATTTTATATGTCTCCTATTTATCTGTAAATGAAAAGCTTTTTTCCCAACACTGAAAACAATGCAAGCTTGGCACCAAGCAAACTTCCTCCTCCTTCATTTGGAACATAACTAAGCTGTTTCATGTGAGTCAGTTCAAACTACCCTTGTATCTGTGTAAATATTTGCATAAATAATAAACATCTACTTTCCAGTGGTTTACAAACAATTTAATCTCCCTGACTCCCTTTCTCTTCCTCTTGTAATAAATGTAGGTGGGTTCTTTATGTGAATGGGAAGGAGAGCATTACCGATTGCCCTTCTGTGAATGATGGCAACTGGCATCATATTGCTGTCACTTGGGCAAGTATTGATGGAGCCTGGAGAGTGTATATTGATGGAAAGATATCTGATGGAGGCAATGGCTTATCTGTAGGATCAGAAATTCCTGGTATGGCTCCTTTAGTATTTTCTCAATTATATTCCACTTCATGTTCTTATTTGTGCTTGCCAAGAATTGGGCCTAAGTCACTTGTCTTTTTAAAAAAAATATTTTGTAAAAGTGCACTACTTAAAATAACTAGGCACTCTAGAGAATAGTGTTGTTGTTTTCAAAAAAAGGCCCCAATGTTCTGAATAGGAACAGATACCAAATACATCACAGTATTGTTTTACCCAAGTGGAGTGAGCATTTGCTCTACCACAAAGCCATAGTTCCTCTGTTCAAGTGAACATCATTACTTTGCAATTCACAGAAGTTATGATACCAGGACTATGGTGAATGTACTTCAAATGAACAGTGAATAGATTACTGTCTATCCCTTATGTGGATCTAGGATTTGACTAAAGAGGAAAGAAAAAAAATATGGCCTGCACTTCAGTTTAGCATCCAAAGAAAAAATGCAATGGATGGCCATCTGCCAATTGTGTATTCCTTCATGACAAGGGGTTGAACTGGGCGGCCCTTGAGGTCTTTTCCAGCTCTATGAATCTACAATAGCTACAATGGCAGAATTGCTTAATAGTTTTTAATATTATCAATTCATTTTTTTTTCTTTTGCGTCATGAGTGTAGTTTCCATGTGATCTGGTTTCATACCATATGTTACAATAACATAAAATATGTGGGTAGGCAGTACGACATGCCCACTCTGTAGTTGTACAAGACTTAGCTCCCATGATGCAAATCTAACATATGAATTAAGCTATACTAAACTCTTTTAGTCAACCACAAATTGTGGAGTGGAACAGCACTTGTTGACCACCTCAGACACTGGAGACTATTCTAACAACTATACTCCAGGTTACAGTCCATGTAATTCATCCTGTATAATCCAGTAAGTGACTTTGAAAAGTTACTCCATTGATCTATTTACTGAATAGAGTAACTATATGAGTTGCATTCACGTTATCATTATTCAGACACAGTAGCTTCTTCTTGGGTTGTTTTTCTTTTGTGAATAGGTGGAGGCGCACTAGTGCTTGGACAAGAGCAAGATCGAAGAGGAGAAGGATTCAATCCAGCAGAGTCTTTTGTTGGTTCAATTAGCCAGCTTAACATTTGGGGTTATGTTCTGTCCCCTGAACAGGTAAAAACCTAACATCTGATTTTGTTCCTTTAAAGAAGAATTCTCTTTTATTAAAATCAAAATGACTGATGGTTGTTTCTTTAGATCATGATTAGTAGTGCTCATCCTTTAGTTGCATAAAAATAGGACTATGTACAGATAAGTTAGTAGCTAGGCTTAAATTCTTCAAGGACATCTAACCACACTGAACTCCATTTGAGCAGGGGATGGGGAAATAGCAATAAGCCCTTTTTTGCATTCTGTAGAATGCAATGTTAACTTCCCCTTCCTAGCAGAAAATGTCTTGCTGAATTCTGCAGCTATCTAGATCAGCTATGTTCAGTTGACATGGTAAGGAGTACAAATCTATATTTCTTTGCTTCATTTGTAGTGAATAAGAAGGCATCTCAAAAGGGAATCACAATTAGAAGATTAATTAATTTGTTGTTGCTGTTGTGTGCTTTCAAGTCATTTCCAACTTATGGCAACACTAATATAAACCTATCACAGGGCTTTAGATATGTTCAGAGGGGGGTTGCCTTAGTCTTCCTTTGAGGCTGAAAGAGTATGACTTGCCCAAGGTCACCCAGTGGGTGCCATGATTGAGTAGGGATTTGAATCCTGATCTCCAGTCTTTTAGTCCAGTGCTCAAACCACTATATCACACTCACTCCCTATTATTTGGTTTATAGCAGATATATTCCAGAATTTTCTTGGATTTCTCTTTTCTAGAACTGTGTTTTATTGTGTACAACTCCTTCCCACATTTTGGCATGGCCATGGATATGGGGGGAAGACACAGGTTAATTGGAAAATAGCTTCTAAATGCAATATGGCGTGCATGAAAGAAAACTATTCAAACTTCTGTGCTGCTATTATGTCATCCTTCTGTGTTTAAAAAAAGATACATAAATTATTAGAATATGAGAGAATACTAAATGTAAATCCTAGAATCAGATATCATTTCTGTACTTCAGAGCTGTCCAAAGTTCGTGGGTTTTTTCAATACTGGTCTTCAGATTTACATATTTAAAAAATGACAGCTTCACAACCAAAATCCTGTAATTCTTTTCAGATATTTGGAGCAAAAAAGTGTCTTGAACCTAGAAATTATTTGCGCTTCAACTACCAAATGAAATTCTCCAGTCAGGCATAGAAAATATAGATCCACTATCAGTAGTAGACTAGCTATAACTGAACAAACATGGACGTGAGGGAAACATAACAATATCCATTATGAAAATGAGCATTATTTCTTAATGTTTTGGAATTAAGAAAATGTATCACCATGTTTCTTTTTTTAAAGATAGAAATCATGTAAATGATCACACTTCTGAGTGGCAGGTTTCTAGATGTAGCCTATGTGGGATCAGTAAGGTCGAAAGACCATAAATTATTGATTGAAATGATTCTGACTTTCTCTTGACTGTGGTAAAATAGCTAATCAGTGTAGAAAAGGGGGAACCAACGCATTTTGGATTCTACACCACCAAAATCAATGAAAGCACTATCATGAGTTTCAGAGACCTCCAAATTATATCTTAGATATGAAACTACACAGTTGCCAGAAGGAAAAAGATTGCTTTACTATGTTTTTGTTTCATTATATTTGTTATCAACACATTCCTAATATACTAATTAATGAGCCTGTATCCCATCCATTCTCTTTTGAACTGTAAGGTGAAGTTGTTGGCTACTTCATGTCCAGAGGAACTTCAAAAAGGCAATGTGTTAGCTTGGCCAGATTTTCTGCCTGGAGTTGTTGGAAGAGTGAAGATCGATTCCAAGAGCCTATTCTGTGCTGGTGAGAACATTTATTTCCTAAAAGTGCAACAGCAGGATAGTGCTGTTTTTTAAGCTACTTTCAGAAAAATCCTAGCAACAAGGGAAGGTTTTCAGAGGTGCCTGAGAGTGCCTTTACACTGTAGCAATAATGCAGTTTTATACCACTTTAACTGCCATGGCTCTATCCTACAGAAATCTGGGATTTATAGTTTTGTATGAGCCACCAGCACTCTTCCGCAGAAAAGGCTAAAGACCTTGTAAAACTACAAATCCCAAGATTCCATAGAATGGAGTGAGAGTACTTAAAGCGGTGCCAAATTGCATTATTTATACAGTGTAGTTGTACTCCCAGTGAGAAAATCAGTAATGACTGAGAAGGTACTGTGAAAAGGAGCTCTGGGATATGTTTTCAGTTTGGAGGGGGAGACGACAAATAGTAGCCATCCACATACAAGCAGAAAAAAGAACACACATCACACCATGGAAGAGTGGAGGAAAGATAAGAAGCAAGAAGATTTATTATTGCATCAGATACCAGATACATTTTGAACATTTCTCTTCTTTTTCTAAAGTGCTTGACATAGTACTCAAAACAATAAGCATTTTAATATAATTTAGTCCCTAGCCAATTTAATAAACCAATATCCATGTTCAACATTTTATGTGGTTAAGCAGTCATAAATAAGCTGCTAATTTACTGTTATAGTTACATGCATGGAAGTTGAGTAAGTTATAATGCTGCTGATTTCTACTATTCTATTTCTACTATCTACTATTTTTACTTTGTTTTCCCTGGTGAAAAATATATCAGGAGTCTGGCTAGCTAATCTGTTAGTAAATCTTCTTGTACCTATTGGCTTTACATTTTCTCTATTTTTAAAATTTCTTATAAATTGTGCATGATGGACAGTGTGACAGAATCACCAAAAACATACAGAAATCCCATGACAGTTTGCTGAAGAAAACTTGAAAATCACTGATACACAGTATTTATTGGTACTCCTTATGACACATGAAACTTATGATGCAATTACCCCCATGGCTCATTGGCCTTGCATAGAAACATTTGATCATTTAATGACTGGAACATTCAGTCTTCATTCTTTAAATTCCATTGTTGTGTAATAAATGTTCATTGGGACCTCAAGCAAAATATTTATGGTTTCCTGGATCCAGATGTTGAAAGAGTAAAGATTAGTATGGGGTCAAATGGGAGAGGATTTCAGTCATCCTTTGGAACAATAATTTAAATTTCTTTTGGCTCCATCTGTTTCTTTTTTCCCCATTTCTCTGTTTTGTTTTTTATTTGTATAAAAATATTTTAACCCTATGGGTTGAGAATGCCTTATGCTTTTCTTAAGAGAGCCAGGAAAATATTTTTCTCTCCCTTTGTGTAGCATCTAAAACCTGAGTGATCAGAGTAAAAAAACATCAGGAATCAAAGTTGCTTATTTGGAAATGGTTGCAAATCTTTCATGCTCCCAGTTCTTAAAATTTGTGCTTCTATCTTTCTGCCTCACAAGCACTAAATAGATGATATATACCCCCTCCAAGAACCTTGCTCACCTAGCAATGAAATCATGATTTGGGATTTGTATTATAGTGTACTTCCTCTACTAGTTGGGGATGTACTAATGAAATCTATGTAGCCCAGCCATTTGGGTGCTTGGCCTGTTATTGTAATGGTCTTTAATGAGATTGATCTAAGTCATGTTGTCTGTGCATACCTCTTTGTTCCTAGATTGCCAACCCTTACAAGGCTCCATACCTCACCTGAGAACTTCCTCAGCTAATTTAAAGCCAGGATCAAAAGTCTCCCTGTCTTGTGACCCAGGCTTCCACATAGTGGGCAATTCTGTCCTGCACTGTCTAAACCTAGGACAATGGGCTCAACCTCTTCCACGCTGTGAAAGTAAGTGGATACCCATAGCAATTTTTGATTTCAGGATAAACTGCAGTGTTGCTCAGAAGATCCTAACCTGAACCAAAAACAAATGGTAAGCAATGCATTGGGAGACTCCTGGGATATACCTTCCAGTATTCTTTTTATAAAATAAAAATAGGATTGTTAGGTTGTTATGACAGATAATTTCAAATTTATAACTCTGTCTCATAAATAAGTCCACAATATTACAAGCATTTTTCTGTGTCTATGACCCTGTCTGCACTGATCAAATAAAACATCTTCCCCCGGTTATCATTGTGAGTAGTCCTGACAATGCAGGGCCCAGTCTAAAGTTCTGGTACAAAGTGTCTGGGCAGCATCCAGCCAGTTCAGCACTAAACCGGTTAAACCTTACATTGGTTTAAAATACGGTAACTCACCTTTTGCCCCAGATATTCCCAGAAGATCTGGAGCCTGCCATTATGATGCAGGATGGCTGTTTAGAAAATGTCTCACTGTGTAACCAGGTGCCACCGCAAGTCACTTGCTTTGATATCAAAATAAGGTGGTCAACCATGTGATTGACATTAGGTATCTCATTCTGACATCAGAGTGGCTTGCACCAGCATGGCAACACCAGGTGACACAGCAGGGTGCACTTGTGAACAGCCACCTACCATCACAGCAGAGTGCCCAGTTAATGGGGGAATGTTGGGGCAGCTTTGGAGCCAGAATAATCCAGGCTGCTCCTGGAGTAGCCTGCTTTGTGGATTTTGGATTATGTGGATTTTGGATTACGTTGTATTTTGCTGAATGACCAACATGACTATTCCTGAATATCTTTTCTAGATTAAGCAAATATGTTTCACCTCCTAATATGTTTATTCATATATTGTCTGAGTGCAGGGATTAGCTGTGGAATGCCTCCACCTTTAGAAAATGGCTTTCATTCTGCTGAGGACTATTTTGCAGGAAGCACTGTTACCTACCAGTGCAACAGTGGTTATTACTTGTTGGGAGATTCCAGGATGCTTTGTGCAGACAATGGAAGCTGGAATGTTATTTCTCCATCTTGCCTTGGTGAGTTCATGAGCACTGTTGACCATATTGCTAACTAATATCATGAGGCTCATTTATGTACCCACAAAGGCTTGTTGACGCAGACATGAACTAAACCTGGCTGGAGTTGGCCAGTTCTGAGACATCAACTTCAAGCATGCCTAGAATCTGGCAGGCACCAGAGGGATTTAATAAAAATATTTTTAATTCAATGTGCAGACCTTTTGTATACTGTATTCCAGTCTGGTTTTGAAAGTCTCCATAGTTTTAAAGGCAGTTTTCTGTGAAGCATGGGAAACTGCTGTTCAAGATGTATAAGCTACAAGCTTCTTCAGGGATACAATGTTTTGGATACATTTCTTTGGATCCAGACAGTAGGGTATTTATGTGGCTCATCATGCATTTCCTTCGCAGTGTGTGGGTCCAAACATTTCTGAATATTATTCAGATTACATTTCAGATTGAATTTAGTAAAATAACTTTCAAGGCATTGCTTACAATAGCAAGAGTACATGTTTACATTTTTGTCATCTCTTTGCATCTGTTTGATTTAGTACTTTCTGATAAGTTTTTCTTATGTCCTTATAAAGCAGGAGCATATATAAAGAAAGAGTAAAAATTGCTGTCCCTGGACATTTTTTCATGCCGTGTTTTTAATAGATCTTGATGGTATGAAACTTCATATTTTTATGAAGCAACAGGCTGAGTTCCTGAGACTTTAATAATTTGTGGACCACCAAGGGTGATGTTACTGTAGCTGTTATTGATCTAGTGCCATTATATATCACACTTTGGGGAGTAACATAAGCATAAGATAGGTCAACGTTCCTTTGCAATCTAAATTTATATCAGGATGAAAGGACAAAAGGAAGACATGAGAGGGTGGTAAGATGGGAGAAGCAAAGATAGCGAAGGATACATTGGAGCAAAAGTGTTCCCATGTTTTTTGGTTTCATTTCAGTTGGAAGTGAGGAATAAGCTTGTTGGGAATTTTGGATTTGAAGAAGGTGTGATGGCAAGGGCACCATTTTGGTGTTCTGAGAGGGAGTTCTGAGAATAAGAAACAGCAAATGACAACAGGAAGAGACTTTTAAGAGAGCACAAAGCTGTCGGGATGTCCCCATGTGGAAAGATGTGGGGAGTAAAGATCATAAATAGAGACAGAGCAGAAAAAATGACCAACAAAGCAACAACAAAACCCATCAGAAATTAACCTTCAAACATGCCAAAAAGAAAGACCATATACACAGACGTTGAGGATACTTTAGTAAGAACCCAGTGTGTTTCAGCCAAAAAGGCCATCTTCTGGAGCCGTTTCTAGAAAGCAGACAACAAGCAATATGTACAATGTGCAATGTTTTCTGTTTTCTGCAGAGCGCTCTAAGGAGGTTTATCTCACTGTAATGCACTTAATAAACTATCCAAATTGTCATCAGTGAATTATCATCTTTCTTTTGAGTGTAAAATTTTATTGCTAACAAACATGGCTCTGTTGCCTTTTTCTTTTCTTTTTTGTAGATGTTGATGAATGTGCAGTTGGCTCAGATTGTGACTCACATGCCTCTTGCCTTAACACTGATGGTTCATACATATGTACCTGCATCCATCCATATAAAGGAGATGGCAAGAAGTGTACAGGTAAAAGGACAGGAAATAGTGGAATAGCAAATGAGACTTCCTTAGGTTGCTTCCTACACAAACACAGCAAAATTGCATTATAGCTACAATCAATTTGCTATTGATACTCATTTCTGGAGATCCTAGTATTCCTCCTGACATGCTAAATAACAAAACGTACACTAATTTGGAGCTGGATTGGAAGTTGTGATAAATAATATACTTTCTTCCATGAAACACATACTTACTTAAAAATCTCTTTTGATAAATCTGTTTATTTATTTATTTTTAAAGAAGTAATAAGAAAATAAGAAATGTCTGTAACAAAATTAATGTGTCACTTTTTTGACATTGAATTGGAATTTTGCTTTAAAGAGATGGCTTATTAACACTCATCTACTTTGTCAGTAGTTTATATACTTTTACATCAGAGGCGGGCAATGTGTGGTTCATATGTGGCCCCAGACATTTTTGTGGTCCTTCAGGGTTCCCACCAACTTTTTTGGTCCTTCAGGGGTCCCACCAACCCATCCCCACTGCCACTGAATTCAGCCCAGTACTGCTAGAATTCAGTGGTGGTAGTACTTTAAAACAATGTGTATTTACTCTTGTTTTATTTCATTTTATTTTTGCTTGATTCACAGTGCATGTGATGCACATGTGTTTTATAATAAAAGACAGTCATCCTCCAGGAATCACAATTCTCCTTTGAGATGCATACTTTGTTTTAATCAAAATTCAAGATGTTGTTTCCCAAACTAAATTAAGGCTTCTAGTTATTTCCATTAGTTTATTTGGCAGTATGTGTGTGGGGGGGGTCTGCAGTAGATCCCAGTGAAAGGGACCATCACACACACACCAATCCTGCCAGTCCTTATTGTAAATCAATAAAATAAGAAAAACTCAATCTGCTGAAAGAATTGAAGTGCAATAACCCAGACAATTTTGGCAGGCAGCTAAAAATTGCACCTCACTATTGGCTCCAAGTTTGTTCAAGGCAAAAAGCTTGGTTCTCCACCTTCTATGTGTGAGGTGATCTGGGTGCCCCACCTTCTTACTTCCTTAGGCTTTATCTACACTGCAGAATTAATGCAGTTTGACACCACTTTAATTGTCCTGAGTCCATCCTATGGAATTCTGGGATTTGTAGTTTGTTGTGGCACCAGAGCTCTCTGACAGATTAGGCTGAATATCACAAATCCCAGAATATCACAAATCCCTGCAACTGCCATTGCAGTTAAAGTGCAGATACAGCCTTAGTGTCTCATTTCATTCAAGCATCCATTAATGGAGGAAGGAGTTTAAGGCAATCTATTTTAGTCCTGGCAACCACGTAGAAGAAAAGTGATATATGAGAGAGACCAAAACATCCAGCCAACAATAGGATATCTTCACTTTTTGGCATGCTCAGATCATCTTTAGCATTGGCCTCTAAAAAAATCAGGATGGCTTCTACATAAAATATAATGTCTTTGAGTTTTAAAGAGGAGAATTTGATACTATGCTGTCATTATTGGTGACATTTGCACCTTCATCTGACTGTGCTTTTCCCTCAGAATAGAAAAGTAATTAGAAAGGGTAATGGCCTATATCCTATATCCTGAGGATATTGTCTGACCTTGGAAACTAAGCAGGGTCAGGCCTGGTTAATAGTTAGATAGTGCCAGGAATACCAGGCACTATAATCTCTATTTCAGAGAAAGGCAATGACAAACCATCTCTGAGTATTTCTTGCCTAAGAAACCCCTATGAAAAGCCATTATGTCACAATAAATTGACAAATGACTTGAAGGCATGTGTGCACACATACACACATATGCACACACACAGCCTACATCTAGTTGTTAACCCCAACTAGAATATACCCATTGAATCACTAGGAACTTGGTAAATCAAGTGTTAGGTAACTTCCCTTGATTCATTGTACCTGGTCTAGTTGGAATATCAGCTGGATTTACATTACATTATACCGTGACTCACTGGCAAAAAGGGAATTTTTCTCTTACTGCAATTTAGGCTTCAAGGCATTTCCAACTAGACAATACTGCACCCTATGTAAGAAGAAAAGAGAATTTATAGGAACGCTTATTTGAATATTAAAGGATCTGTTAAAGAAAACAGATTTCTCTCAGGGCTAAACTGCTTCAGTGAATATACAGGGGGCAATTTAAGGGTATTTTAAAAAACAACTCTACAGCAAGTAGAGCTGACCCAATCTATGTCCCGCAGAGGTGAGGATGATTTAAACTTTTTCCATTTGGTTGTAATTTTATTCCCTTTGCTGTACTAATTCATTTTTTCTTCCTTTTTCCTTCCCTTGCAGAGGAATTTTTAAGCAAAAATTCAATGGAGAAGGTTTAAGTCTCCCACACCTGTGTGTATTGGTCCCCAGCCAGATCAGAGCTGTGCACTCCTCTTTTAGAGGAAAAAAATATTCGTAAAATATATGACCTGTATTTAATGTAGCATGTAATCTAACACTGAGTACAAGATGCCCGATTGCAGTATTGAGGCAGTCTCTGCAAAGAGAAATGTGGATAGAACTGTTCTTTGCAATGCCTAAAATGTATATTCCCATGCTCTTGTGACTGGGCCCTTTTTCTTCTCAAATTACCTGCTTAAATGTTGCATGATTTGTTTTCATTTTAAGCACATGAGCCACATCTGATGTCAGTAAGCTCTGTTTTACCTTGTATCTGATTCCAAAGAACCAGTAAAATGCAAACATCCAGGAGATCCTGAACATGGTCATTCGCATGGTACCAGTTCCAGTGTTGGTAGCAACGTCAGTTTCTCATGTGACATGGGCTACCAGCTGAAAGGAGTGACTAAAGTAGTATGTTTGGAGTCTGGGGAATGGAGCCACCTGATACCATACTGTGAAGGTATTGCTTTCTACACAGTTATTGTGATTATACAAATAGAAACAATTAGAGGTTTAAACAAACAGGATAAGTTGTTTAATTTTAGTTCACCAGGAAAAGCTTTATTATTATTAGTATTTCATAAACATTCATCCACAGATGCCAAAGTTGGTTTGGTAACTTGAGACTCTACTATTTCAGTTAAGGTCACACCCACACTTTACCCTTAACCTGATAAAACAGTCTCAAAGGGCCCTGGAAACCATGGCACAGTAAATTATGAATTCTCAGCACATTCAGTGCCCAAGATTTTTTGCACAAATTCCAGAGAAATCGGGGAGGGGCTAATATATACTGTGAGAGGATGGGAAGTACAATGGGTATCTTTGGTGCTCTTTCTCTTAGGTGACAAGTTCTTGCATTCTTTTGCATCTCTGCCCATAATCCAAAGCTATCTGTTCCTCACTGAAACCCTCTGTCCTTATTGCCAGAACAGTTGGAGAACTAAAATGTCTTGGTCCTTCAGCTATGCCATATTAACATTTAGTCAGGCTTTCCTTTTTTCTTCTAGGATAGTACATTTGTACAAGGCTAACAGAATTTTTTAAAGATAACGATACTGTTTAATCAGAATGATTTTTACCCTTTTGATTTTTCTTCAAGCTATTTCCTGTGGAATCCCAGCTGTTCCTGAAAATGGTGTAGTCAATGGATCCAATTTTACGTATGGTAGCAAAGTGATCTATAGGTAGGAAGATTGTTGTTCATTTGGAAGTTTTCTTGGCAGAAAATATGTAGTATAAATGTGAAGCAATCATAGCTAAATTCTGCCATCTTGACATTACTGGAAGAAATCTGTTTCCAAATGGGAAATACATGAATTTTGCATTTGTCTGGGAGAATCTGGGAAATCTTAGGTTTGATTGGGGTATCTGTTGTATACTCGTAAATAAACAGCAAGAAAAACAACAATCAGGAATTGGGGCTTTGCACAATACAATGTTATACATTGCTAATTTATGAAATTTCTCTCGCTAGTCACATCATTATCCCACCATTGGCATGAATCTCATGTGATAAAGTCCTAAATGTGAGAAAGAAGTTTATAGCATAAGCTTTCATAAACTGAGGTCTAAAACACACTGCAGAAATATCCAGTTTGAGACCTCTTTAACTGCCCTGGCTAGGGAATCCTGCGAATTGTAGTTTATTGTGGCACCACAGCTGTCTAACAGAGAAGGGTAAATGTCTCACAAAACTACAGTTCCCAGAATTGAGCCAGGGCAGTTAAAGCAGTCTCAAACTGGATTATTTCTGCAATGTGTTTTAGATCTGAGTTTATGAAAGCTTATGCTATAAACTTCTTTCTCACATTTAGGACTTTATCACATGAGGTTTGAAGATCGAAATTAGAGCAACATAGCAGCATCTGTGGACATAACATCTCACATGATGCTATGTCTTTCGAGCAGCTGGTCTGTAGTCCATTCATTGCTGAAATACTCCTCCTCAGTCTGAGGAAGGCAGAGACTGGGATAAGCAGCACCATGGTGATTTGGAAGAGCTGTATGATAATGACTATGTTTGCATTTCCTCAACTGATGTGATTTTGGCATCTTTCAAGCCTAATGTGATAAAGTCCTTAGTCTCAAAAGTGCTACAAGATTCCTTTGTATCATGAAATTATGACATGCTGCATCTTCCAGTCAGTACTGATATACTTTAAAAATTCTGTATCAGATAGCTTGAAACCAATTTGTACTATTAAATACTGAAGAGTTTATTGTGATCTTGTAAAAAATATATTGGACAAAAAGATAGAAAATATTGCAGTTAATAAGAGTATTAAATATTATACTTATAACTGCATGCAACAAATATGATTAATAGTATGGCAACCAAAGCTGTAGCTATGACCAGCAAACATTATAGTCAAATAGACCATCTTCAGATTTACTTTTTCTGTATTCCAAACTGCAGCGTCTACATAATTTTGATTTCATATAGGTTTGGAATGAGACAACTAACAGTAACCAAAACTGAACAAGCAAAACTAATTTTGCCAGAGGGAAGATGGTAATTGTGTCCTCAGCCTATGTGGTAAGGCCCAAATTGCTCTGCAACTGCTCAAAAAAATAAGAAATCATGATAACCTTAAGCTTACCTGATGGTTGTGAATCATTTTGTCTGACATCATTAGACATCATGATGCAAGAAGTGTTAAACATCCACCATGTTTTCCTCTTATAGTTTCTCTTTAAACAACAGATGAGATGCTGGAAAGAGCCATATGCATGTACATGTTTATATTTTCCTTTCTTGCCTAAATGCAGGTGTAATAAAGGATATATTTTGAAGGGTGAAGAAGAAGCAATATGTCTTCCAAATGGCAAATGGAATCATTCATCTCCATTTTGTGAATTAGTAAAATGCCCCCATCCAAAGGAAATAAACAATGGAAAATATATAATGAGTGACACAACATACCTGTCTAATGTATCCTATACCTGTGACACAGGATACAGGTAAACAAGCTACCAAGGTGTACTTAGTGTTGTGTATAACTTTGTTAAAACTGCAAGTAAAAGAAAGAGCTCTTTTTTGTATCTATAAATTAAGAGTGACACTCATGGGAAATAGTACACATGGAAGTTAGAGAGAGGGTTCGTTAAGATATTTTCTGTATTTCATGTAAAATATAATGCCCCTGAGAATTCACATCTGAACCAACATTTAATCAATTCTTTAATCTTTAAATATGTTTTAAAAGCTTTGCTTGGCAAAATTTGCAAATTACCTTAGGATCAAAAGACTCCTATTTATTCCATGGAGACCAACAAAGTCTTAATTGCTTCTTAATTAATATTACTTTTTTTTAATCCAGAGAACATTTAAATACTCAATAGAAGAGTCTCCCATTAAATATAATGACTGAGAGCAGCTATGTGTATTACAGTGACATGAAGGGAACAGCACACACATTTTGATTCTAATTGTAGAATGTAGGGCTTAGAATATCACTTGCAATAATTTTTAACTTCTACCCACTTTTTGAAATGGAATAGTTCTGCTGTACTTCTCCAGCTAAAGTACTAAATTGACTATCCAATTTTAGTAAAAAATATTGACACATGGCTTCCCTCTCCAAAATAGCAGAAGATCTGTTTTGCTGTTTAATTTTATTAAATGCATTCTAAACCCTCTTCAGTCCTGGAACAAATACTGTCAGCCCTCTATTCTCACAGACTTGAAGTCTGTAGTTTTGCATATTCATGGAGGGGCAACCTCAGTGAAAATCAATGGGGTGTGCCCCCGTGGACGGACAGCCCATTCAAGCCTATGGGGCTTGAATATTGCTGACTCCCCATTTCTGGGGGGGGGGGGTTCAGGAACGGATCCCCTGCAAAAACAGAGGACCAACTGCATGTTGTTGTTATCATTATTTAACTACTAAAAAAAGCCCACACAGCTGCTGTGACAGGATTCTCATGTCACAATATATCAAAATATCATGGGAACCAAGACTTATCGGAGAATGATATGTTTGTGCATGTTGGCTTATTGCCTCTGCTGTAGGCAAGAGCATAGGAACAACCTATGCTCATATTCAAGAACATATAAATAACTCATATGCTGGAACAAATGAATTACCACCTTGGATCCCACATGTATTCATTTATTTTATATCCTGTTTCCCTCTAATATAGGACCCCCAGAAGACTCACAGTTTGAGTAACTAAATACAGTTAAAATAATCAATTAGCACAGAAGGTTTTTTTTTAAAAAATGAACAAGCACATTAAAAACAATAGTTTAAAACTATTTAAAGGGCAGTTAATATATAATAATCATTATACAAATACAACACACTCCGTTTAAAAGACTTGCTGCATCAGACAATTAATACTCAAAATCTCAAGTGAACAGAAAATAAATATATACATAATCCCATAAACCTTCCACCCTTGGTTTGTTTATCATGATGTCTGATTGTATAGCCCAAAGCTAGAGAAGTTACTTTTTAAAAAGGATTTGTTATGTAACTTGCTAGAAAGCCCCCAAAAGCAACTGCTTACTATATTTGTGAATTTTTGGTTGCTTCTTATATTACTCATTATTATTTTGTTGGGGGGGGAATCTAAAAAGCTAAGTAAATAGCCTAAAATTTGAAAAAAATCTCAGAATGCCTTCCAAAGCATTCTAGCCCTCAACAGTAAAGGCAAAAAAATAACATTTAAATAGTACTCATTATAGATGAAAGTTTTAGTGAAGCAGTCATTCAGGGAGAGGCAGTTTGTAAAAAGACCACCATTATCTGTTTGTTGTTCCAAAAAGTAGCATGTTACAGGTAACATTATTACTTCAAATGGGTAATTTCCAAACTCTGGAAGAGCAAACAAAATAACCCATGGCTTGTCATAGGTTATTTCTTTGGCTAGTTGTGGGAGAGGAAAGCCAGAGTGCTACCTCTTGCCCACTTCAATATGATAAACAGATTAGGGACAGAAGGTCAATGGTGTGTTTAGCCATTTCCCTAGCAACCAGAAACTAGCATGCAACCCACATGTTGGCTCCTCTACAGCAAACCTTGTTTCTTCAGAATTATAGTTTGCTGTGACATTTGAATGTACTCCATACACCCACATAGGACGTTATCACACGGGGGCAAATCTGCTGGTTAATCCACACAAATCCCAAACAGAAACTGGATTTGTGCCTCGCGTTTTCACACGATGTCGCACAGAAACTGGACAGAAAGTGGATGGAAACTTGTGTTAACCGAGATCTTTTGAAATTTGGTTGTTTGGAGGAAATGCAAATGCGAAATTAAGATAATTTCGCATTTACTGTAATGTGAACAGCACATGCGCATTTGGGAGCATTTCCCTGCTGTTCCCATGGTTCCAGCAAGC
>CM034703.1:111942531-111954443 GCA_020142125.1 Phrynosoma platyrhinos
CACTTTATTATCGCTTTCTGGCCCACGTGTGATAACGTCCTAAGAAATTTGGCTACTTTTGCAACCATGAAACAGGATATTGATGTAACTGCTACATGATAAAGGGTTTTTAAAAAATATATCTAATCTACTCAGAGCTTGTTGTATGTATGACTTTGTTTCCCTTTTGGCTGACATCCTTTGGGATAATATAAAAGGCAAATGTCTCTTACTTGGGAATTTTTTGATTTGCTATAGCAATCACTCCATCTACAACTTTAAAATAATTGATTAATAAAAGTTAATCATTCTCAAGGAAAGGACTGAAAAAGGATCCTTCTGATCATATTTGTATATAAGAGATTTCCTTCCTGCTTTTTCTATCATTTTCCTTTTTTATGTTTCATAGTCTGTTTATGTTTATATTTTATAGTCTGCAAGGAGCCTCGGTACTTGTGTGCGAGGATACAGCTAACTGGAGCAGCTTACCTCCAAAATGTGAAATAGTTTCTTGTGATCTTCCTCCTGTTATTAAAGATGCTATTGTAACTGGAAACAACTTTACCTTTGGAAACACCATCACTTATACGTGTAAGGAAGGGTATGTAAATGAGCTCTACTAGACTGGAACTCTTAACACAAGTTGCCACTCTTTAGATGTAGAGATGTAAATCATAGATTTTCATTCTCATTTGGAAAAATGAATAATTTTACCATTCTTCACTCTGTGATAAAGTTGTTAGTGCAGTTTCCAAAAATTATTTCAGGACTTAGGAGTTCTGCAGACAGCGCAAAGCACCATCTTGGAACCAGGGGAGGGGAGGGGCAGCCACACACCGGGTGCCCCAATCCCTTCCCAAGGACGTCATTAGAGTACATGCCGTTGCACACAGCAAGCGCTCTGATGACGTCCTCCCAGCACAGCATCTGGACACGCTGCGCCGAAAGAGGCACAAAAGCGCCACATGGTGGCTCTTCGGGCACCCTTTTTGCCACCTGGGAAAGGAGCACTATTTTGATGCTTCTTTCCCAGTTGCCAAAAGGGTAGATTGGGACCGAGGCGTGGGGCAGCCTCGGTGCCAATTCTCCCCTTCCCAGGGCAGCCTATGGCCACCCGTCTACATTCCCCCCCTTAATCTGTGAAAAAAATGCCTGTGGGATTTTTGTACAGAAAAGAGCATTTTCTGCACAGAAAAACACTTTCTTGCATGAAAAATTGTTTTCTGTGCAGAATGCTGTGCAAAGTAAAAAGCTGTTTGTATACAGGGAAAAAAAATTGATCAGAAATACATACAAAACACATACAGGTTTTCTTTGTGGGGCCAAGAAAGTTTCCTGGACAGAAAACAGCATTTTCTGAGCAGAAACATTAATTTTCTATGCATTTTAAATGAAGAATAAATCCCAGACTGTTCAAAATTCTCCTTATCAAGGTCTCTTAGGACTTGAGAAATTTCTTTTCAACCATTTTTTGAATATTCAATTCCCCCCCCCCCCCCCATCCCTATTGTAGAAATTATGATAATGCTAAGGCTTTTTGCTTTTTTTAAAAAGGGCCTTTATTGAAGATGCCTTTGCTGGAACCCAGCACTCTGCATAATTATCAGCAACTTTTTAATTTTCCTATATAGTGTGGTCTTAAAGTGAATGTTGACAGCACAACTCCATACACAACTTCATACTTTTTGGATGAAACTAATTGCTTTAATCCATACCAAGCTGTTTTCAAGTCTGTTTATGGGACTAAAAGAGTATTGTTCACCTTGGTGGGTGAACTGTTGGACACTGGACAGAGGAATGTGTCAGTTCTGCTGCACTTTTCAGCAGCATTTGATACTATCAGTCATGACATTTTACTGGATCTTTTGGCTGATATTAGATTTAATTAAAATTAAAATCACTCCACTGGCTGTCAGTTTCTGGGCAAAGTACAAAGTTCTGAGGAGAATAAGAAATTCGTTATTGTTGCTGTTGCTACTGTTTTGTGATTATTTCTATTTGAATGAAATTTCCAGTAACTGATGCTTATTGTTCAGTAAGTGCTGTTCAGCCTCATGGATTTTAGCTTGTGAAGTTCTACAAACCTCAGTACTGTCCCTTATTCACATTAGCATTTGTACAAGGAGGAAATCAGAAATTTAAGGGATGGGTATTATCACTATGCTGATGATACCCAGCTCTCTTTCTCAGTTGATGCCAAGGAGGTGCTGGAAATTCATTATCTGGGCCCATTGTCTGGATTTGGGTGCATGCACTGTGGCTCAGCACAGACAAGACAGCATAGACAAGACACAGACAGGAAAGCCTGTCTGCAGTCGATATTACAACCTGCTTTGAATGGGATGGTAGGCTGTCTGAAAGACCAGCTGGGGGTTGGGGGCTCTTAGATCTAACTTTGTTTCCAGAAAAATATGTGAGTGCTTTTGCCAAGTTTTGGCTGGTGCAGCAGCTGCCGTCCCTCATAACAAAGGTAAATTTGGCCAGAGTGGTTCATGGCTTACTAATCACCTGATCAGACTACTGTAATGTGCTCTATATGAGGGAAATTGTTTAGACGCTTCAGACAGTGCAAAATACAGCAGCCAGGCTGCATTGTTTCACATAAGTCTTTGGACCTTAGAACCAGACTTGCCTTTTAGGACAGTTTTAATTGTGTGTGTTTTAAAAACCTGGCTTTTAAAAGTCATTTTCATCAGTTCTTAAAGAATATTTTTTTATCAATTGTGCACCACCTTCAGAGCTCTACTGGCTTTCAAGGTGATAAACAAACACTTTTAATAAATAAATAATACTGTAGTTCTTATGTGTGACAAGTGATGCAGACAAATTTTCTTGGATGAGTGGAGAAAAATAGTGGTCATCTGTAGGTGTCTTCCTCAGGTCCCCCAGAACTGCATCCAGTTGTTTTTATCTGAAAATTAAATATTGCAGCCTTACTCAGATACTCTTATAATAGTGGCCTATGTTGTATATGGAAACAGTACAATTAAGGTCAAACATTTTAAAGTTCTGTTGTTGTCAGTAATGTCCCCATGCTGAGTGTCACCTGGTACAGGGGACTGCCAAGGGTGGGTACCAAAACGACATGCTCCTTTGGCCCCAGGCTTCCCTCTGGGAGGAAGCCTGAGGCCAGAGCAGCAGCAAAGGCACATGTGCAACCCTCCTGCTCCTTTGGTCCTGGGCTTTCTCCCTGGGAGGAATCCTGGAGCCAGAGCATCCAACAAGGGCACATGTGCACCCTCCTGCCTTGAAGGGGGAGAAGAACCCAACCAGGTTTCACCACTCTTCTAGATGTCACCCGGTGCGGTCCATACTTCCCCAGTGATGCCACCGGTTGTTGTTAGCTGCCCTCAAGTCAGTCTCAACTCATGACAACTTGTGAATGAGATGGGGCTATAGGGAATGAGATGTTCTACCAATTTAAAATTGCTTGAGATTTCCACTGAAATCAGTGAGACTTTAAAATACTTAACACTGGTAGAATCATGCTGTGTCAACATTTACATCAGAAATGCATTTTAAATTATTATTTAAATAATTTCAAAATAAAAATTTCCAAAAGCATCTGATAAGATTTTTTTAAAAAAAAAACACACTTTCAAGTTTTTGACTTTAAGGTTTTTAATACGACAATAGAGGCTCACCCTTAGGAATCTAATACTGGTATCTTTTCTCAATTCACAGCTATACATTAATTGGCCCAGAAACTGTTGAATGCATGGCAAATGGTAAATGGGACATTAATCTCCAACAGTGTGTGGCTGTTTCATGTGATGAACCACCTCCTGTGGAACACGCTTCTCCGGAAAGTGGCCATCGGCTATTTGGTGACATAGCTATCTACTATTGCTCTGATGGATACAGCTTAGCTGGCAATTCCCAGTTACTCTGTAATGCCCAGGGAAAGTGGGTTCCCCCTGCTGGCAAAGATGTTCCTGAGTGTATAGCTGACTTCTGTGAGCGGCCACTGTCTGTGTCATACAGCATCTTGGAATCCTCAAACAAGGCCAAATTTGCTGCAGGGTCAACTGTGAGTTTCAAGTGCATGGAGGGTTTTGTCTTAAATACTTCTGCTAAGATTGAATGTGTTCGTGGAGGGCAATGGAATCCTTCTCCACTGACTATCCAATGCATTCCTGTTCGCTGTGGGGAGCCCCCAAGCATAAAAAATGGCTATGCGATTGGCACAAATTACAGCTTTGGTGCAATTGTGGCTTACAGCTGCACTAGAGGATACTATATTAAAGGAGAGAAGAAGAGGACATGTGAAGCAACAGGAACTTGGAGTGGCATGGTGCCTACTTGTCATCCAGTGTCCTGTGGAGAGCCAATGAAACTTCCAAATGGAGTTATTGAGGTACTGCTAAGCACTTGAATACATGGAACATTAATGATATTTGTGTATTTAGCAGTTCAGAATATTTAAATCTAGAGCCTTGTCTGCATGGGTCAAATAAACTAGCATTTCTCCATTCCCTCAATGGGCAGTCCAGATGGCCCAAACACAAAGTCTGGTATGAACAGACTGCACAATGTCTGGACCATTCAGCACCAAACCCAGGGTATGTGCCTGTTAAAACAGGTGTAAATAACTGCCTGTTTGCTCCAGATCTTCCTGGAAGATTCAGAGCCATCCTGGGTGGCCGCTTAAAATGTGTCCCGCTCTGCTGCCTGGCATGGCCATGGCTAGTGCATGTCACTCACTCTCAAGTCAGAACAAGGTACCCAGCCATGTAAGCAAGGCTGGGTACCTCATTCTGAATTTAGGAGTGAGGCTCCTTGCAGCCACTCTGGTCAGCAGAGTGGGATCCTGTGCAAACAGTTACCTGGCATCTGAACGGAGGGCCCCAAATAACACGGGGAGGTTGATGCAGCTTTGGGCCAGTGTACTCCAGGCTGGCCCCAGAGCATCCTGGCCTGTGCAACAGGCCTGACCTGTTGAAAAATAATTAAGAAAAACAGAAAAAATGGTGTGACTTTTTTTTTTCAAATGAAGGCAAAACAATTAAAAGCAGAATAACTAATCTAATTATGGGAATATCTTACTGACAATATCAGGTTTCTCAAAATCAGACGTGTACATTTTCATCTACTAAGTGCAGTACTTTTAAGAAGGACACACACACAGAGAGAAAGCATGTCACTTGCTAAGTTTTCTAATACTCTTTCTCTAGAGAGGTGGCCAGATTTACAGTTGTATCAAGTGATATTTCTTTAAAAACTTGTTTTTTCATTCACTACTCATAAAAATGTTGAGAAAGGAAACTGAAACTGCTCCTCCCACACACGTACACACAGACACACACAAATGCACACCACTTTAACTATTGTTTATGTTGTTTATGATGATGCCTTTCAGTATTTTGATTTCAATATTTTCTGCTAACCTAATGCTATAAAACTGACCTGGGAGTTGCCATATCTTAAACTACAAAAGAAAGCCTAAATTCTGTAAAATCTTTACATGCTAAACGGAGGGATATCTTTGAGGTTTTTGAAACCAAACTTTTAAAGTTTCTGGACTGTCATAAAGCAGTGCTAGATGTGTGACATTAATGATATCGAGTCTGTAACATTTGCTGTTGTTATCCATTTTTAGATCATAACAGGACGTTCCTTTGGAAGTGAGGTGAGATATCAGTGCAATGCTGGTTACCTACTGATTGGAAGTCCAGTATTATTTTGTCAAGCCAACCGTCAATGGCATAGTGAAGCACCTCCCTCCTGTGTGCTCCTCACTTGTGAGGAGCCACCTCCTTTCCAGCATGGATTCAGAAAAGGTGAAAGTTTTGAGGTGGGAGCTAAAGTCAGTTTTGTTTGTGATGAAGGCTATGAGCTGATAGGAGATGCTTCTTGGATCTGTCAGAAAACTGGGACATGGAACAAAAAGCAAAACCCCAAATGTGTCCCAACAAAATGTCCGGAACCACCACTAATTGAGAATCAGCTTGTTCTAAAGGAGATGGCTGATCAAGTGAGTGTGGTGCAGTTTTCGTGCAAAGAGGGCTTCATTTTGCAAGGTGCCTCTGCGCTGAAATGCTTACCATCACAACAATGGAATGATTCTTTCCCAGTCTGCCAAGTGGTACTGTGCCATAGGCCTCCTTATATTCCTTTTGGGGATCCTGTGATATCATCCCTTCATTTTGGTAGCACAGTAACCTACACCTGCATGGATGGTTTTTTGCTAAAAGGAGTTTCTACCATCAGTTGCCAAGAAGATGGTACATGGAGCTTCCCATTGCCAGAGTGCATTCCAGTGGAGTGTCCACAGCCAGAGGAAATTCAGAATGGCATTGTAGATGTGCAAGGCCTCACATATCTCAGCACTGCACTATATAATTGTAAACCAGGCTTTGAGCTGGTGGGAAACATGACTGTTCTTTGTGGAGAGGATGGCCACTGGCTTGGAGGAAAGCCCACTTGCAAACCTATTGAGTGCTCCAAGCCCAAGGAGATACAAAATGGCCGATATTCATATGCTGACCTGCACTACAGGCAGACAGTTACATATTCATGTGACAGAGGATTCCAGCTGGAAGGACAGAGTGTTCTGAGCTGCTTGGAATCAAGGGAATGGGATGCCGAAGTGCCCTCGTGTAGAGCTATCACCTGTGATCCTCCACAGCCTATTGAGAATGGCTTTGTGGAAGGTGCAGATTACAGCTATGGTGCCATGGTGATATACAGCTGTATACCAGGATTCCAACTCTCTGGCCTTGCCATGCAGACCTGTGAGGAATTAGGATGGTCTAGTGTTAGTCCAGTATGCCTTCCGACAGACTGTGGCCTTCCTCCCCATATAGATTTTGGGGGTTATATAACAATTAATATTGAAGAAAAACTTTATGGCCAGGAAGGAATATCACAAGAGGGGTTCCATACTGCCAGCCCACCTGTTTTCTCTCTAATACTTGAGAACCAAAAAGACATGCAAAGTTCTTCAAGAGCCATTAATACTTTGCCAGTGTCGGGCTATTTGTATGGAACTACAATATTGTATAGTTGCTTCCTTGGCTATGAACTCTTAGGAAATTCTGTGCTAGCTTGCCAAGAAGATGGAATGTGGAATGGTAGTGCTCCAGTCTGCATTTCCATTCATTGTGAATTACTGTTGCCTCCAGAAAATGGCTTTGTACATTTTACAGAGAACACCCTTGGTAGTACAGTGAAATATACCTGTAAACCAGGGTATAAGCTAATTGGCTCAGAAACAAGATTTTGTACATCTAGTAGGCAATGGAGTGATGCAGCACCAATCTGTGAGATTGTGTCATGCACAGTGCCAAGTAAACCCATGAATGGCACAGTAAAAGGAGAAGCTTACACTTATGGGAGCATAGTCCAATATAACTGTAATCCTGGATTTCAGTTAAACGGTTCAGAGAAGAGAACATGCCAGGCTGATCAAAAATGGGATGGAAATGAGCCAATTTGCATTCCCATTTCCTGTGGCCAAGTTCCCACTTTAGAAAACGGCCAAGTGACTGGAGAGGAATATACATTCCAAAAATATGTTGAATACAACTGCAAGGAAGGCTTTCTACTGGAAGGTGAACAAAAGAGAGTCTGCCTTGCAGATGGAAGCTGGAGTGGGAGCGCTCCAGTGTGCAGAGCAGTCCAGTGTCCAGTGCCACTGAAACTTCCTCATGGGAAAATTACTGGATCAGAATTCGGTTTTGGAAAGAGTATTGAGTATCAGTGTGATGAAGGTTATGTCATGCGTGGTGCACCCTCACTTATCTGTCAAGCTAATGGTTCCTGGAATAAAGAGGTTCCATTCTGTGAGCCTGTCAACTGTGGGCCTCCTGAGGACATCGCTCATGGCTTCCTAAATGGTTCAGTCTTCAGTTATGGGGAATATATAGAATACATTTGCTTTCCTGGCTATGAGTTACAGGGAAATCCAGTGAGGCAGTGTACATCTAATGGCTTATGGACGGGAAAACCTGCCTCTTGTTTGCCTTGTGAATGCCCTGTGCCAACAATTCAGAATGGAGTAATTAAAGGTAACAATTTTGGCTGTGGCAAGAGAGTCGAATTTCAGTGCCTAGAAAGTTTCAAACTGCTAGGACCTTCGCAAATCACCTGTGAAAGTGCAGGCAGATGGAGCTCTGGCTTTCCACACTGTGGGCTGATCTCATGCGGCCCTCCACCAACAATCCTCAATGCATTCATCAATGGGAGCAGTTCTGTGGATCAGAATACCATAATGTACAACTGTGAAATGGGTTATGCAATGCAAGGGAGCTCAGAACTGACATGTACAGAAAAGGGAGTCTGGAGTGAGCCATATCCAAGTTGTGCATTACTGACCTGTGGTCCACCGCCTTCTGTGCCTCATGCTGTTGCTTTAGGAGACTCACAAGCCTATGGGAGTAAAGTCCAGTACAGGTAAGAATATTTTAAAGTTTTTTTAAGCATGTCTAGTATTCACCTGAAGAGGAGTTTTCATATACACACACCTCAGCTTACATGTTCATCAGAAAGAGGTGACAAGCAGGTTGATACTCAATGATGCTGCAGAATTTTATCTTCCCTATTATTTTTATTCTTGTCGTTATCATCATCATCATCTTTATTTATATCCTGCTTTTCCCAAAAAAAAATCTGTAATTCAAGGCAGCTTACAGTTTCAAACAAGTACAAGACTATTAAAAATATGCAAAAGGTGAATATTAAAATAGAATCAAACTAATCACAATATTAAAACAAGTTAAAACATAGAATTTAAAAAAAGCAATTGAAAACAGTTCAATTTAAAATGTGACAGCACCTTCTTAAAGCTCATTGCTTAAAAACCTGTGGGTATTTGGGTGTCATTTTTGCCTTTTTGCTGCCCCCCCCCCAGGCCATTTTAGATCTGGGAGAGCCCTTGTTTTTTAAAAAAGGATGCGTTTACTTCCTGTTTTTTTAACAAGGCTTCCCTTGGCCTGAAATGGCCCGGGGAGCCAAAGATGTGGCAAAAGTGTCACCTATGCTCCAGAGGGCATTTGGAGGGAATCACCCCTTAGGGTCCACAAAAGCAGCCCTGGTGGCCCTAGGAGGCTCATGGGCCACACTTCTGCTCACCTCTGGAATAAGTGTGTCTTCCAGTATGAGGTTGCCCAGGCTTACAAGAAAATTAGCTGATGAAGACGATTGAACGTGCTGAAATGAGCAAATTGACGTTGTTGATCAAAAAGAAACCTTTTGAATGACTGGGAATTTTTTATCACATATTTGCAGTCTCATTGAGGCTATGAACCAGCTTTAGGTTCTGTAAAATAAACAGAGTTGGTATGTTACAGAGGCATAAATATTTTATCATATATAAGAAAACAGAGAAAGAGTGATATATATCCATCAGTGTCGGGGGGGTGAGTTGTGTATGTTTATTTTTGTTATGTAGTTTATTTTAATTTGCTATATCATTATTTGTTATTATTATCTGTGTTTTAGATATATCTATACAGATTGTTTGTCACTGTGTTAAAATTTAATGGAAATGATTTTAATTTGAGAGAGAGAGAGAGAGAGAGAACTTGCCTGAGTTTGAGATCTTCTCTAGAGTCTCTTTTCACATTCCCAGCACCTTCAGCAGAAGCTTTGGTAGGGATGCAAGAGAGGACATGCTCTGTGGCTTCTCCAGGTTATGGAATTTCCTTACAAGGAAGGCTAGGTTGCCCCTTCCCCTTCATTTCCTTCCACATGCAAACAAAAATCATTTTATTCAGATAGACTTTTGGAAGTTGACTGGCTAAACAGCTTTATTAACTGCTGATGCTGTGCTTTTTTTATTGATGCATTTTGAGAACGCTTTCCCCTTTGTTTTTCATAGTGGAGTTTAATTTTAATTTTTTTAGAATTGTAACATTTTGTGCTTTTCTTTATATATATTCTTTAATCTTGTTGCAAACCATTTTGTGCCAGTTTTGGGAATAAGATGAGCTACAAATCAAATAAGTAAAAAATTAGAAAACTGACATAATGCCAATATTACAATTCAGTTTAAATTTATCCACTTATTTCTTTAAAAATGTTTGTAATCTGTAATGCATTTTGCATCAAATTGTAGGGAGTTTGCCCATCACTAGTTAGAGATATACACATATTCAGACATTTTTAAATTTAAAAAATGGAAATATTAATTGCAGTGAATAATGATTTCTCATTTTGGTTTTCTAAAATGGTGCTGTTGCTGATGACAACGGTGTGCTTTGTGCTTTACAGATGTCTGGAAGGTTATGTGATGGAGACTGAAATGGATACTTGCACCTGTCAGGAAGATGGACACTGGTCCCCTGATAGCATTTCTTGTTGCCCCAGAAAATGCCCCTTACCAGTAAATATAACCAATGTAATTATTTCTGGAACTGAATTTACTGTCAACAAGAGCATTACCTTATCATGCTCAGAAGGCTATATTTTAATTGGGGCGAGCACTTCTACGTGCCAGGTAAAGCTATATCTTCCTCCTATTTTGTTTTAGACGTCATTGTCAGAGATTCTACAAAACATTTCATACACACTGAAATATGCAGTCGGACCTCCGTATTTGCAGGCTTGCCATCTGCGGATCTGAGCATCCATGGGCAGCAAACCCCGTTGTCCCCAATGGCTGTGCATGCATGTGAGTGTGCTAGCGAGCACATGCACGTTTTGCTGCCATTAAGGAGAATAGGACTTGAGGTCCTGTGCTTTTTTGTATACATGTGGGGTCCAGAACAGATCTCCCATGGATATGGAGGTCCAACCCTACCTACAGCTGAAAAAAATTAATCACTGGGGACAATGGAGAACATGTGCTTACATGATTCCATGGGTTTCTAAAGAATATCCTGTCCAAAGGATTTTTTCTATGAAATAACACCTTTCTGCTGGCCAATAGGGATTTTTCGGATAAAGTTTCTTATTCCACAGATATAGCTTCCACCCAATGAGGCAAACAATGTAAAGCCCTGAATGCATTCTGCAGCACTCCTTGACTTCTGTAAAAATACATGGCAGAAGATAAACATTTGCACATATATGCCTTGTCAGTCACATAGAGGGAGGGTCTCACTTGAAAGAACAAACAAGTAAATTGACTGCAAAGACACCCTATAGTCACACCCACATGCATTGTAGGAAACCACTAACTGGGATATTGCATCACATTGCATCCTTCTCTTGAAACTATTCCTAAAATGATTTTAATGAGTTTTGAAAAAGCATACATGGTAAGGAGTCTGTGGGTTTCACTTTTTATACCATATAGCATATTTCTAATTGTTTTTGTCATTTTTATGCCACCTAGAAAATCTTGGATATGCTTTCTTTTCTTTTTTAGAATCATGGTAACTGGGTGCCGTTGTTTTCAAGTGATATCTGTGCACCTGTGTCATGTGGAAAGCCTGACCCTCTTGTACATGGAAAGGTGTTTGGCAACAAATACAGTTACAGAGACATAGTTCTTTACAAATGCGGCTCTGGTTATGAACTGGATGTGAGTCAATGATACCTACTTTATGATCTGATTGTTAGCTTGTAGTGCAGTAGATAACATGTTAAATGAGAGTGAAGTTTCTCATTCTTAAGATTCCTTAAGTGATTCATGCTTTCTTAGTATGGATTCTCCTGCCACCTTGTGGATTTTAGTAGAGAAGTCTGAATATAAACTAGAAATGTGTCACACATGAAGGGTATATGCCTGCCTTGTTTGGTGTTTGTCTCATAAAAATACAAGGATGTTGTAACCCCATCTCTGTATATTGGAAAGAAGTAATAAACAATATGTTCATGTTTATTTTTCAGCCAGATGTAAAGACCAAAAGCTAATGTCTGTTCAGTATCTTACTTCTAATTACAGCTCTGCATCTGTCAAAACAAAAATTACATCTGAATTAGTTGGTAGTTATAAGATGACAAAGGGCCTTTGCAGACTGCCAGAAATATTGCAAATTGAGTCCACT
>CM034703.1:111970474-111981492 GCA_020142125.1 Phrynosoma platyrhinos
CCACTCGAAGAAATACTGTTACAGGTAAGCAACCTGTTCTTCCCCCTCCAAAAAAAAAATGCAAAAACAATTTGGTCACAAATGTGTTCATAGTTTGTTATGGGTCTGCTTTATTTAATATGAAAAATGAAATAAAAACACTGTGTTTTCTCCAGATCTTTTGCTGTAGTCAGTCCACAGTTCCTGCCTAATTACAGACATAAACACTCCTACACACATC
This sequence comes from Phrynosoma platyrhinos, assembly GCA_020142125.1. Taxonomy (NCBI): domain Eukaryota; kingdom Metazoa; phylum Chordata; class Lepidosauria; order Squamata; family Phrynosomatidae; genus Phrynosoma; species Phrynosoma platyrhinos. Next base: position 111,970,695 of record CM034703.1, read on the forward strand.
CTAGAATGCCAAACCACACACAAAATGCCATCTCACTGGGGAATAAGTCTGGTTTATTAGCTGAGATGGGGTGCTAGAACCAAAAAATGCATGTATGTAGTCTCTGGTATGCACATTAAAGACTAGCCTAAGCATAAGCTATATATGTAAATTCACATGTCATTCCTGTAGCATGAGTTGTTTCCTTGATATTAGCAATAATATTAGTTCATTGTACATTATAATACTAATATTATTGCTAATATGTGAGCACTTTATTTTAGATTTTACAGTAAAATGCTGTTACTTCCAGTTCTATTCCTGTTTACCAAAAGGCCTCTCCTCAGCCTGGGAGGAGTCACAAACATGACAAGATATCTCCACATAAGGATGAGGGAGACATTTGGGGAATGTACAGTTTTTTAAAAAATTAAAATTTAGGGGTAGGACCACAGCGGATGTGGCGCGACACTCCATAGTTCTCTGGGCAATCCAGTCTCTCAAACACTGCAGTTATACACTCCTGGTGTACATTTTTTTGTTATGACTGTAAGGTAGAAATGTATATTTTCTAATTTGTCTAATTCTGGTCCATGAGAACAAGAAGGCACAATTTTGTTCTGTCCACCTGTGAGACCACAGGATATTTTTCTGACAGCATTAACCAAGCTTTTTTTTACATTATAAAAATTGTTTTTCGACAAATTTTGTAAAACTATTAAAAAAAATGCTGCCAAATTGCATCAACATTTAAAACTAAGAAGCACAATATGGGTTATTGGCATATTTTTATATCAATCAGCTAGTCCTCTGTGCTGCTGTGCATGCTTTAATTCAAAAATGGAAAAGATACAAGTTATGTGCAGACATTTTACAGAAACTGCAGAAATTTAAACACAAAAAAGCACTTTGTGTCTTGTTCTTGCACTAGGCATGAGAAATCTTTCATGGGTCATTGATTTCTGAATGGGCTGTACTGGCATATTAAGACAGCCCATATTCTGACAAGGAAGTAATTTTGCAAGATTGTACACATCCCTTGTGTACAATTGTATATATATATTTTAAAAGAATAATACAGAAAATGGCTGAAGTAGGTCAAACATTGCATCCACAAGAGAGCAGCATAATGTGTAAATGTAAGCCTACTGCTGCAGCAAGTGTGTGCTTTCAATTGCATTCTGACTTATCAGAACCTTATCATAAGATTTTCTTGGCCAGATTTATTCAGAAGAGATTTGTCATTACCTTCTTCTTAGGTTGAGAGAATGTGACTTACCCAAGGTTCTCAGGGAGTCTCCATGGCTGAATGGTGATTTGAACCCTGGTCTCCCATGGTCTTAGTCTAACACTCAACCCATTGCATCAGCAAATATAGAGCCTAAAATATGGAGCTGCTTTTCTTATAAGCTTATCACACTGTGTTCTCAGAACGTAATGAGTACGTGATGAGAACGGAACGGATCATATTTTATTGCACGGTATGATCCTCATCAAGTTCCCATTCTGGGCTCTGACAGTCCCTAGCCCGTTCCAGGAGGAGAACTGTAAAAATGTGTCCTCAGCCAGCAAGAACCCTTACAGATTGTTCCATAAGATATGTGTCTCAATCTGTCCTCGTGTTCTGATTGGCTAAGACAACCTCCTCCCCTCCCGTCCTAGAACATCCACAAACTCAACTCTTCCAATGTTGATGCAAGGAAGGTGTCACAGGCAATTTTTTAAAAAAAATTATTTTTGTAGATTGAATTGTGTCATGTTTACAAGAAAAAACAATGGGTGCTTGCTACCTAAAGCTCTCGGTAGCATTTTTTCCAATTCCGACATAAGGGTTTTTGCAACAGTGAGCATGTGCCAATGAGGGACGGCAGAGGAACTACTTTAGCGCTGGTACCAGTACAACAGTAAATGCAGTGCGATAATATGTGTTCTCATAACGTTACTATCCCGTTATCAATAGTCTAATGCGGTAACACCCGTTCCCATATCATTACGTTCCAGGGACTCGATAGGAACATTACAGTGCGATAAGCTTAACAATTACACCAAGCACTTCCCCCACATTATTCCAGTTATCCTTCCAACAACCTTGAAAGATAGACCAGGACTACTTTTCCAGTCTTGAAGCTGGTTTCTCTTGTTAACAAAGTGAATTCAAAGTGAAGCCACTTTAAATCCCATTTGGGAGAAAAGTGGGATATAAATAAAATAAAACAAATTGCTGAGAGAAAAGCATAACTAATTAATTCAGAATCGCTGTACTTCATCAGACATTATTCTTATAGTCAAGGGTAATTTATATGTCAAGATAGCTTAAATCTCCTAGTAATTTTTTTGAATATGTTCAGTCCAAGAGCCTAATTCCAATTTAACTACCTCATGTTCTAACTTGATGTTGTTCTCTTTCCCAGCTATTTGTCGGTTCCCATGTCAGAATGGTGGCATATGTGAACGACCAAATGTGTGCTCCTGCCCCAAGGGATGGATGGGACGTCTCTGTGAAGAGCGTATGTACCTTTGTCTGACAATGTATTTATTTATTTGTTACTTTTGATCCTGAGAAGGCCGTACTTCTTAGGCTATCTGATATTGGAGATCAATATTAATTGGAGATCAATATTAATTTTTTCCTACGTGCCAGGGACTGGCACTAAATGTTTGTCATGCAGGAATTGGCAGCCAATGGCTCAGGACACTAATCCAGGGACTACCACTTGGAGTAGCACTGCTCTAAGGAATGCTAGGTAGATTTTTCATTTTCACTACAATGCTGTGACATGGTTAGACTAGCAGAGAGAAGAGGAGAGACTTTGCTATGCTGTTGGGGATATATCACTTCCTTTTCTTTAGCATCTCTTTGTCCCATTAGTTTTTATTAATTTGTCCAATTTATTAATTTATGTAGCACAGTATATTTGAGATACACACTGTAGCATGAGTAAATGATGGTTTCTTCTGAAAATTCATGCCTTTATCCCTGATGGCCTGAAATGTGTTGGGCTATTTGTAAGACTAAAATCATCTTTTGCAACGCTCTGAGACTTTTTCTCTTCTGTACATCCTCCCTTATTGCTAATGCTGATCAGCTGTCCCCACACATACAACTACAGGGAGGAAAGGTAGGGTCATACGTGTTGGCCCCAGTTCCTCTCTCACATCCCTGCCACCTAGGCACATGTTGGATGGCTAATTTTGGCTAAAGTCAGAGGAAGAGAGAGTTCTATCCATCCCCTTGTGATGTATAATCCAGTATGATCAGTTTTAAATTGTATAGGGAGCCTGCAGAGGCAGAGAATGTGTAGTGATTTGGGGTGGAGGGAGGGTTTGGTCCACTAAGATCATGATCAGTTTAGGTTCAAAGATAATAAACAAGTTATACCTAAACTAATAATCTTATCGCACAGCACTTACAGGAATGGGAACAGAAAGGAAAGGAAAGGAAAGGACAAGAACACACATTACTGCACAGGAGAACACCACCAATGCCACCAGGAGTCCCCAAGCCCCTTCTTGAACCCCAAGAAGGTTCAAAAACGTTCTTCAAAATTAGCTGCCAGGAATGGCTGGGGAACTCCCCGTGGCATCAGTGGCGTTCTCCTGTGCAGTAACATGCGTTCTTGTCCTGTTCCATTCCGTTTCTTTCTGCTCCGTTCCCGCTCCCGTAAGTGCCATGCAATAAGGTTATAAGTCACAAGTTATAGCTTTATGGATGAAAAATTGATGGGGAAAGGCTTCAGTAACAGAAATTATAAGCAAAGAAAGTGCCCTTTCAGCCAAACTCAGACACAGTTTCAAGTGAAGATGGTCCATGGATCTGCACTGGATGTTAAATTGTTCTCTTAAGTACAGATGAGCCTTTCAGCTTCTCAGACAAGTTGCTGAAACTTTCTGAAACTGTAACAAAGGGAAATTTAAACAGATTTGGGTTATATACGTAGCAAGGTTGGCTTTCTAGAAACTGAGAGATGACACTTTTGGGTTCAAGAGGGGTTTAGTTCCTCTTCTTCCCCTCAAGACTTAGAGAGGAGGAAGATTCCTGTCCTCAGAGAGAGAACTTCTTATTAGCACCTTATCTCATACTAGCTGCATCTCTATTTACAGTTTACTTAAGACCTCCTTTCAGATTACACAAAATTTAGCCAGAATACACAATGCAGCTGTGAAACAGTTAAATATGGGTTTAAAACAAGGTACAGTGTATGAATTATTATATATTAAAAGAGATGTGTATGATGGATGAGAAGCCCTGTTGCTAAACTCCTCACTGATCTTCTACAAATAGAAATCAGTACAGGAAGGTCTTTGCTTCAGACTTTCTCATCAAGCATGTGAATTCACAGTAATGCAAGGCCAGAGTGGGGCCAGAGAGGGCAACCCGGATCCTCCCCTCTCAAGTGATTCCAGTCATATGAGTAAGGATACTGGCATTCCACATAACTGAAACATGTTGTCAGCTTTAACGATGCAACATAGAGTTTGATAACTGAAAGAGAAACAGCACCAGTTTGTTTGAGAGAACATCTAGGTCATATACATATATAGAAAAAAATTAGAGCATCTTTTTGCTTATGCTTAAAATCATCTATCTGTTTTGGTAGGGATACAGCAGTATGTTATCTTTAAGTTTATTAAATTTTTCTATTCAAACATTTGCTAGTATTTTGTGTTGGAAAAGTACTGAAGTATGGTTGGAAGTATGGCTGGAAAAGTACTCTTGGTATAAGTGTGCTGTCTTATAAATTGACACTTGGCAGTCTGCAAATCTGGCTCCAGTGGAAAGCCAGGAAAAAAACAGGTTTGTTTCTAGGGACAATATTCTACAGATGTTTTATCCACAGATTCAAGCATCCATGGCTTGAAAATATTTGTTAAAAAAAAGTATAAATTCTAAATAGCAAAGCTTCATTTTCCATTTTATATAAGGGACACCATTTTGCTATGCCATTATATTTAATGGGATTTTGTTATCCAAAGGGGGTCCTGGAACCAAACCCCAGTGGATAACAAGGGCCTACTGTATGTGTGCTTTTCCAGATGAGGCTTACTAAAGAAATTACATACATCTGTATATCCCCAATTCCTTCTGAATTACTGTCGTCTTAACAGTTCTGGGAAGTTAGGGTTGCCAGGTAAAATATAGAACAGTGCTCTTATACCTTTAAAGGATGTGTAGAAGAGGGAATTTCAGCAGGCAACATCTGCTGAAATGCTCTAGTCCAGGGATAGGCAAACTGTCCCCTTTAAGGGCCGAGGGACTTCAGCTCCCAGAAGCCTCAGCCATGTTGGCCAATAGTCTGGGATGTTGGTCAATAGTCTGGGATTCTGGGAGCTGAAGTCCCCCGGCCGTTCGGACAGTTTGCCTACCCCTGCTCTAGTCTATACAACTGTTAAAGAGACAGGAGCCCTGTCCTATATTTCGCCTGGCATGCCTGTGGGTAGTCCAGCCATAATGAGGTACTGCAATAGCAGCAAAATAATAAAAGAAAACATAATCACAACACTCCTTCTCCCTCAGCCTATAAGCTTAGATCAACTGAGATATGCAAAGCAATAGAGAGAGAGAGAGAGAGCACCTGGTGCACAGAATCCTCATCTTTTAGTATTTTAGTAACTGTTTGCAACATGAAAGGGTTTCTAGAAATGCAAGCATAAATTTGCACTTCAGAGAAAGAAACACTGGCAGGCAGCTGAAAGAGAGTATTTGGATGCATCTAGTGTTCCAATTGCAAAAGCAAATGGAGATGACACACTGTCATATATATTTTTAAAGGGATCCTTTACTCACATTGTACAGGAAATGCAATATACCACATTGTTTTCCATATGGGAAATTGAGACTTTTGTCTCACTAGTGATGCATATTCAGTAGGGCAGGGAATAGAGAAAAAAAATGCAGCCCATCAGGGATGTTTATGTGGCCCCCAGCCTGTCCCAGTCTACCTTAGAGTGCCCTTTTCTGCCAGAAAAAATATATTGGGTATTTTACTGTAAACAACAATAACAAAAAAGAAATCTTGTTTTTAAAAACTAAAATAGACTTCCAGCCATTCATGGTTTTATTTTAATTTTTCCCTGGGGAGCATTTTGGCAGCCCATGTAGTCCCAGGAAGAAAATTAGTTCCCCAGACGCACTAAAATTGCCAATTCCTGGATGAGTGAAGCATAATAAAGTGTCTTTTAAGGTAATTATTTCAATATCTACAAATGTAACTTAAAGATCAACAGCTGACTAAGGAAATAAGCCTATTGATTTCAAATGAATTTTCTTCAAGGTGGCAAGCATCAGGTTGCCTGTAAACTGCTTTTGAACTACTTTTAAAGGACAGGCGTTAGAGATTCAGCAGTGATAAGTGTTTGGTGAGCAATCCTGAGAATATTGTTTGGATTGCATCAGGAACAGTTTGTGGTCCAAGGGGGTAGTGCTAATTTCAAAATGGCAGAGTGAGTGCAGTGCAACATTATTATTATTATTTTGTCATTGCCCTTTTAAATTTATTTATTTTTTAAAAAAAAATCTGGGATTCCATTAAAAAGACAACACACTCAGAGCAGCTAATGAGAATCCCTGGGGGGGGGATTAAACAATAAAACCATTCAAATTATCACAATATTCAGCAAAAAAAAAAAAATCAAAATAGTTTAAAAGACCAAATTGAAGAAATGTGTTTTCCACACCTTCCTAAAAGCATCTGAAAGTGGAAACTGCTTGCAATCCTAAGGGAAGCACATCCCACATTCTGAGAACAACAAAGGCAATGGTGATCCCAGGACATTCCCTTTAATTGTGGAACCTGTGAAGCACCATTTTAGGTATGTTTTTCTTTGTGTTTACAAAGTTCAGTCAAAGGTGAGGCAGACACACATCTCTTTGCAGTCTCTGGCTCTGCATTTGATATGTCACCATTCATTACTTTACCTTAGTTCTGACAGTGATGTTAAAACCAAACCTCAACACATGGGAATGGCTTTTATGCTCCTAGTCATTATACTCTGCCACTCCAGTTCACCTTCTGATTCCCTTTGATATCCAAAAGAGTAGACAGCTGTCTGAATCCATCAAGGCTCTTACTTGGGTAGGGAAGAAACTGGACATAGGTAGTAGCATGCTGGGAGAAAGACTTAGAACTGTCTTACCTAATGTCATCAGTTTGCAAGGGGATCTAATGGTGAGGATGCCAACAACTGCCATTTCCTGACACCCCTCCAACTTGGGAGTTTATCACATGGGAGGCTAAGGGGGGAAGCAGACGAGGGCGTCCAGGACGCCCTGGGCCGGCGCGCCGCGGGGCCGCAGCCTCCGCACCTCGGCGCACCGGCGGCGACCCTGGAAGGAGCGCTAAATCAGCGCTCCTTCCTCAAGACAGCGAAAGTGCGCACTAAAAGCGGCGGGCGCACTTTCGCTGTCTTTTCCGCCGCGGCGCGTTCGGCTGCCGCGGCGTGAGGTCTTCCCCGGAGCGCCGGCCGTGCGGAGGGCCGGCGACTCCGAGGGCGACCTCAGGGAGAGGAAGGGGCGCCGAACGTGCGGCTGCCCCTCCTCTTCCAAGCCTCCAAGACGACCCTATTAGTCGTCTGCCGAGGCCCTAAGTACCCAAATCCCATGCAGAAACTGGATTTAAATTCTGGGAATATCCTGCAAAAGTGGGGTCATTTACAGGCACATCAGGGGCATTGAGCATCAATCTGACATTAACCCACACAGAAAGTGGACAAAATAAGCCACTTTTTACTTTCAGGAAAATGTACACATTACTATTCAATACTACAGGACTTGAGGTCCTGTGTTTTTTGCCATCCACGGGGAGAGGCGGGATCCAGAACAAGATCACCACAGATAAGAAGGGCCTACTGTATATGAAACACAGATGAATTTTGTGTTTAGACTTGGGTCCTATCTCCAAGATATCTCATTATGTATGTATATGCTAATACAGTGGGCCCTCATTATCTGTGGGAGTTCGATTCCAGAACCCCCATGGATACCAAAAATTCTGAATGCTCAAGTCAGTATTTAACATTTAAAATTAACTAGGCCATATGTTCCGAGCACCAGGAAGGCATTCTTCCTGCACTGTTTCCCACCTTCCCATCACAAAGCCTCTGCCAGATTTTAAACCCCTTTGCCACCAATCCACCTCAGAGAGAGGCAGCAAGGAAATGTATTAGTGTGAAATAGGTTTAAATTCTGTCAGAGGCTTTGTGATGGGAAGGTGGAAAACAAAATGAGGTTGGAGTTTAAATTCTGGCAGAGGTTTTCTTGTGAGAAAGTTGGAAATGGAGTGAGATAGGAGTTTAAATTCTGGCAGAGGCTTCCTTATGAGAGGGTGAGAAATGGAGTGAGGAAGGGATTTAAATTTTGGCAGTGGCTTTGTGATATGAAGATGGCAGAGAGTAAGGAAGAGGTTTAAGTTCTGATTATGGCTTTATGGTAGGACTGACTTCCCTGGGGGAGGGAGGCATTGGCTTGCCTGGGTCTTGCCACAGCGCCCTCCATTAGTACCTTGGGACTGCTTCTCAGCCTGGCCATACCAGTTTTTTAAAAAATTAAATATATCTTCATTTCAATCTGTGGTTGTTCAAATCTACTGATATTGAACCCGTGGATACTGAAGGCCCACTGTACAGGTATTCCAAAATCCAAACATCTCTGAAATCCAAAACGCTTCTAGTCCCAAGCATTTTGGATAAGGGAGACTCATATACACACATCCAAATGTACTTATTAACAGACCAAGAGTTAACAACTTGCTTATGATAGTCTTCCCTAACTTGCCACCATGTATCCCATTTTGGCATAAAGGCAAGATATAAATCCAATAAATAAAATAAGTCCCTTTGCAGTCATATGCATGGAAGCAGGGTTTATGTTTTAAATAATCTTTAATCTTTGCTGTTTTTCCCCAAAGAAGTTGTTGTGTGGAATGAGATTGTATTTGATTGGTTGCCTTCATGGGATTTGTAGTCACATGCCACAAACTGATATCTGCTGAGTTGTAGATGTGCCAAAAGGGTACACAAAACTATTTACTAGAACACATTTGTCACAAGCTAAGAAGCCTGCTCATGTGAATCACCCCTCATATGTTCTCAGTGTGGCAAAACCCATCTGTGAATGTTTTCATCTTCTTTTTTGTTTTTGCTCTGGCATATTTCAGTAAGGCACTCTTAGATAGTGAAGGCTCTTTTGCTTTTATCTTCCTGCCCTAGCTCATTCTACACAGTAATACATAAACATTTTGTGTTTATGTAAGTCTGTTTGTAGCACTCTCAAATTAAGCAACCCACAAAAATACAGTACAGCAAAGTTTAATTTTTTTATCATTATAGCAATGTTGTTTCAGTAATGTGGAGAAATCCTTCTCATTATAAATGATGTTAATGTTGTCAATCGCTGGTCCTTTTATCTGTTCCCTAACTATTTAGCAATCTGCATCCTACATTGTCTGAATGGAGGTCACTGTGTGGCTCCTTACCAGTGTGATTGCCCAGCTGGGTGGACTGGATCTCGCTGCCACCAAGGTAAGCCTCTTTAAGCTAGCATGTCATGCAATCTAGCAGCTGCATTTAGCAATACTGAAGCATTTCTTGTGTGATGATGATCCCTGTCAAGCTTTGGTGGCAGTGGGGTGCACCAGATTTCATTTCCTTTCCTTTGAGTGGAGGTCACTGTAAGCATAAGTTCAACACTCAAACCATTACACCAAGCTGATTCTGTGTTCCTGTGTTCCCATCATTAAAGAAAAAAGCCCTCTGTTTGCTGCATCATCATGGCTGTGTAGTAAAATCCAGAGAAAATCCAATCACAGTTGAAAGTATTCAGTGAGAACAATTTTAATAATGGTGATGAGTATGTCATAACCTAAATGACCAGCAATGTGATCTTCTAATACAGCTGTCTGTCAGTCCCCATGCTTAAATGGTGGGAAGTGTATACGACCCAATCGGTGCCATTGCACTTCACCATGGACTGGACATGACTGTTCTAGGTAAGTAAAAAAAGTTTCTTATATCTTTGATCTAAGATGAAATAATTTGATCCATATTCTATGTTAAAAACAAAATAGATGGCATGGCCTACTGTGATCTTTCAAATAAGACTTTGCAAAACAGCTAATAGCTCTGCTTTGAATTTCTAGTAGGAGCTGAGGGTTTCCTTTTCAAATCTCTGTCCAAAGAGCCTCCTTTTCACTTTCCAAGGTTGCCAGCTTGTGTGTTTCAGAACATTGGTGAAGAACACTAGGACTGCCTTCCATGCTCAGTTAGGGGACCCTCCTATCCAGTGGGGCCACTAGGGGAGCGAAGGGGGTGCGTCCCACACCAGGTAACACCCCAGAAGAGGTGTGACACCCAGTCGGGCCTCCTGCTGCTGTGGGATGAGAAGGGCTGAGCACACACCTCCTGAATTCACTGCAGCGGCACTGATCTCTTCATGAGGAAGCCAGCATGGTTACAGCAAAAGAGAGGGCTAAGTGTGCTCCTGACTTAACTTCAGTGGCACTATTCTCCTCATGAGGAGATTGGTGCTTCTACAAAGAAAGAGAGGACCGAGTGTGCCCTTTTGGCCTCCCCCCAGCAACTCCTTTGCTCCCCCAGCAGCCTCCACACACACTGGGTGACACAGGGTTGGGGATGCCATTGCTCCTGTCTAAGTGATGACTGCCAGCTTTAGAGACTCTTAAAGAGGTTCCGCTGGTCTTGAGGGCAGCTGTCAATCTAAGACACAAAGCATACTAATTCAGGATGTTTCCTTGAATTAGTCCTTGGCTCCATCTTAACCAATGTAATAATAATAATAATAATAATAATAATAATAATAATAATA
>CM034703.1:111981592-112020131 GCA_020142125.1 Phrynosoma platyrhinos
AATCGAGGCGGGTTACAGCAATTAAAACAAGTCAAGTTAAAAACATTCCCTCCTCCCATAATATGCCCTCCCACCCCTTAAGACAGAATTAAATCAAGAAAGAGTTAAAACAAAGCAATACAGTTAAAACAATATGCTAACAATAAAGGATCAGTTGTGCCAACCAGGTAGGATAAAAACTCATCTCCTAACAGCAGCTGTTATTCTGGAAAGGCCTGTCGGAAGAGATCCGTCTTTACTGCTTTTTTGAAAGCAGCAAGAGTAGTAGTAAGACGGATCTCATCCGGCAGGCCATTCCATAGTCTGGGGGCAGTAGCAGAAAAGGCCCTCTGGGAGGTCTGAGACAGCCTAGTCTTTATTGGCTGTAACAGATTCCTCCCAGAGGACCGAAGGGCGCAGGGGAGGGATCATATGGGGAGAGGCGGTCCCTAAGATAAGTTGGACCCGAGCCATGTAGGGCTTTAAAGGTCAAAACCAACACCTTGTACTGCGCCCGGAATATGATAATTTCCAAATTAATACTTGCCAGTTACACTGTGGTTTTTTTGTCGGCTACAGCATGTCATTGCCTGTGTAGCTCACCATCTTGAAACCTAGAGCCTTTGTAGACTGCTAGAAATAGTGAAAATTAAGTCCACTTTAAGGGTAAGGGTTAGGATTAGGGAATCATGGGAACTGTAATTTACTGTGGCACCAGAGCTCTTTGACAGAGAAGGCTCAGTGTCTCAGGAAAAAAACAATTCCCATGATTCCCTAGCGCTAACCCTAACCCTTAAAGTGGACTCAATTTGCACTATTTATGGCAGTCTGCAAAGGCCCCTAGTCAGATTATGAGCAGTAGCTTCACTCCTTTGAATAGCAAAGAAAACTGAATGTAACACATTGCCACATGCACACAGAAATCAGTACTGTTGAAAGTGTGAATGTAAATCTGTACTTATTTCTTACTTGCATGGAAGAATGAAAAATTTCATGAGTTTTAGCCACACTGGTCAAGATTACAAGAGTGATTTTCGACACTTATTTTCAAAATTTGTGGTTTTCTATACTAAAAACTCTTTTTGTACAAAACTTAATGCTGTTTGAAAAAGAAAAGCTTATTGATTGGTTACATAAAAGGTCCCAGAAGGAAAATCTCTTGCAACAGGTCACCATTTTATGTAAATGCATTACAATATGTGGAGACGTTATTTCTAATTGAGAACAAGAAAATCTATGAGTATTGTTTACATCCCTTATTGAAAATAATCTAATACTGGATGGAGTCCCTCCTTTAATAGCTTAAAGGGTGTGCATGACACTTGGTTGTATAAAGGTTATGTGATGGATATTTCCACATAAACCCATATCTGAGTGTGTGTGGTTTGGGCATGGGCAGGGTATGCTGTCGTTTGTATTTGATGATATTCACTCTTTTTGTATGTGTCTATTTGTGTGCTAATCTAGGAAAAGAAAAACTGGATTCCACCACTTTTAACTTCTGAGTGACTACTATGAACATTCTTATTCTGATCCATCAGGCCTTGGTACTTCAGACACTGTAAAATCAAATCTTGTGGGGGGGGGGGGTTTAACCCGTCTGAGGTTTTTAAAATATTTTCTAATTATTTGTATTATATTTTCTTATATTTTTTTATTTTGAAAGGAGCCACTTTTTTCCACCTGTAGAAGTATATCATTTATGCTGCTGTCAATACATACAATGGTACAAATAATGCCCACTGATGGAGAATAATTTGCAGTCTTCTTTTATTATTGTTACAAATCCCTGAGCAGATGTTGGATCAATCACCAGTCAGACAAGAAGCTTTAGGACCAGGCTTAATGTGAGGGTGGCAAATGATATTTTCATTTGTCCCTCTATAATCAAGTTGCAGATAGGGAAAAGGAGTGTATGAGACAGAAGTGCTGGAACCTTTCTCTTCCCATACCTTAGCTTCTTGAAGTCAGCGACTTGAGCCCTTTTTTTTCCTTTCCCCTTTACAACATTGGAACTGTATCAATTGTCTGGCTCAATGGAGAGATGGTAAGTCATGGGAGAGTAGAATATCTGAACTTCTCTCCCACATACCTCTTTTAATTGTTAAAGTACATGGTCCCTCACCTAGATTTTATATGAAAAAGAGGCAGACACATGAACAATGGCCCTGTCAAATCTGGTTTTGTCCTTAATCACCTTCTACAAGTTTACCATGTTTCATTAGTTGTAGAGGAGGTAATATTGAGTTACAGGAGTCTGATGGGAATTTTAAACAAATTAGTCAAAATCTTAGGATCTGTTTTAGGTAGAGTGAAAGGTTTGCAAGTGCTTAGTGGGATTTATGGTTTCTTTAAAAACACACAAACACACACACACAGCAGATCCACACACCCCTGTCATTGTGCAACATTTTCAACTTACCTAAATTTTCATAGCTTTCCATGTAGCTTGGAAGGCTAATGACTGAAAGATGCAAGTCCAGAGTTCCTATGAATTATGTGATTCTTTCAGACTTAGGCCTAATAGTAATCAGTAGTGAGCCTAATCCACCTCTTTCTGTAGGCATACCATTGGATATGATAAAATGGATTTACAACCTGGGACTCTCATGTGTGGAGCAGCTCACTGTGAGAGATGAGAATGTGTGCTTGGGGACTGAAGGGTCTCCAGAGTACCTTTGGAGTTCTGTTTTGTTTTAAGACTTGTTTTACTGGGATGATATATTTGTGGGGGGGGGGGTCTGTAAATCTGTTGTTCACATATTTAAAACACTCATATATGTTGATTTGACATTTCGTTGCCATTTAGTTCAAAGTGAAATAAGCTAAAGTGAGTTCTTTGTCTACCTATTATTGATAATCTTTGTTTACACAGTACATTTCCTTTCCACACTGTCCAAGCAAGACAGACATTATCTCATTTCCATTCAAAACTGGTCACTTGTAACTAGTTCTCTTAGATAAAAAATGCAACATTTTTTCCTAAGCACTACAATTAGTAAGCATATTTTTTTCTGAAAAGGGTTACATCCTCATGTCCCAGTTCAGAATGTCTAGTAGTTGACCACTGTGATCCAAAACAGTACAGCTGAGCTGTGATTAAGTTCTGTAATAGTCATTATCAGAGAGTGCAACTGCAATGATTTAACCATTTAAAAGGAAAAGAATGTTGTTTGGTACCTGTAACTAGTTGCTGAGGAACACACTTTACTTACTACATTCAACCTTTTCCTTGTCACAGTTTGCTTCCATACCAGCCATTTTCTCCAGAACTGACACCTTTTAATTATCTAGTTATACGAGAGAAGCTGGATCACTCCAATGTTTTCTCCCCCTCCCCTATTTTATTTGGGGGTTCAGACAGGATTGTGGCTTACTCTGTGAATGCGTAGGTAGACATAGCATTATTTTATTGGTTTCTGCAGACTAGTGTTCTACTGTGACCCATATAATATTGCACTGGAGAAAGTGTCTTGTACACTTTCTAGTTTCATGTTCCATTACCTGCAGCATTGGTTTTTATACAACAGTCCCTCCTGTCCTCAGCATTTGCTATCAAGACTCACAACAACATAATAGCACAACATAAATACATACATGCACAGACACAGAGACCATTGCCCTTGAACAGCAGACTTTTGCAATTACACCTGAGGTTTGTTAGTTTTGATAAGGATGGATGGACAGTGGCTTCATACATTATGAGTTTATGGACAGTTTGTAGAAGTTGTGGTGCAATGTGTGGAATCCATATTTAAAATTTTCAGATTGTGCATCTGCCCTATGCATTTCCTTCTTTTTTAATTGTGTAAAGTTGCACTGCATAGTATCCCTTTTGCACATGTCTTTACAAACTCTGGGGAGCAATGAGAATACTATACTTGATATGCTCATTTGTACTTTGCCAGACGCTTATACATATGTAAAGTGGCAAGAGGTTATCATAGAAATTAGCTGAATAGCTCCATGAAGAACCAGGGGTTATTCACACTGTGAAAGTAATCCAGGGGGTTTAAATCTCCATTGTTCACACACATCCTGAATGCACCCGACTAAGTTGGGGGTGGCTGCCAAAAACCCACTTAATCCTGGATAATTGACATTGGGTTTTCCCACAACTTTTTAAAAAAGATGTGCATCATCACTAGTGTGAATAGACCCACGATAAAATGCTTCATGCCTTGAACATGTTCCGAATGTATTTGCATCGTTGACTCCATCTTTATTCAAATGCTTGCACATGTGAGCAACCAAACTTGTAGAGATGCACATCAATGCAGTTCCATAGTGTGAATAACAAATCCGGAATGCATGAGTGATGGGATTCACATTGTCGCACTAAAAAAAAGTGTGAATGACCCACCCACCCCAGGGATATACATCATGATGACTGTGGAAGATCACTAACTAATTTGGAATCTCTCCATGTCTGATTATTGCCAGAAAGCTCCATTACAAAATTAAGGAGGAATAATAGTAGCTCATATAATCATTTTATTTTGCCCATGAGGCTTTTTGTGCACATATAGGTTACCCCTCTCTCATGCATGTATACATTGAGAATTTTTTAATGTAGGTCTTCTGAGGTGGGTCGTCACGTGTTTAGAAGAAACGGAATAAAAAGGAAGACATTCTGAACTCCCTCCACATTTTTTAAATAAAAGGAGAGGAAGTAGAAAGAAACAGTTGTTACTCTTTATTTTTAAGGAGAAACAAAATAAATGTAGCCCTTGCCCGTGATAGTAATTTGTCCATTATGTTTATATTTAGTGAGTGACTCAAATGGTAAGCTGTCTCACAGGTTCACATCAAAATTCCTTCCAGATTTGTTTTTCCAGTTGCTTAAAATGGTAACTAGTAGTCTCCATAACATAATAAATATAGAAACTGAGATATGGGCCACTGAGCTGGAAGATCTATACATAAAAAACATTTCCAAATATTATCTTTTTTAATGATCACACATATACTCCCAAACTCTTTATAGTGCTGTATGATTACTCAGCCCAGTAGTATGATTACTCAGAGGTAAGTCCCACAGAGTTCAGTGAGTATTACTTCTATATGTGTGTAGGATTTCAATCTTATGAGATTTTTGTTTAAAATGATAAGATATTAAAATTATGCTGATGTTATGTTTCATAATAGCTTCTCAAATCCCAATATTTTCACTATGATCAAGCATCAAAGAGGGTTTCAAAACCTTCATGATACAAGTTTATATATTTTCCAGTTTACATAGTGAACAGTCAGGCTTCAAAAGCTGTCCCAAAAAGAATTTTCAAGATAAACCAGTGCTGGCTCAGTGTGTGATGCCTAGCAGTAAAAGGCTGGATGGTATAATTAGATGGCTGTTTGCAGTATTAAATCCTCAAATCATCACTTTTTTAAAAATTAACTTTTAAATGCAATTAATGTACTGTCATTTATGTCACTGCTTGCCATGTGTTTTAACAACTTTTGTGTGATGCACTTTACATTGTAAATAAAGTTGCACTCCATTTAGTACCCTTAATGCTAATCTGGTTTGTTTTTCCCCATTAATACTTGATAGCTAGTTATTGCTCTGATAAAATGTTTCTGTAGCAGGCTTCACCAAAAGTAGGAGCCTTCCAATTTGTCTTCTTCTCAGAAACTACCGTACATTACTGCAGCCCATGCTAGCCTTTGAAGTCTTACATCTTGTCCTTGCATCTGATGAAGTAGTTCAAGTCTACAAAAGCTTATGCTACAACTTCTTCTACATCTCAAAGATGTGACAAGATCCCCTTGCATATTGATGTTCCAGACTAAGACAGCTATGTTTCTGAAAAGCGTCCTTAGGCAACTCCCATCCCTCTTCAGAATGAGAATAACACAAGGCAAACCAACCTTTATACTACTATGGTAAAGATATAAAGATGCATCCACACTAATTGAAAAGTCCCTGATTTTGTTCCTCTTATTTCCAGTTGTGTACTAGATTAAAATAAACCGATCTGGGGAGCTGGTATATAAAGTCTCTGATCGTATTTAGGAACTGATTGAAAATATACTGAGATAAACAAACATGCATGCATCTCCAAAATAAATTGGAAATAATAGCAACAAAATATTAGGCTTTCTTGGGCTTTTTGTTTTAGTTTAGATGTGCAATGTTTACCTAAAGCACTATAGAAATGTTGGATATCATAAACACCATAGATGACTATGTAAAACACATGATAAAGTAATCGTTTTTTTGGCTAAGGCCTGAGGAAAGTTACTGTATGTTCTGGGCAATGATCCTATGTATATTATTCATAAGGTTGTAGGTATGTAAATTAAACACTGTGGGAAGGCTGAGCCAAACAAAAAGGTGCAATTAATCATAGTGGTTTACCAGTTAAATGTACATATAGTATCAATCACATGCTGCTAAATACATTCAGGAGTGAAATTACAGTCGCAACCAGAGAGCCTAGCAGTCACAGAGATATCCAAGGGTCACCATGTTGGCCACATAGCAAAGTACAATAACATCCAAAATCCTCAAAATAGTAAGATGTTTATGGGCCAACCAAAATGCATAAAATATATGTCACAAGCTTTCAAAGTTCCACTGGCTTCTTCATCAGGCAAAGGTGTTAAAAATCATACAGGGGTGGGGCAATTATGGCTAGAAGGAGGAGGCGTCTGCCTGCATAGATATCCCTCCATACCATCTCAATTCAGAACAAGATCAACAATATCTTGACAAAAGACAGGCCTGTATCTAACATTGTCATTTTTTCTCCTGTATGATTTGTAACAAGAGCCAGTGTGCTGTAATGATTTGAGTGTTGGATTATGACTCTGGAGAGCAGGGTTTGAATCCCCACTAAGCCATGAAACTCATTGGGTGGCTTTGGGCAAGTTCCACTCTCTCAGCTTCAGAGGATGTCAATGGCAACCTCCCTTTGAAGAAATTTGCCAAGAAAACCTCATGATAAGTTTACCTTTTACACCATAAATCAGAAACAACTTGAAGGCACACAACAACAACAAATGATTTTTAACTGATGAAGAAGCTAGTGGGGCTTCAAAAGCTTGCAACAGTCAGAAAGAATTGTTATAATGTCATAAGCCTGGCTGGATGGTTTGTTATATATAACTCAGGCACAACTGGTACAGTCTACTTTCAGTACTTACGTTCTCTTTGCAAACCACAGTGTGACATGGAAGCACCGGATGCCTTGCAGGTCTTTTCAGAAAAGCAAAAATGGAAAAGATGCTTGTCCAAAGCACATGCTACCTTGATCAGAACTGGATTATGTTTGGTGTGTCCTGGACAATAATTAAACAAGATATGACATTTATCCTTAGTGGCACATGATGACCAAATGCAGGCCATGCCTGCATATGCTTCTCCTTTAAATGTTGCCAGAATTTTAATGAGTTCCCTTTGTCACTGAAAAGAATATTGCTGAGCCTAGTACAATTTCAGAGGATATCTTTTCCTTCTCAATTCCCAATTAACTGGTAAATTGAAGAGGTTGGCTTAGTCACTACTACTGTCCTTTTTATGAGGCACCAAGAGCACCCAATCCACTTTCATTTATTCAGACCCTTGTACATATCTCAATTCATTATAAATTATATGGGGATGGATCATTATTAAGATAGCAGGTGGGGGGCTAATCTTTTACATCTTTGCTGTGGTCCAATGGGAAATCTCTCCTCTGAAGATGCTATTATTGTTGGGAGGAAATCCCCACTGATGCCAATATATAGTATGATTCTTAGTTTAGCTCTTAAAGAGGTCTGGAAATAGTGATTTTCTGGGCATCATGATGGATTTCATCACATTTAGTTTCAGCACCACTGGTAGCAAGATATCCAAGTCTGTGTACCTTGAATCTCTACAGTAGACGGAAACTGGATCCATTTCAACAACTGTATTCATAATCCATATTGCAGCATTGAACTGTTTGTTACCTGGGTGATTGTGCATCATAATATAGTTACTTTTTGCCTGTGTTTCATAAGAGACATTGCAAAGAGCTATTACAAACATCACCAGAAAATAATGTCACAAAGGACTTTATCACACAAGGCTAATAAATTGGAATTATAGTAAAATAATAATGTCTTTGACTGCTACTTATCACATGATGTCATGTCTCACCTATACCCACTTTCCATTGCAATTGTTGGTGGAGCTTACCTTTTCATGGATGGGAGAAACTGTCAATAGCTCCTAATATCACTGCTTTTCCATTGTACAGGTAGTGCAATAGGTCCCTTCCACTGCAGTTCTGATAGTCCAGCAATCACATGGAGTGGATGGGTGTGATTCTCCTTCCCTCCCCCTCTAAAACAGGCTGAGGTTTCTTTTACTTCACTGAACAAACGTAGTTGAATCCTAGGACTTGGCCTATGGTGTGTTCTGGGTGGGAGCTGAAAGTATGGCATTTGTAATTCTTTTACAGTACTGAATGGGGGGGGTACCATTTTAAGTGTATTTCCTTTTATGTGAGGGAGCATTTTGGCTAGGCTGTAACATGGGCTAAAGAGAACCATTCAGAGAAAGTGGGAAGGCACACATCATCTTGATGGGAATGCCCAGACAGGTGGCAGGCAGCCCTCTTTCAAGTGCATGGCTGGGGAAGAAGAACCAAGAGCCTCACTGCCATCACCGCTAAGCAGCAAGAAGAGTCCAGTCAGAGGTGTTGGCAGTGTGACGTCTCTGCCTGGGATGGCTATAGGCTCTCAGAGGAGAAGGAGGATTTGGCTCAGCTCATTTCATTTAGCACCCTCCCATTCTCCCTAGCTGAAACATTCTCTTGCATAGAAAGAAAATAAATATATTTAAAATGGTAGTCTCCCACCATTCAGTACAGGGTAGATGAGCCATTTGTGTGAATCACAGAGACCACAAAAAAGAACCTGTACACCAAACCAACAATTATAGGGGACCAGTTATAGTGAGCATATAACTCCCTTGTTAAAACTTCACTGGCTACTGGTTTGTTTCCAGGCACAATTCAAAATGCTGCTCATGAACTGTTCAACGTAGGTCCAGACTGTGGAGTTTATCACATGGGGAGCCCCATGCAGAAACAGGGCTTTAAAGTTTAAAAAAAACGCAAAAGCAGAAACTTTCAATAAACGGGATTTCTCACGTTCTGCCTGCGTGAAAAGTGAAAGCGCTGTTAAAAAGAGGTTAATCTGAACGGAAATTAGACAAAAACTGCTTTTTACTTTCGGGATCTTCCAAAAATAAAAAGAAGGAGTTTTTGTCTAATTTCCATTCAAATTAACCTCCTTTTAACAGTGACGTCGTCTGAAAAAACACCCGCTTTTGCGGGTTTTGTTTAATTTAAAGCCCCCTTTCCACACGGGATTTCCCCCATGTGATAAACTCCATTCTGAAAGATCGTATTTTCCTATTTGAACCTGCCAGAACTCTAAAATCTATAGGCCCAATAAGGGGATTGGTCGACTTTCATGGCCCCAATGTATTCCCTAAATTAGAATCGACATGAGGATTGGTCAACTTTTGTGGCTCCTATGTATCCCCTACATTAGAAGCAACATAGGGATCGTGAATACAAAATAATCACAAATGTGTACCTCTAGATCACTCATGTATAACTACCCAGTAAAATTCCTGCCCAATATATTAGTGTTTTCAGAACACTGATGTGTGAAACCTCTGAATGAAATGGCCTGAAGTGGAAAAGAAGAGGAGTGGGGAGACGAGACAATGTTAGCTTGATTCTCAGCATTTCAGCGTTGGTATCTCAGTGACATCAAATCTTCCAGGTCTCTGTGTCACTCCTGTTCCCCCGCCCTTCCCCTCCAGCATGCAGATATTTTCCCAAAACAGGTACAAGAAGAAGAATTGAGAAGGAAGAGAAAGATGAGGAATGATACAGGATTTATTGAGGTTAATGAGATTTGCAAAGTTAAAATGCTGAGAATGAAGCTAATATCATCTCTCCTTCTCCTCTTCTACATTTGTCCATAGAACCTAACATCAATTGGCAGTAGGGAAAGATTATTACATTACAAATGAACGTACTGAATAAAGGAAGCCACAGTCCAGAGTTTGTTATTAACAACAGGATCTCTTAGAGATCTCTCATTCATTGGGCCACCATAAATTAAAGCCAACTTGACAACACACTAATACAAACCTACAATATTAAGAGGTAGGAATGGATGCTTAAGTCTTTCCAGCTCCAACAGTTTGCCCCACTCAAAATGAATTCCTGTGTATTTACTAAATTGTTTGGACCAAACTACAAAATAAATTGAAGGGTTGGGTATTCCTTTTAGCCTAGGGGAGCCATGAAAAAAATATTGAAACAGTCAGGAAGTCATGAACTAAAGAAAGTTTGGGAACCTCTGGCCTAGGATAATCCTGACAATCCTAGTCATGATAGGCCCCTGATTTGAGCCTGCCCAAGATCCCTCAGTATAGGGAAATGGGCACACAGGCCTTAATTTCCTCCAACAAATGGATGTAGCCCAATACCCAAACTACCACTCTTGAAGTTACAACAAAGGAGCTTATCGCATTACAAAATAAATCATCTTACCCCGGCTGTTTTGAATTCTATTACAGGATGCAGCTGGATACTATCGCATGCAAAATGCCACCAGTGCTACCCAGCTGCATCCTGCCTAGAACCCAGCCCAAATCCACACTCAGCTGGCCAATTTGCAAAGTCGGGAGCTTCCCAACTTTGCAAATCAGCCAGCTGAGTGCAGATTTTAGCCAAGATTTAGGCAGGATGCAGTCGGGTGGAGGCATCGGCAGCATTTTGTGTGTGATAGTACCCAGCTGTATCCCGTAATAGAATTCAAAACGGCAGAGGTAAGACGATTTATTTTGTAATGTGAAAAGCTCCAAAGATAAAAGCAAAAGTTAGCAACACATGACAGGATTTCCCATTCCAGAATCCATATATACAGTTCAAGTTAAGGAAACACAAGTGGGGAAGCCTGTCAAAGGAAGAGTGGATGGCTCCCAATCAGGGAACATTTGCATGCTCCCAAGTGGACTGAAGACTTCCAACACCTGAACAATGGAGTCCTGTCTCTAGCTAACCAATCAACTTTTAGATAGGTAAGCTTTTCTCACTATTTGCAGGAAGCATGTTTTCCACAGGACTCCCTAGAAAGAAGACAAGCTACTGGGCACAGAAAATGAGGGTTCCTTTCTGCTCTATCTTTCTATAGGTTGCAAGAAGGAGCTCTCATTAAGTTGGGAGCCCATGCACATGAAATCTGATAAAACATACAACCACTAGCACAATCATAATCCTGTGCAAGAGGAAAGTTCCAGCAAAATTGTGGCCACAGACTCTTTCCCTTATTCCTTTCATCTTCTTAGATATACAGATCAACAGGACAGAAAATGTGGTTTCCTTGTTAGATTGAGCACCACCCAAAACAAAGATTATAAATGACTCATTTGATTGTATAGTATTTGTAAAATAAACTGATGACACAAATTCAGCAGCAGTAGGAAATCTCAGTTGGTAAAAAAACAGTTTGGCATTTATGTTGCAGTTCTTCCTGTTGAATCTTCCCACACTTCTTCAGCCTCTCCTTAACACATTACTTGGCCTGGTTGGGGTAGCAGAGGCAGCAGCAATAATAAGTGTGAGAAAGGGTACATTTTTCATCCTTCTCGCCCATCTTTTGTAAGAGTCCTGGGTTGGCTCTCTTATTACATGGTATGCCTTTGCATCCTGGAAAAATGGAAGACTGCACTAGCCTAATCTCCTGTTTTCGAAGAGATGTAGCCAGGATTTCAGGTAGGGCCAGATTACGAATGGCTCAGCTGGTGCAATTGCCCAGATCTCTTATTGCTAGAAGCCAGGTGCTGAAGGAAAAGTGTGTAGCCTTTTCCACATTCGTTATGTTTCTGTTATCAATATTTTGTGTGTTCTGTCAGATAAAATAAATGCATGGGATTAGGCTGTTGATCTGATTGCAGTTGTGGACCTGAAAACTGGTTCATATATAAAGATTTTTGTACTGGTGTCTGCTGACTTTGCATTTATTATCAGTTTAATTTCTATGCCACCACTCATGGAAGTGCTCGCACATATGCCCAAAGGAGGCACTGTTTTTGAACAGTGCCCCAAACACCTTAATCGGACTCAATTGGGGCAGAATTGATCAAAGGTGATATCTTAGCAGTGGAAATAAGTAAACTCACCAAACAAAGAGGGGAGCAACCTGATGTGGATCCAGCTGAGGCCCAGATGTCAAGCTCAGGCCCCCTCCCCAGCTATCTGTTGGGCGAACTACTAGACCCCAGGACAATCCAAAGGAATTGGTTGCTACCTCAGCCTGTCATAGTTGGAGGCCACACCTGGGGTGCTCCCTCCCAAAGCCCAAAACTTTCTAAGAAAGAGTCAACCCCAGATTAGCCCCAAGGGCAATCTCCTTCCATCACCATCCAGTCACATGCCCCATGGAAGCAGTTCTAGAGACCAACCTTCCACCACAATGAGGTACCAAGGTAAACACTGATCTAATATCTTCTCCCCCCCTACCTGCCAAAAGAAACCTATTTATTGACACCACCACAAGTCAATAATCCCAATCCTGACAGGTGCAGGATTTCCTTCTTGTTTTTGTTGATAGTTTGTATAGACTCATAGATTCATCATTATTTCCCACCCTTATTACCAAAGATAATTCTTGTATATTCTACCGTATGTTCCCATTTTCAAGTATAATAAATCTCACCAACCTCTTCTGTTTTTAATAAATCAGTTAAAACTATCTTCATTCCCCCTTAACTTCAAATCACTGGGTTATTATACCCCTTAAGTCTTTGATAAATTGTCTTATGATTTTCCTGCCTTTTAAAAAATAAGATGGGCAATAATGTCAGTCTGTGCTAATGATAAATGAGTCAGATGAACAGCAAATCTGCAGCATTAGCAACATCATTGAATATCAGGTGAGGTGGTGCATATGTTCAGTTAGCTGCACCCATCTGTAACCTTTTTTCAAAATTGGCACATTTCTGATTTGACACAGAACTAGTTATGTGTAAACAGTTCCTGCACTACTGTGATTCATACTTAAGACCAGAGACTTTACTACACTAGGCTGCTCTAGCACAGTATTCGTGCAATTTCTCTAACATGATTACAACAGTATCAATAATGGTATGAAAACACTTATTTCTGTATTACCTTTTAATAGCACAATAGTCCTTGCTTTGTGGTGAATATTAGCATTCTCAGTTTTCCGCACATTACCCCAGCCTCTATCCCCTTTATACATGCATTTTTTAAAAAAAAATTCTTCTGAAATGTCACAATGATGAGATTAGACTGGTAATTGCGAGATTCTTTGGGAAACTCATTTCCAATTATTCAGGATTCTAGAGTTCCGTGTTGTTTTCAGTTTTAGAATTGGTGGTTCTGTAGATAGCAACAGACTCTTTTATCCAGAATCAATGAATCCTGTGAAATCTTCTTCACTAAACCTGAAGCTTCAAGACTTAACAGAAGCAGCGAGAATGGTTCATGACATGCTCACTCACACAACGTCGACCTTACAATCTTGCTCTAAAACTTGCTGTAATCCAGTGATTCCCAACTCTGGCCTTCTGAGTGTTTTGGCCAAGATGGTTAAGGCTTCTTGGAGCTGAAGTCCAAAACACCTGGAGGACCAGAGTCTGGGAATCATTGGTTGAATTCAACTACCGGTATTTCTTCAGGGCCTGGTTCTCCGGGGTTCTTGGAGCCAAGACATTATGAGACAGATGGCTTGAATAATCCCCCACTATACAAGAAATATGGCCATGATTCTGTATTATTATTATTATTATTATTATTATTATTATTATTTGTATCCCGCTTCCTCCCAACACAAGGACTCAAGGTGGCTAACAAATCTAAAACAGTCCAAGTTAAAACATTAGAAAACATTAAAAATACAAAGTTTAAAAAACAATTAAACTATTCAGGCAATTAAAAACATTACATTATTAAAATTTTACAGTTTGAAATTCTTTAAAACAAAAACAAAACAGCATCCATGTCCTGTGAAGGCTTGGCAGCATAAAAACGTCTTTACCTGCTGCCAGAAGGACAACAGGAATGGAGCCATCCTGGCCTCCCTAGGGAGGGAATTCCAGAGCTTGGGAGCAGCCACTGAGAAGGCCCTTTCTCTTGTTTCCACCAAATACACCTGAGAAGGCAGTGGGAAAGAGAGAAGGGCCTCTCCTGATGACCTCAATACTCTGGAGGGATTCATACCAGGAGATACGGTCCTTCAAATAGCCTGGATCCAAGCCATATAAGGCTTTATAGGTCAAAACCAGCACTTTGAATTGTGCCCAGAAACAGACTGGCAGCCAATGGAGCTGTTGCAACAAGGGAGTTGTATGCTTCCTGTAACCAGCTCCAGTTAACAACCTGGCTGTAACTCTTTGGACCAGCTGAAGTTTCTGAGCACTTTTCAAAGGCAGCCCCACATAGAGCACATTACAGTAATCCAAATGGGATGTAACCAAGGCATGTACCACTGTGACCAGATCTGATTTCTCCAGGAATGTGTGCAGTTGGCGCACAAGTTTTAGCTGTGCAAAGGCATTCCTGATCACTGCTGATACCTGGGTTTCCAGGCTCAGTGCTGAATCCAGGAGTACCCCCAAACTACGAACCAGAGTTTTCAGGGGGGTGTTGCCCCATCTAATACAGGTTGAATCCCTATTCCCAGATTTTTCTTTCGACTGACCAGAAGCACCTCTGTCTTGTCTGGATTAAACCTCAGTTTATTTGCCCTCATCCAGTCCATTACAGTAGCCAGACCAGTTTAAGACAGAAACAGCCTCCTTGGAATTAGGTGGAAAGGATTGATAGAGCTGGGTATCATCAGCATACAGGTGACACCCTACTCCAAAACTCCAGATGACCTCTCTCAACAGTTTCATGTAGATGTTAAAAAGCAGAGGACTGAGCGCTGAGGGACCCCACAGGCCAATGGCCAAGGAGTTGAACAGGTATCCCCCAGCGCCACCTTCTGAGAATGCCACTCCAAGAAAGAATGGAGCCACTGTAGAACAGTTCCTCTAAGCCCCATTCCAGAGAGGCAACTCAGAAGGATACCGTGATCGAAGGTAGTGAAAGCCACCAAGAGATCCAGCAAAACCAACAGGGACACACTCCCCCTCTCCAGTTCTCTATGTAGGTCATCCACCAAGGTGACCAAAGTTATTTCTGTCCCATAATCAGGCTTAAAACAGACTGACATGGATCTGGATAATCCGTCTCATCCAGGAACGCCTGGATTTGGGAAACCACCACATGCTCCAGCACCTTGCCCAGAAATGGAAGATTGGAGTCTGCCCTGTAATCTAGTAAAGTTGGAACCAAGGAAGTTTTTTTCAAAAGAGGTCTTACCACAGCCTCTTTTAGGCGTGTTGGAAACCTACCTTGCTATAAAGAAGCATTAATCACTTCCCTTACCCACTCCACCACTCCTCCTCTGACCTGTTTAATAAGCCAGGAAGGGCACGGGTCTAGTATACATGTAGTGGCTCTCACTTCTCCAAGGATCCTGTCCACATCATCAGGCTTCAACACCATGCCTGAGACCACCCTGGTTAGCTCAGGCAGGAAGACTGTTGAACAGTGGGGTGGATAGTACACCAACAGAATCCCTAATCTGTCCTGGCTGCCCACCTTTAAATAAACACACTCAAATCCTGTAGACCAAGGGATAGGATGCCTAGTAAGGGGGATGTTATTCCGATAGACCACTGCAACTGCAACTCGACCTCCCCAACCCCCAGGTCTTGTCTAATGCTGCACAGAGAATCCTGGTAGGCAAAGCTGAGAGAGATTAACCCCCACAGCCTCATCCAACTAGGTCTCTGTAATGCAGGCCAGTTCAGCTTGTTCTTTCAGGATCAAATGCTGAATGGCAGCTGTTTTACCATTCACTGACCTGGCATTCAGCTATCCTGGGGGGATAGCTGCCTCGACTATCCAGATTATTAGGGATGGGGGACAGTTTGAGGGTGACTAACACCCTTTCATACATTCTACCACAATGATAGTGCAACTGTCTCCCATTTCCATATCTCCCAATCCCCTCCATAACTTCAATGGCTGCTCCCTGCGTAGCATTCCCTCTCTCCTTTTGCTGGCTTTACATCTCCCCTCCCCCACAGGACTGGTCAGTTGATTTCCCTGCTTATCAAGACAGGCCTTCTCCTTTGAGTCACTCCTTATGAACCCCATGGGTGGAAGCCCTGCCCTCAAAGTAGCCCACATGGCCCAGGGGCTAACCCAAGGCAGCTGGGCAGTAGCTAGGATCTGCTGGCTGGACCTCAGTCCTGCCAAGAGGCAGTTCTCTCTGTGGACATAAAGGAGTCCCTGAGTGAAGGAAGAGGTGGCAGATGGGATGTGCAGTTGCTGAGAAGCAGACAAATTTCCTCTCCTTCACTCCCAGATGGTATGTGGGATCTCCTCACTCTCTGCAGGATGCTGTATCTCCTACATAGCTATGTAACCACCTATGTTCTATAACCAAGTAGTTGATTCTGCACACACAAACTTGTCTTTGGACATGGGTTGTGTTTATAGCCAACAACATATTAGAATTCTCATTGGGGCCAGAAAATAGCCCACAATGCCCATAATCATGGGCATGATAATTAAAGAGGAGTCATGTATGGCTCCTCTTCAGGAAAACTTTAAAGGATCAAGATCCACATTTTCTTTCTCAGGTTGCTTCTCCTTCGGCACAGAAAGTACTTTACACCACCAAGGAACATTCTGAGAGATCCACACATGTTTCAGCTGAACATGATCCCTCTGGAGGAAAACTAATCTCCATATTTAGTACTTTCCCTGAAACTCTGTGATGAATGATGAAGAAACAAAAGTGTCATTGTTGATTACAACCTACAGAAGTTCCTTAACACTGTTCAGTCATGTGCATTTCCAAATAGATTTACATCCAAACTGTCAGCATTTTAGTACTTTGGGAAAAGTTTAAATCTGTGCTTTCATCTTGTTTTTTCCCCAAGGTTTAATTATACTAATTAAAGCAGAAGGAGAAAGGCAGCCTGGTCTGGTTTTTGCAATTTTCAGATAGTTGTAAAAGATAGATAGTAGCCTATGCAGAAATTAAAGGAGTTTATCAGCTATACAATCCTACTAACCCCAACATAAGGTGCTAAGTGCCTTATGAAGTACTGTAGAGAAGGAAAGTGTGCTCTCAGAGATGGAAAGAAGGATGTGCTGAGTGGGCCTACTTAGCCATGTTCAGGATGCTACCATTACAGTGCTGATAGACCTAATAGGTCTTGCTCAAGTCAACTTCCACCAAAAGTGAAGGTGGACTGATCATGTATGCATGCCTAGCACAAAACAAATGGACCCAATGATCCGTTTAGACTGAGCGCAAGTGTCTTATCTTGTGGACTAAAACAGAGACTGAAAGAATAGCTTGTTAATCCTTACAGACAAATTTGCCATCAGCATACCAGAATAAAGAGGATTGGAGCTATGAGGATTGATCTTGCTAGTGAAAAGCTAGAACGACACATCTGACAAGATACGATATCAAGACAATAAATATTATTATTCAAATTAATAACTGCTGTGTGCAAAGTCAGTTGTTAAAACCTTGGAAATTTCTAGGAATATCTTTGTTTAGCACTTCTGGCTATCCTAAAGAGATCCCTGTGGCAAGAACAGTTCAATAAAAGTAGTTTGACACTTTGGGAATACATAGGCCCAAAACAGACAGGTGGGGAGGAGAGACCCAAGGCTGCTCTGGCTGCAAGTGGGCCAAGACCATGGTGACCACACGGCCCACTGTAAAAGTGGGCCACCACCAGTGGATCCAATGCACACTGCCAGGAGCTGAATTATCCCAGCTCCTTTTTGCTCTGGTCCAAAGGACAGGAGCATGGTGTCAGAGCAGCTTCAGACCACTTTGGGGACATGAGTCATCTAAACGCCACGCCCCCAAAACAGCCAAAAGCTGCTTCTTTTGGCCACCTGTTCCAGTCCCCAGTCCCAAAGACATCCCTAAATAATAACAACTCCCATTTTTGGATACTATACTAAAAATATAAATAATAATATAATATAATATAATATAATAGTAATAAACATAAACCTTATTTACTTTGCAGTTAAAGTGCTGAAATTAATACTTTCTCACTTTTGCTCTCATGGGCATTTTTGTAGTTTATTTATGTATTTATTTGGTCATTTACAATTCAAGCCATGTTGCCATAAAATATAAATCATAATAAAGATAAAAACCAACAAAGCAAACAGCAGCAAAACGAGATAATATAATACCACCATAAAAACTGTATTGACAGCAACAGACTGGAATTTATTTATTAATTATTTATTGCTACTGCTGCTGTTGTGCTGTTGCTGCTTCTACTACCACTTCTATTCCTACTTCTAATACTCCTACCCCTACCAGAGCTTGGGAAAGAAACTTTTTAGACTATTAGTAGTGTAATTTTTTTAAAGCTTTGGGTACTATACATCTAATAAGCATTGACATTATGCTAAATTAAATATTGATCCCATAAAATGTGTGTGTGTACAAGAGTGATGCAAGAACTTCAGGAGGGATACAGAAGAAGCGAGGGGGGAGAGAGAGAGATTCAGTTAGGATTGCTAACTTTTCATTTTGAAATGTCATCAATAATTTACAGACCTCTCCAATCTGGTCTGTCTGCTTGATTTTGGAGAAAATAAGGTATTCTTTTAGCTGCAATACTATTTAGTCCAATTCTACTGTTCTACATTTATAGAACAGGCTGTACAAATAAGCATACTTATGCTGGAATGAGGGAAGCACAATATTTATTCAGGCTATTTATGCAGGTTTGCAAATTGAATATTCAGTTTGGAATTTGAACACAAAGATCAATAACAAAAGCTCACCGTCTTCAATGGACCTTAATCCTAGCAAAGAATATAGAACATTGCACTTTACCCAAAAGCACATTGTACTATGTCAGGGCATACTCTGACAAAAGTCCAAAACTATTAATTCAATAGTTTTAGGTTGCAGTGCTTAGAACTACAGCCTAAAACTATTGATCAAGGTTTGAACTGAAGTTAAGGTTTAATTAGTTCCTTTGTTTCCCAAAGCCAGCTTTCATGTCTAATTGAGTCATTCAGCCATTATTCAGTCAAATGGGTAGAAGTAAAAGCTTGATTTCACACAAAGTTACCTATCCAATAACTGTACCACACACTTTGTGACAAAAGATTAACCAATTAACAAATGGCACAATTTTAAAAAATGTATTTCCAGGAAAGTTAACCATTCTGCCAAAATGAAAAGAATTCACCAGTATTAGAATTGATTGAAGGACACAACAATTAACACAGAATGGTTGAAAAATGCATTCATCCAGACCAGAGCTTGTAAAAGTTACTTTTTGAACTACAGTTCCCAGCATTTCCTGTTCTGGTAGGGAGAGTTCAAGTAGGTAATTTTTCTAAATTCTGATCCAGATAATGTGCTTGTTGTTGTTGACTGCCTTCGATTCATCCCTGACTCATGACTTCCACTTGGTTAGGATATCTTCAAGACCCCCTATCCTCCACTGCTCTGCGTAGGTTCTGCACACTCAGATCCGTGGCCTCCATGATTAAGTCTAGCCATCTGACACACATCTTCCTCTCTTTCTACCACCTTCTACCTTTCCTGTCATGATTGTGTTTTCTAATGAGTCATGTCTTCTCATGACGTGGCCAAAATACAACAGCCTCAGTTTCATCATCTTGGCTTCCAGGGACATTTCAGGCTTGATCTGTTCTAGGATCCAGGTGTTTGTCTTTTGGACTGTCCATGGTATCCTCGGCACTCTTCTCCAGCACCACATCTCAAATGAGTTGATTTTCTTCTTATCCACATTCTTCACTGTCAAGTTCTCACATTCATAGAAGAGACATCCAAGAAATTTTAAACTGATGTAATTTGCCAGTCCAAAAAAAAAAGGTAAAAAGATACTTCAAGTAAAACATGATCCATTCAGAACCAAAATAAAATTTAAAAAAATAAAACTATGGACGTTTTCACACTACGTCCCTAAAGCCGCCTGGAGCCTTTCCGGAACGGCTCGTGCCGCTCATTCCGGAATGGCTCTGGCGGCGGCAACCTAATTCCTTTTAAAAACAGGAATTACCTTTCCGGCGCTGATGCCGGAGTTAGAGCTGGTTCGGCCGGAGTGAGGCCGGACTTGCTGCTCCGTGAGTGTACACACATGGAGCTAGGAGCCGGACTGACGCAGGGATGGCACCGGAAGGGGCGGGGTTTGCTGCGGCGTGCGTGTGAACAAACTGGAAAAGGAGCCGGAGTGGGGCCGGACGGAGGTAGGATTGCGTCCTCCTAAAGCCCCGTGTGAAAACGTCCAAAGAGGAAATACTAATTCTTTGCAAATCATACAGCATCCCTACTTAGCACTGCTAGAGAGCATTATGTAGGGGAAATACAATTTAGCATATTGTATACCAAATTACTGATCATTTGGATTTTAGTCAGGGAAATCTGAATTTGAGTCCAGTTGCTCTCCACTTAGAAGTTTTTTTAATTTGTTTTTGTTTTTTGTTTGTTTGTTTTTTTCTTCCATGGGGATAAGTTATATGAGCACTATCTTTTCTTGGAGAAAGAATAGGATACAAAAATTATAGACGAATAAATAAACCCTGTAGATCTGTAATCTGCAGGATGGTTGTCCTCTGTGTGACATCTTACATCCTTTAATCTAGCAGGGGTAGGCAACCTTTCCCCTTTAAGGGCCGAAGGACTTCAGCTCCCAGAATCCCAGGAGCTATTGGCCAACATGGGACTATTGGCCAACATGGCTGAGGCTTCTGGGAGCTGAAGTCCCTCGGCCCTTAAAGGGGAAAGGTTGCCTACCCTGTTCTAGAGAGATGAAATCTTTGACTCAAAATCTATCTTAAACCTAAAGTCCTCTTGGTCGGTGGATTATGAATATATTGGTGACTGCTTTCCATCCCTGTTAAAAGGCAGCTGCCGTTTTTCCTCAAACTCATATCACTCACACACACGCACACACATGCACTTAATATAAACATTACCCTTACCATGAGAATAGGAAAGTATGCCAGACTATCATAGAAAATGTTGAGAATCAAGTAGGGATGTAAATCTTCCCTTATTTTGTTCTTTCATGCAAGAATGAAGAATTAAAAAAAAAATCTCCCTGCTGTGATGATGTATTTTTTATTATTTTTCACATTTCACCAAAAGTCATAAAATACACAAAAAATGGCAGTTGAACTGCTTTCTGTTTTTGTTTTGACAGCTTATCTCAATGTGTTCAGAACCCTTTTCTTGCTGAAGCTGAGAAAATTTG
The DNA here is from genome assembly GCA_020142125.1 of Phrynosoma platyrhinos. Lineage (NCBI taxonomy): Eukaryota > Metazoa > Chordata > Lepidosauria > Squamata > Phrynosomatidae > Phrynosoma > Phrynosoma platyrhinos. The sequence continues at coordinate 112,002,927 of CM034703.1, forward strand.
CAAGTATTCTTTACGTGTGTGGAATCACCACATCATATACATATTATGCACATTGTAAACCAGGAAGACACCATGTGAAAACTCCACATATCATGAGATTAAGATAGTATTTGTATTTGGCCTCATATGCTGTCATAATTGTCCCTGATGAAGTTCATAGAGCAATAAGAATTGTAGTGATTTTACAAGCTTTTTCAGAAATATGTTCCATTTAAATCAATGGGGATTATCTCCAACAAGTGCATTTAGGGTGACAGCTTAAACCTTACTACAGAATTTCCAGCCATTAGAGAAAATGGCTGTCTTTTTAATTTGGGGCAAACAATAGATGATTTGACACAACATTTCTACCACACTAGCTGTTAGAAGGTACTTTGCATCTATTCTGTCTTTTCTCCTTAACCGATTTATTGTGATTTAAAAAATGGAAGACATGGAGGGAAAACAAGGGAGGATTGTAAATAGAGGACAACATTATGCAAAGCCCCTGTAAAATCCAGAGAATGCAGTAGAATAATGCTGTGATGAAAGTTAATAGTAATCAATTGTGCAATGTTGATATCTAGTTGATGGCACATTCTGTATTTAAAATCATATGGTGACATAAATCAAATTATGTTAATGAGGATTCCTCGAACTAAGGGGGCATCTTCTTGTCGTGTGCCTCCAAATCATTTTTTACATATAGCAACCATAAGGCAAACCTATCATACAGTTTTCTTGGCACGTTTCTTCAGAGGGACGTTGTCATTGCCATGCTCTGAGGCTTAGAGAGTGTGACTTTCCCAAGGACACCAAGTGGGTTGTTATGCCCAAGGAGGAAATTGAACCCTGATCTCCAGAGTCGTAGTCCAACACTCACGCCACTACACCACGCTGGCTCTCCCAAGGGAGCATCTACACAATAGAAATAACTCAGTTTGACACCGCTTTGACTGCTGTAGCTCCATCCTATGGAATGCTGGGAGTATTAATTTTACAAAGTCCTCAGCCTTCTCTGCAAAAGAGTGCTGGTGCCTCACAAAACTACAGATCCCAGGATTCTGTAGAATGGAGCCATGGTAGTTAAAGTGGTGTCAAACTGTGTTATTTCTACAGCGTAGATGCATCCTGATACAGCTATGTTGTCCCAACGCCTTGCTTGCAATTCTTATTGACACAAGGCAGGGCCTACAACACAGGCCTCAGACTGGATTAGTACTCTTGGGATTTTGTTTATTTGCCTACTTCTGATCCTAAACTAGGCCAAACATAACAAAGCAAATAATTATCTGGAAACTTTATATTATGTGAGCAAACCTCATGCCACTACATCTGTGCTGAAATCTGATTCATAGTCTCTTTACACATCCTCTGAGAAAGCCACCTATCACAGTATCTGCTGACATTTGGAAAGGCACAGTTGTTTAGGAACACTCTATGTAAACAATATTTCCAAATGCAAAACCAAAGGAAAATGCTAGATAAGTAAAGGCCACTGTCTCATGGGCTGAGTAATGTGTTTTTGTCCAAGAATTTTCTGTTTATATATCAGGTATAGTTCTTTTAAAGTTAGCCCAAGATTAGTCCAACATTGCTTTTGAAACATGAGAACTGACAAAAGAAAAGTATGAGACATGGTCAGTGAGCAGGTAGCTTGTTCACTAAGAAAGTTTAACATATATGCATATACATTTATATATATAATACACAGGCAAACACAAACACCCATATATATACACACAAACATTTTATATATAATATGTATTTACAGTATATATATATAACACACAAGCATATATATGACATATGGTGAGGGCTTCAAAAACAGCCTTGAGAGCCTTATTTGTCTCCTAGGCTCCACTCTGCACATTTCTTGCCTTAAAAACAATTGAGTAGCTCATGCGTGTTTCTTCTGGTACAGAAACGACACTTGGTGAAAAGCTTGAGCAACTATTTTCTGTGTTCCTGGCTGCTGAAGGGTGTGAGCGAGCCAAAAAAGAGAGGTGGCAACCCTGCATTTATGCTTCCCCAAAATAAAAAAGTTCTGCTCTTCCATAAGGGCAGACCTTTTGCTTAGCTCCCACAAGTGATGGTGCAGCTCAGTGTTAAAAGGACATGACTCAACATAGGCTTCTATGGCCCTATATGCACGGGTCGAATAAATGGGCCTCGCCCATCCTCTTGATGTGGAGTCCAGATGCCACAGACCCAATCCTCAAATCTGGTGTGAAAAGTCCGTTAACACCCTTAACATGGATTTTAAAAATTGATGATCTGGAGCCCTCCATTCTGACACTGGGTAGCTATTTACATGTGCCTCCTGCTGTGCTGCCTGGTCCAAATGCTATGAGTTACTTTGCTCTGAGGTCAGGATGAGACACCCAGATACATGATCAAGGCTGGGCACCTCATTCTCACCTCAGAAAGGAGAAAATTTTCCATGGTGGCCTCTGTGCCAAGCGGTACAACACACGTGCAAACAGCTGCCCAGATTGGGACAGAAGGCCAAGGTAATGGGGAGGTTGGGGCAGCTCTGCAACAAGGATACTCCAGGCTGCCCCTGGACTATCTTGGTCAGTGCAGACAGCATCTATGTCACAAAAGCAACCTGGCAACCTGGCAACCTGACCTGAATCACCTTCCAGTGATGATCTGTGAGAGAAGAAAATTGCTTCAGCAGGACATTATGGAGGCACCCATGATGCCACAGAATATTCACAATCAGGCAAGTGTTTTAATACAGGATGCTAAAGAACTAGCTTGATATTTGACTGAAAACCAGAAATACAACTGGCAGAAATCAATTTGAAGCTAGCTCATTCTACAGCAATAGAAGCTCTTTCTTATTTTCAGGATTTGGTAGTGGGAGAGGTAGAATTGTGTTGCAAGAATGGTTGTGACTGTCAGAGGTGATATGGCCAATATTTTAATGAGCTTGCACCAGGAAATTCTATGCTTCTGTAGAAAACAATAATTATTTTTAAGCAATGTTAAAAACTCTGTTGAGTTGAGAATCTGGCTGGGAAATTCCAGGAGCTGTAGTTTTTAAAAGTAACTTTTCCCAGGTTTTGGCTAGAAGTCAGGCATAATTCATGGTTCACAAGTCAAAACCTCACCATCACTAAGAGCTCATGTAATTATCTGTCTTTGCTGTGTGGTTTTTAAATACTTAGCAAGTCTCCATATGAAATATTTTAGAAGGAACAACAGTAAATCCCCTCAAAACACATAGCTTGTTGGATCCCCTTGGCCCAGACTTTTTGCAGGAACAGAGGGCCTAAGCAGACTGCCAGAAATAGTGCACATTAAATTGAGACACTGCCCTGGCTCAGTGCTAGGGAATCATGGGAACTGTAATTTATTGTGGCACCAGAGCTCTCTGACAGAGAAGGCTCAATGTCTCAGAAAAAAATACAATTCCCATGACTCCCTAGCACTGAGCCTCAATTTAATGTGCCTCAATTTAATGTGCACTATTTCTGGCAGTCTGCTTAGGCCCTAAGAGACATCAAATTCTTTGTAGACAGACAAGATAGCATGGCATAAAAGTGGGTAGTTTAATTCAAACTATTATTGTTTAGATCTAAAGGATGGATTTAAAGGGGGAAAGGCTATATAGCGTAGTTTAAATGCACAGTAGAAGAGAAGAGAGAGTGGAGTGGTCTGAATGTTGGACTGTGACTCTGGAGACCAGGGTTTGAATCTCCGCTCAGCCATGGAAACCCATTGGGTGACCTTGGACAAGTTACACACTCTCAGCCTCAGGAGAAGGCAATGGCAAACCTCCTCTGAACAAAGCTTGCCAAGAAATATTTAAGGTAGCCATAAGTTGGAAATGACTTGAAGGCACACAACAAGAACAGCAGCAGCATAAGAAGTTAGACAATCTTCAAGTTTTTAGAAGAGCTATACAGTCGCCCCTCCGTTCTTGCGGACTTGAAATCTACGGTTTTGCATATTCACAGAGGGGCAACCTCCACTAAAATCAATGAGGCACATGTCCATGGGGGCACACCCCATTCAAGCCTATGGGGCTTGAATATTGGCAAATCTCCATTTTCAAGGGGGGGTCAGGACAGTTAAAGTGACCTCAATCTGCATTATTTCTGGCAGTCTGTAAAGGCCTCTAGTCTCCTTTAAACACAGAAGTTGATCAGAATGGCCATCCCAATTATAACTGTTCATCAGCTGCACATGGACAGGGTATGAGCAGAACAGGTTTCAATCCATTATATAGCCTTTTGTGTATGCCAGGCCTGATCTCTAAGGTGCTCTGTACCTGTATCACCCTAAGTGCATCAAGATACAGAAATCCCTGGGAATAGAAGTGTTTCGGATTTCAGAGTTTTTCAGATTTTGGAATATTTGCATAGACATAATCTTGGAGATGGGACCCAAGTCTAAACATGAAATTAATTTATGTTTCATATACACCTTATACACATAGCCTGAAGGTAATTTTATACATAATATTTTTAATAATTTTGTGCATGAAACAAAGTTTGTGTACATTAAACCATCACAAAATAAAAATTGTGGACAATTTTGGATTTTGAAATATTTTAGATTCAGAATTTCAGATAAGGGAGACTCAGCCTGTGATGATGTCTAACAAAAGAAAACCACATATTTTCAGATGTGATTTTATATGTAACATATTTTCTGTCATTATTACTCATTCACATTTGCATACTGACAGATGTTCACCCCCATTGACACAGAGCGCTATCATTCAGTTCATAGTATTCTCACGTTGTTCACACATTCAGTTTTGCTGTTTACTACCGTTGTGCAGTGCTCTTCTGTTTTGGCTTAATTTGGTTTAATTGTACTTGTTGTTGTGTGTTTGAAATGATTACCTGTTTGTGCACTTACTTCCCAAACAGAACGAATTTGAGGAGTTTTTGAAGAATGCAGGATCCCACCTTGTTGTCATTGACTTTTGTGCAAAATGGTGTGGGCCTTGCAAAATGATTCGTCCTGCATTTCATGTAAGTCTGACATTGCCATCACTCTCCTCCTACTCCTGCCAAGTTGTTGCTGTTGTTAATTGCTGTTGTCAGGTTGACATTGACTAATGGTGAGCCTATGAATGAGAGACCTCCAAGACAGTCATTAATAACTCTGCTAAAATCTTGCAAAGTCAGTGCTGTGGCTTGACTGATGGAGTCAATCCAGCTGTATTTCAGTCTTCCTCTTTTCTAGAAGAAAAATGGAAATCCATTGCTGCTTTCATATTACCAACACTGCACAACTATGTTGTTACTTTAAAGGAGCTGTCCAAGATGCTGAACCTAAGTTGGTGACAGGCTTCAGCATCTTGAATAGCTTTTTTGAAGATCAGGCCTGGAGCAGAGGGTTCCTCACACCACTGACATGGAAAACATTAACTGGCAAGGACCAAAATCTGAGAACCAATGTGTTATACAGAGTGAGGCATCCCTCTCAGGCTACAGATTTTGAGTTGAGATGAAAGACCAGTAAATTGTTACTTTTTATCTATATTGTTAACTGCCATCAGGTCAACTTTGACTTATGGCAACCTTATGAATGAGAAACCTCCAAGTCACCCTATCATCAACAGCCCTGCTCAGGTTTGCAAACTCAGGGCCATGGCTTCCTTGATTGAGTCCATACACCTGTAATGTGATTTTCCTTTTTTTTTTTCTTGCTGTCTTCTACCTTGCCCAGCATTGTCTTTTCTAGCGTGTCATGTGCTCTCATGATATGTCCAAAGTACAAAAGTCTCAGCTTAGTCATCTTGGTTTCTAGGGAGAGTGAGGCTTGTTTTGCTCTAGAACCCATTTATTTATCTTTTTGGCAGTCCAGGATATCCACAGAATACTGTTATTACTATTGTATATTTACTGCTAAATATGGGGAAAGGTGTTTGAGGTTATTTTATTTATTTATTTATTTGTCTGATGCATCAAAATACTTTTGCTAGCTTTGTGTAGCAATTGTTGTTAAATTGGAGAGCTGGATGGATGAGGGCACCAATGGCTGCAGTTAAACTCAGGCAACCAAATGTCTTCAGCTGATCCTGAGAAAGAAGAATGAGAGTAGCAACAGTCTAAGTAACAGCCTAAGGAAGAATGGGAGATCAAAAGCTGAGCTTTCCAAATTTCTCATCACTCTTAAAGACACAGTATTGTATTCAATACAAGTTGGCATAACTGTACAAGAGCCAGTATGGTGTAGTGATTAGAATGTTGTATTGGGAAAAGCCAGTTTCTAATTCCCACTGAGCTATGAAACTCCTTGGGTGACCTTAAGTCAGCTGCAGCCAGAGCTATCTTACAGGATTGTTCTAAAGAGGAAGCTGAGAGGAAGAGAACTATGTATGCCACCTTCATCCCATTTGAAAAAATTGGATATAAGTATAATGAATAAATGAAAAACAAATGTAGAGCTAAATAAAATTCTAATCTCGAGAAGGAACCCATATGAGTAGATGGAACAGTATCAACTATGATTAAAGAATTTCCCACCATGGAAATGAAATGAGCAGGAAAGGTATGACAGCTGAATTTCTCTGAATCACACAACTGTTACATGCCCTGGGGTAAGTAGTAGTAGTAGTAGTAGTAGTAGTAGTAATAGAACTATTCATAATAATGATGGTGGTGGCGGTGACAGTAATGATCCCCCCCCCCCAAGAAACTGGCAGAAACATTATTCACCCATGCTATGATCACTGGTAGAATGGACCTCCTTCTCCCCATGCATCTGATGACCTGAAGAGTAGGTGAGGAGGGGGAGTTACAATAGTGGCAATAGTGTCACAATCATGACTAAGTATGTGAATACAGAACAGTTATTCCGTTTGTGAATAACAGAATAATTGTGAATGACAATTGTGAATACATAACATTTATGGATGAGTAAGTTATAGATGTTCCATAAACAGGCTTGAGACCACCACCGCGGCCCACTTTGGAAGTGGCCCATGTGGTCAGCAAGGTCCCAACACAATCACAGCTGGAGCAGCCAGAGGCCACTCCTTGCCACCCATCTGCTTTAATAATAATAATAATAATAATAATAATAATAATAATAATAATAATAATAATTTTTATTTATATCCCGCCCCTCTGCTAGGCAATCGGGGCGGCGTACAGGATTTCAAAACATCAGAACAAATATCAAAATTAAATCAAATTCAAATCTCATCCCCCCTTCCCACACCCTCCCATCCCCCCAAAACAACAAACTAAGCAAGTTAAATGACAATAAATAAAATATACAGTTTAAAAATACATAAATTTTTCAGTTTCATTATGATCTTCCCAGGGCCCAAAACAGTCCTCCGCAGCTTGAGAGTGCCAGTGGGAGATGGAAACAGGCAGAGGCTTTATGTCCACCGGGGCTCCTCCCCTACTGCCTGCAGGTGCAGCATCTCAAGCCACTCAGGTGGTCCTCCGAGGGCTGCAGGACGCCCAAAACAGTCCTCCGCAGCTTGAGAGTGCCCCCTAGTTAAATATACTAAGTATCTGGTACAGAATACTGATTCTTATCTAGCTACAAACACAAGGCATAAGGAAGACAATTTGGAAATATGAGCAAGCTGCCTTCTACAAAGTGCCAACTGCTCATACCTTATACCTAATACCAATTGCCCCATCTAGCCTAGTTAACTATGACTGACAACAGGTCCTTCAGGGGTCGAACAGCATTCTTTTGTATCCCTTCTTGGGGATCTCTGGCATTCCTTGATGGTCTGCCATCCAAGTGCTAATCAGGCCTAACTTGCCTTAGCTTCTGAAATCAGATGAAATCCATCCAGTGTGTAAAGCAGCCAAATTGCTATTTGGAGTTAGAGCAAATTGCTAATGCATCTTGCTAAAGATCACAACAATGGGCTTTTAGCACTAGGAGTGAGAGGAGTTTGGGATTTATTTTCTTTTAATGAATCAAAGTGTAAGTCTCAAGGGTGATTTGGGGAAAAGATTTTAAAGGTAGTGGAGGAAGTATGCTCATGAGACAAAGTATAGATCACCTGCCCTTTTCTAGCTATATGCTGAACAAATACCAACAGATTTGTTCTCACCATAGACCACTGAGTCATCGTGTCATATCTATTCCTACCTGATGATAGGTAAAGCCCAGTATAAACACCACTAATACTCTATTGCAGAGTCTAATACAATACTTTTTTTGAACTATAACTCCCAAATCCACCCTGTTGCCTCATAGTTCTCCTTTTATACTAAAGGGAAGGGCCATTTTCAGCTCCAGTCACGTGATGACCTACAATGATCACCTGGCAGAGTGCAAAAGTGACATTTCAGGTGAACTGAAATGGTCTTTTGTTAGGATTGTTGTTGTTTTTCTGCATCTTCAAGTCATTTCCAACTTATGGCAACCCATCACATGATTTTCTTGGCAAGAGGGGTGTTGCCATGCCCTTCTTTTTGGGCTGAGAAAATGTGACCTACCCAAAGTCATGCAGTGGGTTTTTATGGCCGAGTAGGGACTCAAGCCCTTGACTACTACATCTTGCTGGTTCTCTTTTTCAGGGTGCTTCCTCAAACAAAAAACACATTAGGAGGTAAAATAGGTCCCCTGGAGTCAATTAAGGCCAAAAAAAGGTGGGGGTGGGCAAAATCGTAAAATAGTAGTGGGGAAATTCAGTGAAGCTTTAGGGCCAGCCAAGATTCCTCAAAGAGAGACATGATTCCCACTTCTAGTCTATTGTAAAGTGTGAAAAGAACTACAGGATACTTGTGATATGGCTGTGCCTCTTGAAGCAGCCTCATTGATTGTGTTCTGCTGCTCTCTTTCATAAAACATAGGTTGTAATTCTATACTGGGTTGCTGGTGAATAAATCTCCCCTAAACATAACACAGGACAGCGATAAAATGCATTTTTGGCTGCTGAATTAAAAAAACACAATAAAAATGTCTGTAGATGGTCTACAAAGCTATCTTTTTTTCACTTCAGGTAACAAAATGTCTTGATCCAGCATAGTGCCTCCAGGTTCAGAGCACAGCTGGGGACAGTTAAGTCTTGGATTCAACTCCCAAAAATTCACATCCAGCACAGTCACCAGCCATGCTGACTGAGAGATTCTAGCAGGCTAAAAGTTTCTTTTTTTAAAAAAAGGAACAGTTCTCATCATATGTGTGCATTGCTCTTTCATTCACACACATGGAGTCTTATACATGTGCATATACACACACATACATGTTTGCACATACCTCACACCTTTTTTGAAGTGGCTCCCTGTAGGTCAGTGCCATTGCAGTTGTTCTTAGCAACTGTTTTAGTGAAGCAAAAGTTAGTGAAGAGTTTGAATAAAAACTTCACACTATACAAAACAGCCACCTTTTAAATGAGAAATCTCTACACTACCCCACTTTAGGGATTTCCACCTCAAATACTTTGCAATTTCACAAAGTATGGGATAACCAAATACAGACAACAAAGGGCTCCTATATTATTGGCACCACTTAAAAAGGAGTGGGAAATAAAATAGATCTGGTTTTTCTGGTAGAATTCTGTGGTAACTTAGCAATTTGTCATGGCTTTCTAGTTCTCAGTCATTTAATGATAATAATAGTAATGTGACTACTTCCTTCTAAATTAGGCAGATGAAATTCAGACAGCTTAGACCTCTGTGTGAAAAGGACTGTGAGCTCTTCAGTTCTAGTACTTTTTTGGGGGGGGGGGGAATCTGGGATGCAGAATGTATCTGGGCTTAGAAACAGCCAGCTCAGGAGTGGGCAACATTCAGCCATCTAGCAACCATGCACCCACCCACGTGCGCACAAACAGACACACATATCACTGGACCATAGAGGATTTCACCTGCCATGCCACCCCAACTAGAAATCATTTTCACTTTTGAAAAAATGCCACTATTGAGTCTAAAATACTCTGGGAGCAAAAAAAGCATAATGAAATTCTCTAAAAGTTTTTAGGGAAGTGCTACAGCCCATTTTGGGGTGGCACTTTTTCAAAGAAAATCACTAATGTGTTGTAGTGAGGCCTTGGGGCTACACAGAGACCCATTAGAACCCATAGGTCACACTATGGGCCTCTGCAAATGGGCGGCTCTGGGCCGCCCCAAGAAGCGGCCTATCGGGGCCGCGGCAACCCCACACCACGTACCCAATACTGCTCCTTTTAGGGGCAGCAAAAGGTCGCTCTAAGAGCTGGTGCAGCAGCTCTTCTTCGCCCTTCCTCATTTAAACGCTGTGCCGGGAGGGCATCCTGACACCTTGTGGCATGCGTAATGACACACGGCATCAGGACGGCATCAGGATGGGGTTGGGGCGGCTGGCATGCTACTGCCCCATCCCAACTCTACCCTCAGGCTGACCCTTTGGGCCAGTTTACAGAGGTCCTATGTCTCTCATTGATGGACCCTTGGCTCAAATACAAAAACAAGTAAATCAGAGGAGTCTGAACTCTTTGCAACTCATAAAAGGGGATATGAACAGAAGTCTGTATGAATTAAAAGTAGCATGCATTATGGTGCCATTTTCTAGTAAGAATCAAATACTCTATATCATGTGCTTGGAACAATTACTAAGGGCCGATGCAAACGGCCCCTAAGAGGCGGCTCTGTGCCACCCCTGGGAGCACTGGATTGGGGCCGTGGCAACCACACACCACAGCCCCGATCCTCCTTTTTGCTGCTCCAAAAAGAGCTGGAAAATGCTGCTCCTTTTTGAGGTGGAAAAAAGCCACCCTTAGAGCTGCTGCCACAGCTCTTTTGTGCTCCTTTGGCACAGCGTGTCTGCATGCTGCACCAACAGGGCGCCCTGACACCACACGCTTTGCAGTCAGGTGCACAGCATGACGGCAGAGTTGGAGTGGAGTCAGGGCAGCCAGCGTGCAGTCACCCCACCCCAACTCCACCCCCAGGCTGGCCCTTTAGGCTGGCCTGCATCAGCCCTAAGAAAGATTAAGGAACAAAGGGGGGAAGCACACGAGTGCTTCCAGGACGCCACCGGACGGAGCGCCGCGGGACCGCAGCCTCCGCACCACGGCGCTCCTGCGGCATCCCTGAAAGGAGCGCCAGATTAGAAGTCAGGGAAAGTGCACCCTAAACGCGTAGGGTGCACTTTCCCTGGCTTTTCCGCCGCAGCGTGTGCGGTCGCTGCGGCAGGAGGTTGCCCTGGGAGCGCCGGCCGTGCGGAGGGCCAGCAGCTCCGAGGGCAACCTCGGGAAGAGGAAGGGGCGCCGCTCGTGCGGCTGCCCCTCCTCTTCCGTGCCTCCAAGATGACCCAATTAGTCGTCTGCCGAGGCCCAAAGTGCAAAGGCAGGCTTGTTGCTGAACATAAAGAAAATAAAAATAATGACCACAGAAGAAATATATAGATTCATATTAGACAATGAGAAAATTGAAATTGTTAAAGATTTCTCATACCTTGGATATAACATCATTCAGAAGAAGAGATAAGAAGACTAGGAATGGGAAGGGCAGCCATGAAAGAGCTAGAGAAGATCCTAAAGAGTAAAAAGATACAACTGAGCCCTAAAGTTAGAATTGTCCAAGTCATGGTATTCCTCATCATTATGTATGGATATGAAAAAGGTGGATAAAAAGAAAATCAACTCATTTGAGATGTGGTGCTGGAGAAGAGTGCTGAGAATACTATGGACAGCCAGAAAGACAAACAATTGGGTCCTGTACAATATCAGCCTCAAACACCCCTAGAAGCCAAGATGATCAAACTGAGGCTATCATACTTTGGCCACATCATGAGGAGGCATGATTCATTAGAAAAGACAATAACGCTGGGAAAGATTGAGGGTAGGAAAAAGAGAGGAAAATCACACACCAGATGGCTAGATTAAATTAGGGAGGTCATAGGCATGAGTCTGCAAAACTTCAGCAGAGCTGTAGAAGACAGGGAGTTTTGGAGATGTCTCATCCACGGGGTTGCCATGAGTTGAGGTCAACTCGAGGGGACTAAGGGCCTTTGCAGACTGCCAGAAATAGTGCACATTAAATTGAGTTACTGCCCTGGCTCAGTGCTAGGGAATCATGGGAACTGTAATTTATTGTGACACCAGAGTTCTCTGGCAGAGAAGGCTCAATGTCTCAGAAAAAAATACAATTCCCATGACTCCCTAGCACTGAGCCAGGGCAGTGCCTCAATTTAATGTGCACTATTTTTGGCAGTCTGCAAAGGCCCATAGTAATAACTAAAATCTTTAAGAAACCAAATTGCTTGCTAAAGAACTCCTGCACATCTACTAAAGTCCTGTTGTGTATTGCTGAGAATTTTGGGAAGTATTTTAGCATGTACCCTTTGGGATGCTGGTCAGTTTATTGGACCTCAGCAGGTGCCATATGAATGGTATGCATCCCAAGCCTATTTTTATTTATGTGGAAGCTAGCTACCTTGATTTCCAAAGAACTTACAAAAGGCAAACAGTTGCTGGATTATATAAAGCATATTTTTCCTGGCTCACTGATACACTCAGTCCTTACCAACACTCCCAGGTGCCTGCATTTTACAAGAAATACTAATAGTCTTTTGGGCAGTTTGCCAACTGAGTGAATCTCTCATTAAGAGACTCTCAGCCACCTTCTAACTGATCCTGTGGAATGCATTTGAAAACCACTGCTTTAAAGGGAAACTCATATGATTGCCACTTTTTCCTTTGAAAAGCTATTGGCCTCTGTCCCCATTTGCTGCCTCTCCCATACCAACAGATCGCTGCAATTATGACTATTGCCAGGCAGAGTGATGGAGCACCACCTAGCCCAGTCTACTCCAAGCAGCTCAAGGAACTCTCAAAATGCATCAATGCTGAGCCTGTAACAACCCAAGACAAGCTAAAAGCATCAGCGTGGCAAAGACACAGGAATCCATCAGCAAAGAAAGATGCATTGGATTCCGTCTAGCAAAAGTTAATCACAAGTTGGCTAACTTGAAATCAATATGGTTTATTTCCAAATAACAATTTGTTTATTTATCTTTTTCCTATTTCAATCCTTATACAATCATTTTAGACAACATTAAAACAACGTGAATGGTTTAAAACAAGACAACAAAATAAATAAAACCCATAACCCTCCTTTCAAAAGATCAGAACCATGCCTGGGTAGATGGATAAGATTTAATTTGAAATGAGGCTGTCTATTCCACCTGAGCCTCAAAAGGAGGATGTTCCTTAATCCAGGGGTGCCACAACCCAAAAGGCCCTCTCCTTCATCTCCACACAACGTACGGCTTCCAATGATGGGACAAATTGGAGCACTCCTGTTGCACTGGTTGTGGGAGGGAGAGCTTTGGAGACAGAGGTCTATCATGCCCACTTCCATACAAGAATGACAGACTTTCAGGAAGATCTGATCTGGGATTATTAAATAACGTTGTGAGGCATGTGTTTACCAATGTCTGGCCCTGTTCTGCCATGAAGTTTTCCTACCCAGTCTTTTTATAGCCAACATGTTGACATTGTTGTCTATTGTTCCATACAATTCTGGCAGAATCATCTTCTGTCTTCTCTGGACCCAGATGGAAGTGGCACTATGGAAAATATGGAAAATATGCATTCCATATTTGCCTACTGGACTGTTTTGGGATTGCTATGCTGGATTGTGTCTATAAGCAGGTAAATCAGAAGCATTGAAGAAAAGGCATCTTTGATATTCAGTGAAGGAGAAGGCCTGACTACTTCCAGGATTCCATGTTAGGGAGAGAGAGAGAATATATTTATACCTTGTTTTGCATAGGATGTCAAAAAGACAGAGGATATGAAAACTGCCTGGGCCTAGGGATGATTTTCATGTGGAGGGGGGGGAGGTCATAGCTGGGGAGGAAATATTAAACCTGCCATGTAATGTACCATAATCCTGACCTAGATCAAAGGCCCTGTACTTCAGAGTTTCAAAAATTGCATAGTTTCTCTCAACCCCACTACCTTCTCAGGCACATTTGGTCAGGAGATGTGAGAGAGCCTTGTTGGTGGCTGCTCCCAGGCTATGGACCTCCTTCCATGGGAGGCTAGGCTAGCCCACCGTGACCAGCATTTTTCTTCTGCGCACCAACAAAGACCTTTTGTATGCTTCTCAGCTATAAACTGATTGTCTTTTAGCAGGGGAGGGACAGTGCTGCACTTTTCTACTAGTGTTTTAATGTTTTTATACTGTTTTAGATTAGTTCTGTTCTTAATAAGATAGTTTATTTAATTTTCCCATATTTTTTAACATTGTAATTGGTTTTTAGATGTGTTGTGAATTGCCCTGGGTACCATGTTGGGAGAAAAAGTGGGATATAAATAAAATGAAACCTTTAACGAAACTACCGTATATCCAAGAGCCACTGGTATATCTTTTATCTAATGCCAGCAGAGATTTGATTTTCTTCCTCTCTCCTCCCCCTTCCATTGTAATTCTCTATGATATCAAACATGTGCTGGGGTTTTTCCTTAGTTCACAGGTTTTTAGGATAGGTGGGGAGTTAGGAGGAAGAAGAAAGTTGGAACATCCTGTGGAAGTATACTATTGGATCCTGATCTATATATTTAATGTAGTTTCACCATCAGAGACAGCATGATGTAGTAATCTGGCTGTTGGAGAAGGACTCCAGGGGACCAGGGTTCAAATCCCTGCTATACCATGGAAAAGCACTGGTTGATCCTGGCATATTCACTCTCAGCCACAGACGAAAGCAAACCCCCCATGAACAAATCTTGTCAAGAAAACCCTGTGATAGTGCAGTGTTAGGGTCACCCTAACTCAGAAATGACTTGAAGGCAACAGCAAAAATAAAGTTTAACCTTCCGGAGACAAAATCTTACTTTTAATATCATGCAATTTATGTTTTTTGATCTAAAGTCTTCTGAAGGCTTATGTTACTTTCACAAAACATTGGTGCTACAGCTTTAAAAAAAAGAAAGGGTTAGTGGAAGAGACACTGAAGGATTATTGAGACATAAACCAAAAACTGAAATGGTGATTCAGACCAAACCAATTTTTGTGCCAACTAACATAATTGGTCCTTTTTTTGTTTTGTAGCACTTGGCTGTTCAGTATGAAAATGTGCTATTCGGTATTGTTGATGTGGACTTGGCAGAGGTAGGTTGCTAAATTCAGAGGACAGATTATGTTGCATGTTTCTATTTCTTACGCATTTGGAAAGTACCAGATTTAAAAAGAGAGTATTAGGGTATTTCCCAAAAGTAGACCTTATTCGGTATGAAACCATGCTATCCTGCATTGATGGTGGGGATTTGACAGAAGGAAGTTAAATTAAAGGACAAATTAACTTGAGCCTTTCTTTCTGTTAGAGTAGCCTTTGCCAACCAGCATGGCTGTATATTCTGACACATTTGGAAGGTATAAGATTAGAGAAGAGAGTATTAGGATATTGCCCAAAGGTAGACTTTGCTTCATACCAACTGCTTTTTTAGAGCAGACCAATGGTCATCCAGTCCAAGATTCTCATTCCAAGGCATATTCTGCTAAAAACAGCTTTCCCCATCCTAGCTCCTTCTAGATGTGTCAGATTACAACTCTCATGAGTCAGTATAATTTCTGATCGGGAATGGTGGGAGCTGTAGACCAAATTATCTGCAGGGATCCTCATTGATAAAGATGCTTTAAAATCCCATAACGTGGGCCCTGTCTGCAGACTGCCAAAAATAGTGCAAATTGAGTCCACTTTAAGGGTTAGGGTTAGGGAATCATGGGAATTGTATTTTATTGTGGCACCAGAGCTCTCTGACAGAGAAGGCTCAAGGTCTCAGAAAATAAAAAAAAAAAAAAAAACAATTCCCATGACTCTGACAGGGGTAGGCAACCTTTCCCCTTTAAGGGCTGAGGGACTTCAGCTCCCAGAAGCCTCAGCCATGTTAGCCAATAGTCCCATGTTGGCCAATAGCTTCTGGGATTCTGGGAGCTGAAGTCCCTCGGCCCTTAAAGGGGAAAGGTTGCCTACCCCTGTCAGAGTCATGGGAATTGGTTGTTTTTTTTTTTATTTTCTGAGACATTGAGCCTTCTCTGTCAGAGAGCTCTGGTGCCACAATAAAATACAGTTCCCATGATTCCCTAACCCTTAAAGTGGACTCAATTTGCACTATTTCTGGTAGTCTGCAAAGGCCCTTTGTTTTTTCTCATATTTTTTCTTAAGAGATTTCTTTCAAAAATTCAGCATCTGGTATACTGTTAAGATGTTTTTGATTTCATGATATATCATGCCATCTCTCTTCCCCAGGATGTGGTTGATCTCTGCAATATCATCACCATACCAACATTTCAGTTCTTCATGAAAGGAGAAAAGGTATTTGTGTCCTTTCAAATACAGCCTAGTGGACTAGACCAGGGGTAGGCAACCTTTCCCCTTTAAGGGCTGAGGGACTTCAGCTCCCAGAATCCCAGGAGCTATTGGCCCAACATGGGACTATTGGCCAACATGGCTGAGGCTTCTGGGAGCTGAAGTCCCTCGGCCCTTAAAGGGGAAAGGTTGCCTACCCCTGGACTAGACTGTCTGCAGCTTTGTCCTTAACTTACAGGCTCCACTCTAACTCTTTTTGTCCTGGCTCTAACCCCAGGTTGCACATAGCAGGGGTTAATGAAATTAACTAAAATGAAAATTTGCAGGCTTGATCTGCTTGTCTTACTGGTCCTAGCAACCACTCCACTCACAGACCCAACACTTGAATTCCAGGACAGTCAGACAGGCTTTGACCTATGTAGTCTGCTGGCTATTGTCTTATGTAGCCAAAGAGAGCCATGATTTGGCTATAATATGGGCACGGTCTGTGGATTTCATTAAGGACTCCTGCCCTTCTCCTTGTAGTCTGAATCTTTATCACAAGTCAGCAAATGGTCTCAAACACTGTCACTAGAGCAAATATTGCTGCTATTTTCCCCCTATGTGTAGTCATTCATTCACCTTGCTCTGTTTGCCATGATCTGAAAACAGCAGCATGGAAGTATATGTATAGGCATCTCTAATTTTTGTTTGTACATCAAGTACCTAAAAAATGATACATTAACATTCTTTTGGGGGATTGAAAGGACCCTCTTTGGTAAGTTTCATACTTTGGTCTTTATCCTGATCTAATTATCAGTCTGACTTTAGCATGACTTTCTTTTTCTTCACTCTGACCATAGCACTTATGTAAGACAATAAAGCAGGGGTGTCAAACTTTTCATACTCCAAATGTTTGAGTCTACAACTCCCAATAGGCCCATCCAGCATGGCCATCTGTAAGGACCTTATCACACGGGGTCTAAAGCAGAGCTAATCCAA
>CM034703.1:112020231-112044656 GCA_020142125.1 Phrynosoma platyrhinos
TCGGTTACTTTTCGCTTCGTGGCCAGCGTGTGATAAGGTCCTAAGAGATTCTGTGAATGAAGTCCAAAACATCTGAAGGATCAAAGGGTTATCCCAGGGTATCTTGGGAACTGTAGTTCATGTGAATGAATGTTAGAACTCTGTAGTAGAGAATTCTATGTATTTCACCAAAATAAAAATCCCAGGATTCCTTAGAATGGAGCTGTGACAGGTAAAGTAGTCTCATACTGATACAACTTCACAGTGCAGTTACAATTTTTTGAGACAATGGGTTGCCTAATGCCAGAAAGGCTACAATCCTATACACGCTTAGCTGAGTTCCCATAGAATATATGGGATATATTTTAGGGATATAAGGGATAGTTGTATATTTTCTTGTCTTTGACAAGATAGGATTTCTCATCACATTGAGAGACACATTGAATTTTCCAACCACCACAAGATTCTTCATGTTTTGTGACTCTATGGTGAAATTTTTGTGAAGGGATATTTGCACAAAACACATTGTATTCTGCTTGCACACACATTCACATATACATACACATACATGTTTTCACAAAACAGTTGCATTTTGTACTACATACAGTAGTTTTTGCACAAAATATTGTTTTGCAAAAATCCTTATAATTTTCCCCCTCAAAGAAAGCCCAAAATGCAAAAAGAAAAAAGAAAAAGAAACACAAACTCTCATAATCTCATCCACTGAAATTAAAAATTTTCTATTTTCAAAATAAGGAAATAATTAGACCAGAATCCTTTCAGGATTTGTTGTCATAATAATAATAATAAAATTTATTTGTACCCCACCCCTCTGGGAACAATCTCTGCTATGTTGCTGCTAATTTTCTTTGAGTTGATCCCAACTCATGGTGACTTTGTCGATGAGACATCTCCAAGATACCATACCCTCTACTACTCTGCTTAGGTCCTGCAAATTCAGGCCCACTGAGTCTAGCCATTGGCTGGTGTCTTCCTCTCTTTCTACTGCTTTCTACCTTCCCTAGCATTATTGTCATTTCTAATGGGTCATGCCTTCTCGTGATGTAGTCAAAATATGACAGACTCACTTTCATCATCTTGGCTTCTAGGGAGAGTTCAGGCATGATCTGTTCTAGGAGCCACTTCTTTGTCTTTATGGCTGTCCACCATATCTTCAGCACTCTTCTCCAGCACCACATCTCAAATGAGTTTATTTTCTTCTTATCTACTTTCTTCACAGTCCAGCTCTCGCATCCTTAAATGGTGATGGGGAATACAATGGCTTGGATGATTCTACATAACTTTAGCGCTCAGTTGTATATCTTTATATTTTAGGATTTTGCCTACTTCTTTCATAGCTGCCCTTCCCATTCCTAGTCTTCTTATTTCTTGGCTGCAGTCTCCATTCTGACCAATGTTTGATCCAAGGTATGGGAAATCTTTAACTATTTTGATTTTCTCATTATCTAGGTTGAATTTATGTAGCTCTTCTGTGGTCATTATTTTTGTTTGCTTTATTTTCAGCATTAAGGCTGCCTTTGCACTTTCTTCTCTGACTTTCCATAATAGTTCTTCCAAGTCTATGATGTTTTCTGCTAGTACTATGATGTCATCATCATATCTTAGATTGTTGATGTTCTTTCCTTTATCTTCACTCCTCCTTCTTCTGAGTCTAAACCTGCTCTTCATATGATATTTTCTGTGTACAAGTTAAGCAGTTGATAGAATGCAACCTTGCTTGACCCCTTTTGCCAATTGGGAACCATTCTGTTTCTCCATATTCTGTTCTAACCATAACTTCTTGTCCTAAGTACAAATTTCTCATCAGGACTATCAAATGTGGTAGCAATCCTATGTCTTTAAAGGTGAGCCATACTTTTCATGATCTATTCAGTCAAAAGCTTTGCTATAATCTGTAAAGCACATGCTGATTTTCTTCTGGAATTCCGAGGGATGCTCCATTAACCATTGCATGTTTGCAAAGCGGTCCCAAGTGGGGCACTACAGTAAACATAAAAACACTAAATATAAAAATCGATGTGCATGTAGTTATACTTTTCTATAGGTTCTGTAAATGCAGTCATGAATCCCGCCATTGGTTCTGCATACAGCCCCCTCTCTCAGTTATGAGTTGGTGGTTAGTGTATTAACTAACAGTTATGAGCCAGATGAGCTCACAATTGTGATGACCATTGTGCTATCAGTTGCACAACTATATAGTCCAGCATAAATGCCCTGGAGTATATTTATGCTAATTAAGGTCTCAATTCAACACCCCCTCAACATAGTGTCAAGATCCGCTGCCGACCTTATGCTACACTGACCCATACACCACCCTCTGATTTACTTTACAACCATGAAGCCACCTCTTACAGGCATTCTGTGCTTCAAATGGGAAGGTGGGATTGAAGGTCTGTCTATTCCTCCCAAATAGCTGGGTACACAACAATGTCATCAGCACTGAGATCCACAGGGATCCTCTGGAAATCTAGCACTTCTATAATCATTGTGTATCAGTCTGGGGGTGGGATTGCCAAATGCTTTGAATTAAGCTGGGAGAAGTGCTTTGGGTGCTTTGCAGAGGAGATGGGAATACCGACCTCTACAGCATCTGAAAAAGCACATCTGCAAGCATAAGGGACCTGTACACATGCAGATGTCCCAACCTGAATTCTGGCCTATAAATGCAAAGGATCTTGGCTTTACATCCCTATCAAGCATGTATAGCATTAAAGCATTTCATCTGGGAAAGGATCAATATTTGATGCTTGGACTTATACCTCATTCTCATGTGTGTGTGTGTGCCTTCAAGTCACCTGTCAACTTATGGCAACCCCATGAATTTCATAGTGTTTTCTTAGACAAGGGATACTCAGAAGTGGTTTTGCCAGTTCCTTCCTCTAAAATGCAGCCCACAGCACCAGATATTCATTGGTGGTCTCACATCCAAATACTAACCAGGGCTGCTCCTGCTTAGCTTGCAAAATCAGAGGAGATCTCTAGTATTTAAGGTATTTAGACAGCCCCTTTATTATACTAACTTTTGCGTAATTCTAACAGCACACATAATCAGGTCATCTGGTTATAGTTGCTCTCACTATATTCAGATGCACTACGTTTCTATCAAATTGATAGTGATTCTTTCTGCACACACACACACACACACACACACACACACACACGTATTTGGGTTAATTTGGGCCTTTTCTACATTGTACACAACCCTGAATATTGGGGGAGAAAATGTAAAAAATGGCTGTTCAACTTCTGAGCGGAAGCACATTCAAGCCATAGAACTGTTATATTCAGATTGCAGCCACGGGGAATGAAAACACTGGTTTAAGCACCATTTAAGGAATAACCTCTTTGTCATAGTGATTCAGTGCAGTTACATTGTTCAGCTCCATTACATTTGATAGATTTTAAGCAGCTTGTATCCGGGATTGTAGCCTAAGGATGAGAGCAGATATAACATTTTAAAAGTAGTGGAAGACACTGAGAGCAGTGTTTCTGTCTTCCAAACAATTGTATATGTTTTAACCAGAAGCAAGACAAAATAGTTCTATCTATTTATTGAGGAAAAGCCAGCTATAGTAGAGCAGCTATTTGTGAGTGCTCATAATATCTCCAATATACGTTCCAGAAGTTGGCCATTTGTCTATTTAGAGAGGTGCTGTTGTCCAAGAGCAGTACTGAGCTTAGACATTCTTTATGTGGAGAGCTGGCTGTCCAGTCCAAGCACAGTCCATAAGAATAGGGAGAAGGGCACTTGCTTTCACCCACCAATACTTACCATCTGGATGAAAGCAAGCATACAGGTCATCTGGTTACAGTTGCTCTCACTTTATTCAGATGCATTTCATTTCTATCAAACTGGTTGTGATCCTTTCTGCTCATACACACACACACACATATTACTACAAGCAAGTTTTATGTAAATTAGCACCTTCTTTTGTTGTCTTTTGGGCAGGGGAGGGATGTGTAAGTAACAATTTCTAAAAGGTCAGTGAATCAGTAAACAATAAAAGGTATAAAAGAGGAAAAACCACAGGAGCATAAAAACCACAGGAATACCTTCAGACATAACACATACATCTAATTCTATCAGCATCAGACTGCTTCCAGACAATAATTTAATATTTATCATTATGGCTCATTCACCAATGGATGGTTCCAAACCTTTGTCTTTTACTATGCAATAGCACCGTTCATGTTTACAGAGGCTCTAAGTGACAATAATATTGTGATGTATTAAGGATACATTTGTAAGTGGTGAAATGATGGGTGGGACCTTCAAATCAATAAATACTTTAGTAAGGTAGTTCAATGCACTGAACAGAAAGGTATTTTTCGTCAAAAAAAATTAAATTAACATTTAGGAGATTATTGCACAGCAAAATAAAGCGTCCTTTCCTCAACTGGATAAGGTGGCCTTATGGGTTGCAAACGGGCTAAGCGCAGCTGGGAGATGGGTTGTAGTCGCCATGCAACACATTTGGCATTTTGCCGTGCAATAACACCCGTTTGCAACCCATAAGACAACTTTATCCCATCGGGGAAAGGATGCTTTATTTTGCTGTGTGATAATCTCCTTAGAGATATGACACTACACCCTTGCCATGCTGCTTTAGAGTAAAAGTATTACTGTGAGCCCTCCACATTTGCTGGGGTTAAGAGTGCAGGACCCCCATGAAAGTGGAAAAACCATAAATAAAAAAGCAGAGGGAACACTTCTCTAGGAATTTCTAGTCCTCCAGAGCAACTCTGTGGTCAATGTCTGCCAAGAGTCTACCATAGAATTGCACTGGTAGACTTACAAATGCCTAGAGAAGTGTTCTCTTGGGTAATCTCTAGGTCCACTAACACAAGTTTTGGTGGATGTTGACCATAGAATCACGCTGGATGACCTGGAGATTCCTAGAGAGAATATATTAATCCCTGAATAATCAAATCTGCAAAAGTCAAAACCACAAATGTAGAGGGATAACTGTATAGCAATCCATATCAGCATAGTGAAACACCTCTCTAATGCTATTTTTAAAAAGAGCATGTTTAAAACTTTCTTGTCACTTCTTGTCTTACTAAACTAGTGTTGGCTAGAAATATCTTTTAAAAAATGGCTCCTATGCATAAGGGTATTTTATCTTTTAAAAGAAATATCTTTTAAAAAAAGGCTCCTATGCATATAGTGTTATTTTAGAATAAACACATTATATAGGCATGCTATAGAGCTGTATATAACCTATATATAACTTATATATAGCTGATTCAAAATAATTTAAAACCACTTTTCTGATCACCTCTGCTAAACACTTTGATAAAATGGTGGTGAAGTTGCATTACCATATTATACTGATATAACACTATGATACTCTCTAAAGTGGGATTTTGCTATTTCAATTTTTGAAGCAAATATTATTATAAAGAAATAAATTAATAATTCAAATGATGCCCTTTACAAACAAAACAGTGAATCTTCTGGTGTGGTTGATTCTGGTACCCAAGGAATTATTGCTAACATCAAAACCATACCATTTAAGAGAGAGAAGAATAGCACTAAGGTCACCAGTGTGGGTGGAACATAATGGATGAACACAAAGAAAAGGCACAGTGTCCTCTGAAAGTGTCCAGAGTTAGTTGTTTGTGGCAGAAGATCAATTAGTGGTGGGAGATGTCTGTGCAGAAGCAGTCTTTTTAAAAAGAAAAGGCCTTGATAGGCATGTTAATTCCTTCAAAGTAAATATAAGATGTGTTTCTCAGGGGAGAAGCGTTTCAGAGGTTGGGCACCACAACCCCAAAAATGTCCCAGGGTGCACTTACACTGTAGAAAGAATACAGTTTGACACCATTTTTACTGCCATGGCTCCATCATATAGAATCCTGGGATTTGTAGTTTTGTGAAGCACCAGCACTCTTTGGCAGAGAAGGCTAAAGACCTTGTAAAACTACAACTCCCCTGATTCCATAGGCTGGAGCTACAACACTTAAAGTGGTATCAAATTGTATTATTTCTGCATTGTAGATGCACTACAAGTCACTAACTACCTGATCTCAAAAGGCAAGAACATCTGAAGAAGGGCTTGCAAGGACAGATTCAGTACTATAATGGGCAGACCAATATAGGAACATATTGCTTGGCATTTTAAATCGAATTAAGCCTCCTGGGCTGTAGCCAGGAGACAGGATGGAGGTGGGAATTATTGCATGCTAAATCACCACCGAATCACTGGCCACCATCAGCCTGGGTCCCAGCCGGGCTCAGCAGGCACTTTTTAGAAGCCGGAAAGTGTTTTGATGGCGGCTGGTGATTCGGTAGCAATTTAGCATGCTATAATCCCTGCCTCCATCCCTCCTCCCAGCTGCATCCTGGAAGGCTTAATTTGATTTAAAATGCCAAGTGATAGTCTCCATAGAAGGGATGAACACTTCTCCAGAATTCCTGGTTCTTCAATTAATTTTGTTTTTTGTTTTTGTTTATTCCTAGATTTTCGAAATAACTTGTGCTAATGCAAAAAAACTGGAAAAGAAGATTAAAGAGCTGATGTAATCCTTGAAGAAAGCTCCCCTGCATTGCCATGTTGCTGTCTACAAATGCCCGTAAAATAACTTCTCCATAAGCTGCTATTTAGTTGAAGGTTATGCTGATTCAATGAATCTCCACAGAAATGGTCCATTGAATAAAGAGATGGAGAGGATCCTGTGTAATGGAACAATAGACTTGTCATTCAGTTATCGTAGAAAGGATGAAATTCAGTCTCATGCCCCATTTCCATAGGGATCGTGTTCTGTCTGAGATCACAAGCAATTGCCTGAAGTCTGGAGATGGCACAGATAGCCCCATGTGAGAAAGTGTTCTCTGCAGTTGCCCCACACTTTGAAGGACCTCTTTGGTCTTCAGACCTCAGGAAAGGATTTGGAAGTGTGCTAATTTGGGTTGTAATCCTCTATGACAGGGGTAGGCAACCTTTCCCCTTTAAGGGCCGAGGGACTTCAGCTCCCAGAAGCCTCAGCCATGTTGGTCAATAGTCCCATGTTGGCCAATAGCTCCTGGGATTCTGGGAGCTGAAGTCCCTCGGCCCTTAAAGGGGAAAGGTTGCCTACCCCTGCCCCAAGAAGTCATGGGGGACATTTTGAATTTTTAAAATATAAAATTGTGTGTGTGTGGCATGGGATGCAACCTTCTAAAGTCTTCAGATGGTGTGTATAGTTGTTCTTTGTGATATCTGTGCCTCGCAAACATAAACCCATTTGTCTAAGTGCACAGATGACCATTCAAAGAACTATAGTTATGGGTATGCAACTTTTCCTTCTTGGACTCAAGTGGTTGTCTATCCCTAATGTATACCTTTATGCTGTGACTTGCTCCTGGTACATCTATACTCAGTTATTGCTACTCTTTGTTCTAAAGAATGTTGCTATTTTTAAATGTTTTTTTTAATTCTTGTACTTTATTGTTAATGAGATAAATTAGATTATTTGATATGTTCATGCGGAAGGGGCATGCTAAGGCCTTTGCAGACTGCCAGAAATAGTGCACATTAAATTGAGGCACTGCCCCGGCTCAGTGCTAGGGAATCATGGGAACTGTAATTTATTGTGGCACCAGAGCTCTCTCACAGAGAAGGCTCAATGTCTCAGAAAAAAATACAATTCCCATGACTCCCTAGCACTGAGCCAGGGCAGTGCCTCAATTTAATGTGCACTATTTCTGGCAGTCTGCAAAGGCCCCTAGTTAGCTGCTTGAGGTATCTTAGGCTGCAATGCTGTACACAGTTACATAGGAGTAAGCTCTGTTGAATTCAGGAAGACTTACTACTTATAATACATGTATTGGATTACACTGTTATTGATACACAGGTAGAAGAGAAATTCTACTTCTATTTTAATTCCTCCTCTGCAGCCTCACATGTGTTAAATCTCCCTGAAGGGGTTGCAGTTCGGATGAGAATTCCTCCACCCAGCTGCCCCAAGACTTTTCTGTTTAATACCCCATCCAATAACTTCCATACCAATCCTGCCCAAAATCCTCTGACCTTAAAAAGCAATTTGGGTGCTAGTGGTAGTACAAAAGTTACTGAACATGATGCTCTTGGAAGAAGTGCACTGCTGTCTGTATCATTTATACAAATATGCTTTAAATATCTACATAAAAGAACTGGTGGAAGTCAACTGGAGATTGTGAGTGCAGGGTTATCAGTGTGCCAATGACTCACTTTTCTATCTCTCTGTTGGACTCTGCAGAGACAGTAAATATCCTAAATTACCTGTCTGGAGGGCTTCATTGGAGATAGCAAAAACTAATCAAGAAAAGATAGAATTACTGTGGAGGTGGTGATGGAGTTGCTCTGTATCTAAATACTCAGGCTTTTCTGAATAGAGATGAACTTCTTTTAAAGACTGTTCCTATTTGAGGGCTCCTGAATCCAGTCTGCTTCTGGTAGTCCAGGTATCAGAAGTGGCCAAATGGAAACTTAGATCAGTTTTCCAGTAGTGCCCTAGTGACATCAGACATGCCAGTCAGGCATGCCTTGGCAACATTCAGACTAGACTGCTGTAATGTGCTCTACATGGGGCTATTTCAAAATGTGCCTGGAAGCTTCACGTGCTACAAAAAGGAGTCACAAAAGTACTAGTTGGAATCCACCAGAGCGAAAAGCGCATAACATCAGAACTGTGATAACATGAATCCTGATTCTTTACAGGCATATTTCAAGGTGTTGATCTTGAACCAAAATAAAAGTAATAACAACAGTGACAACATTGGAATGAAATCACCATAGAAAGGATCACAACAGCACATTATTTTGAACAGAGAATTGGGATATAAATTATCTAGAATTTTTTTAAAAAATATTCCCCATCAACAAACTCTGTGGATCTCAAAGAAAGACCAATTCAGACATTATTTCTTAGGCAGCATGTTGTATGCTCGGTAGGGACAGATGGATGTGGAAATATTTGTAAGCTCCATGTCAATGAGTTCATTGTCAGTGATATAAGAACGAGATGGTGTGCTTCACTTCGATGAAATGGTTACTTCTCATACTCGTATACCAGTGTATACTATTACTAGGGCAGCTGATCCATAAAGTAATTATACATGATCCAGGGAATCCATGTGGTTTGATGCTGGCCTGTATCACTACTGTGTCATGGATTTCTAGCATAGTATCGGGGTGATGGCAAACTCTCAGGGATGCAGGAGGTACAGGAGAAGGGCCAAGTGATGGCATTGCCACCCAAATAGGAATTTTGGCATGGTAGTTTGAGTGTTAGACTATGACTCTGAGACCAGGGTTTCTCTATTTCTATGACCAATGAAACCTAACTACTGTTGGAATCATGCAATAGGAGGAAATCTTTCCTAGATATGGTAGCATCATCAGGGAAAGCGCTGAGGGACAGGAAAGCATTGAAGGGATTCAGCTGGAGGACTACAAAACACAATAGAACTCTGCCATATTAAATGTCCTTGGATTTACACCATGTAGTAAAGGCCTTCCACTGCGAGCATATGCAATTATACTGCCTTGGATTTTACTGTGTTTAAGCATAAACAATTGGATGGTTGTCAAGTTATCACCAGTCTGGGACAGCATCCAAATAAGCCAAATGATCCCTTTTGCCCTGTGATAAATAACTGTCTAGATTCTCATGAAAATCAGTTAGTTTAATGTAGGAAGTAAAAGTTCTATTTGGGGAAATTCTGCCCTTATGCACACTTTAAAGAAAGTAAAAATTTATTGCCTCTGTACCAAATATGCATGTTTATTTTTCCCCTGTAAGTAATTTTTATAACAGATGGGTTTTAACTAGGGCTGTTAACTAGTCTAAGCTTCTACAGAAATATCTTTTGGAGGAATAGTCCCAAAATTTGGATGCCCAGATACTGTTACAAACTCAGACCCATTGGTTATGCTGGCTGGGGCTGCTGGAGTTGAAGGCTAACAACCTCTAAACAACCTGATTAAAACCAGTGGCAGATGGTGGTTTATGAATCTACTCCAGGCTGTAGTCTGAACTAGAAATGAGCTACTCAAGGTAGTGAGCCATGTCCTTAAAATAGGTTCCACATCTTATAGCTCCTCAAAGTGTAGACTAGAGGAGATTCATTGCCTTAGTAATGTGAGAGCCACTAGCCCAGGGGTCGGCAATCTACGGCCTGCAGGCCGCACCCAGCCTGCGGACCCCCACCAATCGGCCCCCTGCCGCTGCCGCCGCCGCCGTTGCACGCTCCCGCCGGCACAAGCATCGCGGCCGCCATTTTGTTTGCTAAAATGGCAACCGCGAGTGTGGGGGCCTTCTAAATTGGCGTCCGCATCGTGCACGCATGCGCGCACGATGCAGGCACCATTTTGGAAGGCCGCACTGCAGCTGCGCTGGGCAAATTCATCTGCCCACCGCGGCCGCTTCCCTGGGCCTTGTAAAGACCCCCCTGCCAACACTGCAGGCAAATTCGCCCACCACGGGTGCAGAGGAGCCTTTACAAGGCCCAGGGAAGCCCCCCTGTGGCCGCTGCGGGCGAATTCGCCCGCTGCGGCCACTTCCCTGGGCCTTGGAAAGGCCCCCCTGCCCAGAAGCGGAAGATCGAGGCCGAGGCTGCTGGACACCTCGGCCGCAATCCTCCCTTTCACTGCTTGAGAAAGGGGAACCACAAGAGGTGTGGCGTGCCTCTTTGGTGGCTCTTCCGGTTCAGCATGTCTCTCATGTTACTTGCAGTTGCCCTGCTATTATAGGTTTAATTCCCTACCTTTAGTATTTTCTTTTTCATACAAACAACTGCAACACATCGGAAGTAATATAACCTTAAGAAGTAAATAAATGTGTCTGTCATTCATTCAAACCCATAGATTTACTGAGCAAATTAATTAAAGGTTGTAAACTGATTAGATGTTATTCTGGAAAATCTAAGGAGCATTCACTTTCATGTTTCCTGCTGTACATATTTGATACAACATTGAAATAAAATTGACTGAGACCTCAGTAATAGCACAGTGATATTTAATCTATAAGAACTCAACCCTATGCTTGCTTCAAGCCAACTTGGCACTGTAGTAAAGAATTAATCACATCTACATGCCATAGTTTATTTGCATATACGTGAATGAACATGTGCACTGTAACATCTTGCAAGAGCATCTGTCTACCTATTTTTCTCTAGTTAATTTCCACTATTGTAAAATGGAAACATTTAAATGATGTGCTGAATAACAGTTTTAAGAAATCTGACCTCTTAAATTCGGGGTCAGATTTCTTGAAACTGTTATTCAGCACATCATTTAAATGTTTCCATTTTACAATAGTGGAAATTAACTAGAGAAAAATAGGGTAGACCTCCATGCAGCATAGATAAGCAGAATGTTGCAATGAAAGTGATGCTTCACAAACAACAAGGGAAATTAATTAATGATTAATCATATTATAGCAACAGCACTTACATGTCTATACCACTTTATAGCGCTGAGCACTCTCTAAGTGGTTTACAATGTGTTAGCCAATTGACCCCAATAAGCTGGGAACTCATTTTACCAGCCTACGAAAGGATGGAAGGCAAAGTCAACCTGGAGCCCTGCAGGATCAAACTCACAACATTTGAGGAAGAGAGATCATAGGATGTTTCATGCGTGAACACTGTCTCTCCAAAACCTTAGAAGCCAGAAGCTTTTATACCACAAAAATCCTGTTGTTGTTTTTTTAAAAAACTAAAAACTACCTTCTCTGGGGTAGCCTCTCTCATTAAGGGGCTTTGCAGACTGACCCAAAGGGCGAGTCTGGGGGTGGAGTTGGGGCAGGGCAGCTGCATGCTGGCCACCCTAACTCCACCCCAACCCTGTCCTTACGCCACGTGCCCTCTTGGCACATCGTGTATACACGCTGCTCCAAAAGGGTGTGGAAGAGCTACGGCACTCAGAAACTGGGATGCCGAGACTGAAAAAAAAAAGTAACATTAAGGAATGAAGGACTAGACATCTCACTACTAGTTCCAGATTACAGTAGTCAAATTATAAAAACAAACCAACATCTCACCAGCCTAGTCCAATGAATGGTATGTCTTATAATTATGAGGTCCTGGCAGTACTACCTTTCTGAACTATAATTCCTGGAATTCCCCAGTCAGCATGACACTGGCCATGCTAGCTATGGGATTGTGTGAGTTGTAATCCAAAACAGTTGTAATCTACTATTTAGGGAAACCCAATTTGTGCCCAATTTGTTATAACAATGGCAGGAATGCTTCTAGTGATAAAACTGCATGTAATTTTGGATTACACATGTATTACGTCTGGTTTTGAATGTTGCACAAGGTGCTATTCAGTAGCTCCTTGCACAACTTCCAAAACATCCTGTAAACTAGCTTTCAGGCCTGGGGCAATGCTAAAGCTGTTTGCCTGGGGGAAGGGAGAGGGGGATAACCCAGGAAGATGGGGAAAGAAAGATGACTTCTCTATCCATTTGGTCACGCTTTACTCTATTGTTTCTCTTCCACTGGCAGAAGAAATGCAATAAGACAAGTGACTGCCTGGTTGACCCCTCCTTCCCTACCAAGTAAGCATATACCTTCCAACTGTCCCAGATTGGAAGGGACAATCTCAATGAATCCTCTGCTGTCCCACTTTTTCAAATGCTTTTAAAATGTCCCAACTTCTCTTTCCTTCTTCCAACTTCCCCCTTTGTCCTCAGCTCATTTCATTTGCTGCAAACTGAGTTCAAAGTACCAAAGTAGTTTGCATTCAATTTACTCAGCAAGGAGAAAGGACGGGTTGGAATCTTGGCTTTCCCAGCAGATTCGGGCAAAAGCAAATTGCTACAACCTCTCCTAGCTTCTCTGTTCTTCCGCATTAATGTTGCCATTATGACCACATTTCAATCTCATTTGGCCACATGTGCCCTGGTTTTCATCTGTGAAATGTTGGAGGGTATGGCACACAGTTGTAGCAGTGGCCCTGGAGTCTAATGGCTGCTTTACAGAAGGGAGGCCACAGAGTTGTGTATACAGAATGCTATACTCCCCACACTTTAATCTAAGATCTTACCCAGAGTTTTATGGGCAGTGAAAAAAATGTATGAGCCCATTATTTCCAAACTGATAGTGTCAATACAACTCATTGTGTTATCAGGCCCGAAGAAATGTAGGGATTAAGAGCTATAACTTTTCTTCCTGAAGTGCTAGGCTTCCACCTATCCATGGCTGACAGATGAAAGCTATTCTACTGCTTCCTTTTTGGAAGTGGGCTTGTTTTAAGTCGACTTCATCAAACATTGGTTGAGCCTCCATAACTAACATAAGGTCAGTCAGTAGATTCTACGCACATCCTAGCTCTGAGAAGGAGACAGGTTGTTTCACAACTGACATAACTCCACTGCTGACTCCAGATTCTGTGACAACCAGAGCCCTGGTGGCACAGTGGTTAAATGCTTGTACTGCAGCCATTCACTCACGAACCACAATGTTATGAGTTCAGTACCAGCCAAGGACTCATGGTCAACTCAGTCTTACATCTTTCTCAGGTTGCTAACCCAGCTTACACTTTGTAAACCGCTTAGGGAGTGCTTAGATTGGTCTCAGAGGGGCGGGGTATACATAAATTTTATTTATTATTATTAACCAGAAAAACAGTCCTGAATTCAGTCTAACAAAGTATGTTTTGCACACAGCTTGGAAAAGTTACTTTTATGGATTATACCTCCCAGAATCACTCAGTTATTACCAACTTGGAGAGTTGTATCCCAAATAAGTAATTTTTCCAATCTGTTTTTACATGTGCTCTAAACACAGTGTATAGCAATCTCAAAATTTGCCTGCCTACATCTCTAGGTATTGTTTCAAATGGAGATTAAAACGAATGAGGTATGTATGGCAAAATCCTGTAGTACAGGTACATATTGATGTGGAATGTTATTGTCAGGAATGTGGGGAGGTGGCACCATGCAGAAGTTTGGGCAGTGACTGTGTTAGTACTACTGCATATTCCACACTGCATTTTGGGGGTCCTCATATTTTCATATCTCATATCTGGAGATGGTATGTTTATGAGAGATCGATTGCTGTTCTGGAACACTGGCTCAAGTTCCCAGGGGGAAAGAAATGAGTTCTGAGGCTTGTGCACAAGACCATCAAATATAAATGTGTGAATTTAGTGCTCCTTCATTCTCACAAGTAACCTGCATTTCATCTTGCAACTTGAGATAAAGGATCTCCTCACACCCAAAGCAGTAAGCCAACCTCTCTGCCTACCCACTGTTGTGTCCCCAGCTGAACTTCCCTGTCCATCCCTCTCAGGGATATCATGATCCAATCACTGTTTTTGTCATACTAAAATTGAAGCCATCAACAAATCTGGAATCCCACTGTCGATTCCTGGGGGGAAGTATCCAGGTTTTGTTACCTGACCAGATAGCCCATCACTTGGGGCTAGTTTTTAGGTATGAATATGGTTCCAAAACCTAAGCCCTGCCTCCAACTCTGCACACCTCCAACTCTGCACACACAGTTGACATACACCCCCACACTCTGTGTATATTCTGTGTCATCTCAGACCTTCCAATCTGAGCTACTCCAACCTTCTATGGCCAGCTCTTTTGACAGGTAATTAAAACCCCACTGCAAACCCCTAAAAACTTCATTGTCCCATTTCCATATTTCCATTTAGGTTAGCTCTTATGCTGTCTGTTTGAATGGTTATATTGTGTGTGTGTGCATGTGTGTGTATGTGATAACATTCTGCATTTTTCTAAATGAAACCTTTTCAATTCACCCCAAACCTGGAGTTCTCTTCAGTTAGTACTGGTATAAACAAGTGCAAATGGTCCACAGTTTACCCAAGCCTCTTCTCCCAACATTTGAAGCAACGTTGACTATAAGTAGAGATACCTCAGTTCCCCCTCTCAGGTAACAGCTGCTGAGCATATGGTTCAGTAAAAGAAACGGGTTCAAGTTGTTCAACAGCAAACTAATTTTAGATGGCTGGGTGTGGCAAAACCAGATGAGTAAGCACTGTGGGCATACATATAATAGCAAAATAGCAAAGTAAGATATAGATTATACTTTTATTAGCATGTTTCAGAGGCACTGCTCCAAGCTTTCTTAATGGAGAAGTTCTGGCCCTACCATTAGGCCAGGTGAATCAGTTGCCTGAGGCAGCGAAGTGCTGGAGCTTGGGAGTAAAAGCAAGAATATGATGGAAAGAACTGTGTGGGCCATCCTGTATCCCTTAACTTAACTTGCTGCCTTCAAGGGCAGGGGATGAAGCTAGCCCCCATCCCCAGTGCTGAATTAATATTTAATTGCTTGTCTGGTCAGCTTCTGAAACTTGCACAAGACGGGCTGCTCTCTTATCCCATTTAGATTACTGTAACACACTCTGTGTGGGGCTACCTTTGGAAGCTGTTCAGAACTGCAGTGGGTGCAAAATGCTGCATCCAGAATTTATTTATTTTTTTATTCATTCATTATCGCAAAATCAAGTTTTGGTTTTTTGGAATCTATATATTTTTAGAAATATTTTCAAGCTGTGGATGTCTGAATCTGTGATAAAGAATCCATAGATACAGAGGGCTGGTTGTACTTTTTAAGGTGTTGAGTAAAGAGGTATCCAGTAAACCTTACCCAATACCTTTTCCCTGTAGATTCACAGCTATCTGGAGACTACTCTCATCCAAAGGCTCTGTTCTCCTCTGCAGACAATGACTGGCTGCAGGTATACATGCAGAAACCATCTAGCTCTCCTTGCAAATGGAAGGAAGAAGCAAACATTATGTCCCATGCCTCAACAACCGTACACTAGTGGAGATTTATGCACCACCAGTAGGCCAATGAGATCTTTGCCATTGTCAGTCCCCCATAGTGAAGATCCTTTGAAATGAAATAAATAATGCATATTAAACAAATAACAAATCTGATGGGACCAGCAATAGTGAAATGGTGGATTAGTGGCAATGGCTTGTGCTACCTTTGACAAACTAACCTTGTGTGCTAATCACAACAGCCTCTGCACCTTGGTCATTTTGGAATTGTGTTAACACAGCTCACTGCTGGCACATTGCAAAATTAATGCACTTTGACACTACTTTAACAGCCATGACTCCATCCTGTGGAATCCTGGGATTAGTAGCTTCTTGTGGCATCAGAACCTTCTGACAGAGAAGGCAAAATAGCTCAGAAAAGTACACAGCCCAGAATTCCATAGTACTGAGCCATGGAAGTTACAGTTGTGTCAAACTGCATTAATTCTCCAGTGTACATGCAGGCTTAGACAGCAGGACTGGAAGACAGGCATTTCCCACATCATAGCAAATTCACTGGCACACAAATACATTGTGTGCCTGTGGCACTGACATAGTATTGACATAGTATGGAGTTCTAGGATTTGTAGTTTGGTGAGTCACTACTAGAGCTCCATGGCTAAGAATTGTAAATGCCTTTCCCTAAACTACAAATCCCAGAAATACATAAGAAGTTGCAATGGAAGTTGAAGTAGAATCATAACGTTCTGTAGTGTGAAAGGGTTCTAAGTCATAGGAGCGGGATAAAAGGTAAACTGTCCTAGCAGCTGTATTGAAGGATGGCATCTAAATCCTTTAAAATGTATGAACAAATAAACAAAATTAAGGCTTAAATTCCAGCAGTCACTCAACACTGCTTGCACTGGTGACTTCTGAATTTGTCACAGGGTATGTGTCTGTGTTGTGTGCCTGCAAGCGTTTCCAACTTATGACAACCCAAAGGTGAACCTATTACAGGGGTTTCATGGCAAGATTTGTTCAGAGGGGGTTTGTCATTGCTGTCCGCTGAGGCTGAAAGACTATGACTTGCCCAAGATTACCAGTGGATTTCATGCCCAAGCTGGGAATCAAACCCTGTTTGTCAGAATCATAATCCAACCCACAAACTGCTACACCTGACGTTGGCTCTTGTCACATAGAATATCCATATAAATATTTTTTTACACAATACTGCTGCCAAATACATTGTGTGCCTGCCTAAACAGGGTAAGCCCAAGAATGTGCTATTTGCTTAAGCGCAGAAAGTAGTGATCTACACCCACACTGTAGAAGTAAGCAAGAGCACACAGTTCAGAGTATCAACAAGTGGATCATTGCCTTCAGTGTATCTTTGACTGGCAATTAATGATTGACAAGAATGATATTCTTGCAATTGAGCAAGAGCTAAAATATCAGTAACTCCATCTCTGGCCACAGACTCAAATCCACAAACTTCAAGACCCAGGCAAAACCTTTTTTAATCCCATTCCTCCCATAAGGTGAACAACACCAGAGATCCTGTCTGACTTCACATTTTTTACAGTTTATTCACAATATCTTAATTGATAGTGTCCCCGTGTGAGCAGCACCTGAAGTCTGTAATAAGGGATGGATGGGCACATTTGAAGGGTGGGGAGGTGACGCTTAAAAAATCCATGTCTTAATTTGTACAGTTGCCCCTCCTTATCCACAAATTCTTTATCCAAGGATTTAGCCAAGCACTGCTTGAAAAATAGTTTTTAAAAATATAAATTCCAAAAAGCAAACCTTGATTTTACCATTTAATATAAGGGACACCATTTTACTACACAATTGTATTGGACATCCATGGATTTTGGTATCCACTGGAGGTCCGCTGGAACCAAACTCCAACAGATAGATATCAAGGGCCCACTGTAGCTGAGAAAGGCTGTGTCTGTACTGCAGAATTAGTGCAGTTTGACACCACTTTAACTGCCATGGTTCAGTGCTATGGAATCCTGAAATTTGTAGTTTGTTGTACCACCAGAGTTCTCTGGCAGAGAAAGCTAAATAAAACTACAAATTCCAGGATTCCATAGCATGGAGCCAAGGCAGTTAAAGTGGTGTCAAACTACATTAATTTTGTAGTGCAGATGGAGCCAAGGTGGTCTGATCTCTTTGGATCAGGCCCATGCTGGGGGCCTGATGAAGAGCATAGGACATCTAGACTTGAAAATTCCTGTTCCAGTTTCATCTGTAAACATCCTTGTCTCCTTATGACTCTGCACATGTGTATATTTGTATATTTTCACCTCAAAATATGGAATTAGGCTTACCATCCAGATAGGGGAAAAAAATTAGAAATAAATAAAATAAAATAAAATAAAATAAAATAAAATAAAATAGAAAAATAATTGAACAAAAAAATTCACTGCCTTTCAGACTGATGTCCACAGTTATATGCATCTGTCTGTTTCATGGTTGTCAAGTGTTTTGTTTTTTCCACCAGTATTTTCATTTATCCATGTCCTGCCTTGGATTCTAAGACTTATTATTCCTACATAGAAATGTCCATATGCTTTTATGAACATTTTAAACAATGTTTACATTCTTTTGGTACATATTGTAAGGGCACTCATTTGTGGTATGCATTTTCCCATTGATGAAAGTGTGTTTCTGGCCATTTTTGAATTGCAGACCTTTTGAGTTATGTGCATTTCCCAAATGTATGCATCGGCTTGTGCACGTTTGTGCTTTGAAACTCTTGGCAAGGGGCAGATTTTTGAGATAAACTGTACTCTGTTAGGTGTCTCAGAAGTGTGAAATGGCCATTTCTACATATGAACCTAAAGGATCCCCCCCTCCTAGTTTTTACCAGCATATGTGTGATAAGTGAATGAGTGAGTAAATGAATGTGAGGGAGAGAAAGAGAGAGAAGGAAAAGAAAGAGAAACTTGGCTTCAATGCCAGGGGTTTTTTTCCCTAGCAAACATCAGCAGTCACATTTGCACTTCGTGCACATTCTTCAGTTCTGTTGGCCATGCTACAACAGATACTTACTGCAAAGAGCATTTATTTATTTGTTTTTCACTGCAGTGGCAGTTGCGGGGATTTCTATTACAGATACTTCCCTGTATGGCCTTGTACCTTGCCGTATGTCAGTTTCTGTTCCTGCTCCTTGTTTAGCTCTGAAAAATTTTGCAATGAAAACAAGAATTTTTATTTGTGATAGTTTTAATCATGTGTTCTTGTTAGAGGCTTTTCTCCTACTCTGACAGATACTGCAGTCACACGGTTGTTAATCATTCATGATGTGCTTGCTGCATCTGCCCTGGCTATGATAAACTTTTAAGAAGGAATTAGGGAAATGATGATCAGTGATGTAATGCCTCTTCAAAATACTTGGCGCATTATGCGCACACACCCAATAGCAGCCCTTAATTACATTGGCTCTTCATTTTAGCAGTGTCTGCTTCTATATCCACTGCCTGGGGCCCTTCTTTTTTGGAAAAAAAATGCCACATAGGGGTTATTCAGACATTGTTTTTGTTAGTGCGACTATGCAAAT
Organism: Phrynosoma platyrhinos; assembly: GCA_020142125.1. Classification (NCBI taxonomy): domain Eukaryota; kingdom Metazoa; phylum Chordata; class Lepidosauria; order Squamata; family Phrynosomatidae; genus Phrynosoma; species Phrynosoma platyrhinos. The sequence goes on from CM034703.1 coordinate 112,039,502, forward strand.
AATCTCACTCACAGATTCTGGTTTTGTTGTTCACAGTTGTTTTTTATAGGAACTGCATCTATGCGAATCTCTATGAGTTCTTTTGCTCACATATGAGAATAAAGATGGAGTTCATGGCGTGGATGTATTTGAAACACATTCAAGGCAGGCAGAATTTTATCCCAGTTTATCCTGGGTCTATTCACACAACCGACAATGCAAATCCTTTAGGAAAACTTTAAAAAACCACCAAGATCAATTATCACAGGTTAAGTGGGTTGTTGTTTTTTTTCACACACACCCCAAATGTACTTGGGTGCATTGAAAATGCATGTGAACAACAAAGATTCAACCCACATTCTACCAGGATTATTTTCACAGTCTAAATACAGTCATAACTTGGGAGTTCTCTCCCCCCCCCCCCCCGCCCTTCTTCAGGATCAAGGCAAATACTTTCACTTTAGAAACCCTCACAGAATAGTTTGCTCAGAAATCCATTAAATGCTTTTCTACCAGAGGAACAGCTCCAGCCTATACATTATTTAATGCCTTCAGTTATTAAATCTTATTGTGCAGAAAGAGTTTATGGGTTGATCTCCTTTCAATCACCATTTGGCACCTCCTTGCCAACAGGCAGAGCTTGGAAAAGTTTATTTTGGGGGGAGTACACCCCCTGAGAAGCTCGGTCTCTGGGACTTGTAGTACAAGTAGGTAACTTTTTCAAGGTCTGTTTTTGGGGTATCTGTCAGCAGCATTCTGCCTGGTTGCAGCAGAAAGAGAAACAGGGCTGCTCTACTTGCCAATTTCACTTGGTCCCTCAAATTTTTTTATTTACTATGGTCACCACATAAGAAGAATTGTAATGCTCAGGATCCACCCTACCATGAAGAGAGAAAGGAGTTGCTTTAGGGAACAGATGATGGAACCTGCAGAAAAATGGAGCTGTATGCACCATGCAACCTTCCACATCCCTTAAGCTGGCTGCTAGCCTCAAACATGGTAGATGAAGTTGTCCTATAGTCAGGACTGAAGCAAAATTGAACTTCCAATCTGATCAGCTTTTCTATGAGGAATGGGAAGAGGTGCCACCCTGTCCTTTGCCACAAGCAGCAAAATTTTTAGGCCAGCCTTGTGTATGTGTGTATTCTCTGCCTTCAAATCATTTCTGACTTAGGCTGACCCAAAGGCAAACCTGTCATGGAATTTTCTTGTTCAGATGAGGTTTGTTCAGATGAGATTTGCCATTGCCTTCCCTAAGGCTGAGAGCATGTGACTTGCCCGAAGTGGGTTTCGTGGCCAAGCCTTAGTACAGCCAGCCCTCTGTATCCAAGGATTCTTTATCCAGGGATTCAAGCATCCATGGCTTAAAAATATTCATATATATATAAGTTTGCACAAGCAAACCTTGATTTTGCCATTTTATATAAGGGACACCAACTTTCTATACCACTGTATAATAGGACTTGAAAATCCATGGATTTTGGTATTCAGAAGGGGTCCTGGAACCAAACTCCAGTGGATACCAAGGGCCTGCTACATGGCGTCCCCACCCGGGGTTCACCCAGATTGGGGAGGCAGGGCTTCCTGGGACAGTGCCAAAAGGGCACTCTGCCCACCCTGGTGCTGCGGTGCATAGAATGGTGCTGCATCAGCAAAATGGGGGGCACTCTTGGCCCTCTTAGCATCCCCCCCCAGCCTTCCAAGTACCACACGTGGCCATTACTTCATGGGAACTGGAAGGCAGCCACCGCCCCTAGCTTTCCAAGTCCCGTGTGGCCATGGCCATGTGGGATCTGAAAAGCAGCAGCCATCTGCTCCCCAGTTTACAATCCCACTGGGTGTCACCCCGTCTGGGGTGTCACCCAGTGTGATCCACAACACCGCAGCCCCCTAGTGACACCACTGGTCCACTGTGTTACTTTAAGGGCTTGAATGCCCAGAGGGCACCAGATCCTGTTTTTTGGAATCTCAGCAGGATCAGTGCTGGTTACTACTTGGATGGTAGACAGTCATAAATATCAGGTGCTGTAGGCTATCTTTCAGAGGAAGATACTGCCAAAACCGCCTCTGAGTACTTCTTGCCTAAAAAAAAAAAAAAAAAAAAAAAAAAAAAAATTATTATGAAATTCATGGGGTTACCATAAGCTCTACTCTGGAGCTACCACAAACTACAATTCCCAGAATTCCATAGCATTGAACCAGGGCAGTTAAAGCAGTATCAGACCAGATTATTTCTGCAGTGTGTATGAAGCCTGAAACTACTTAACATAACAGCCTCGATGGTGCCTTTTTCCCTCCCGGAACCCAGTTGGTGACTTATTAGAAACAGCCGCCTTAAGAATGAAAGTGAGTCAGGCAAGGCCAAGCCAGGAAAGGGAGAGGCATGTGAAGGCTGGGTGTGGTGGACTGTGTACGCCACAGACTTCCTGATCATCATTACACAGCAGTTTTTGCTCTCCCCGCTCCAAAGCCTGAGTGAGTTATGAAGAATCGCCTGGAATTAACTTCAAACTCAGACCCAGCATGTGCCAAGCAGGCATTCTGAATCTAAAGCCAAACAACCTCCCTCCTCTGATTTTACACAGTTAGATTTGAAATAGCCAGCCCCAAATATGCATCCAGCATCTTGCCATGTGCTCTCACTGCTCCCGAAGGCAAACTGTGCTTGTATTTTAAATTGTGTTACACTAAGCAGTCTTTGTTCAAAGCCCAGGATTCCTTTTCTCGTGATCTGTTCTTTCCTTCCTCACAGTTTACACAGCATGGTAATGCTAGCGTGGCGTAGAGGTTTGAGTGTTGGACTACGACTCAGGAGACCAGGGTTCGATTCCCAGCTTGACCATGAAACCCACTGGGTGGTCTTGGACAAGTCACATGCTCTCAGCCACAAGAGAAGGCAATGGCAAACTTCCTCTGAACAAACATTGCCAAGAAAACCCCATGATAGGATTCGCCTTAGGGTCATCATAAGCCCGAAATGACTTGAGGGCACACAACACACACACAGAGGTCTAGGGGATAATAGTGAAAAAGTGCTCCTAATTCACTACAAAACATGCACACACACCAGCCTTGCTTCCCCTTCAAACCTATGGCTAAAGAGAAATGTATACTAGAAAGGAAGATAGAACTTTGTAGGAATGTATACTTTACATATCAAACAATTTTTCTTAGACCAGTGAGTGTATTCTATCAGTAAATGACAAAGATTAATATTATGTTTAAGCATACTTGAAGTACCCATTGGTAAGATATGTAAACAACTGTGTGCTGTTAAACTATGGTATTGTGTTGTTTTTTTGTATGTGGAGAAACTTTTAATAAGAACAGTTTGTTTAAAATATATATATGGCTAAAGTTAGATCCTTTTTGCAGTTCCAATTTGGCAAGGACAGTCCTGATTAATTCTCCATTGTCACACTTTTTCAGCTACTTTTAAAATGTCCTGGTTTCTTTCTCATCCTCCCACTTTCCCCCTTTGCCTTAAATTTATTTTCATTGATGCAATCTGAGCTCAAAGTGCAGAAGTAGTCTGCACTCAAGGGGAGGAGGAGAAGGCAGGATGGGACACAATCTTGCCCTTCCCAGCAGGCTCATGCAAAAGCAAACCGGTGTGGCCTCTTGGTGCTTGTGTATTCTTCCCCACTAATAGAATCATAGAGGTCCAACTTTCTGTCCAATGCAGGATCTCCAGCTAGAACATCCCCAGCAGGTAGCTGCCTGGCCTCTTTTTGAAGACATCCAGAGAAGGAGATTTTACTACTTCTTGACCAACCTGTAATCTTGACCACATTCTGATGTTGTTTGGCCATATGTGTCCTGGTTTTTACCTGTGAAAGGCTGGAGGATATTTAGACCTGAGCATGACTGGTGTTCATGGAGATCTTGCTTTCTTAGAGTCACCATGAGTTGAAGCCAGCAACATGATTGCAAATAACAAACTTTAGTTTGGACTACCAGTAAGATTCAGGCCACATAACCCAGCATTACCAAATTCCCACCAAACCTGTCAAAGATTGGTGCCATTTATGTGATACAATGTGCAATAAACTGCTAGAGTTAAATTTCTGAGAGCCAGGGTTGTGTAGTGATGTGAGCACTGGACTACAACTCCGGAGATCAGGGTTCAATTCCCCGCTCAGCCATGGAAACCCACTGGGTGACCTTGGGTGAGTTGCACACTCTCAGCCCCAGAAAATCCCATGTTAGAGTCACCTTAAGGTCTCCATAAGTCAGAAATGACTTGAACACACACAGTAACAACACAACATGTAATTTCTACTCCAGTTGTGAAATGATGTAACCACACGGGCATATACCAGAAAGATGAAGATTCACTACTGAGAGCTTGGAGGGAGACTTTCTGGAGTCCAGTACATCTTCCAGATTCCCCCAGACAGTGTGGCTACCAACCATGCTAATGGGAGGATTCTGGAGGTTTCATTCAAAAAAGCAACTTTTCTGAGCTCTGCTACCAAGCAGTAAAATTGTCAGCATACTGTCCTAGTTCTCACTTTTTACAGGGCAGAGAATGTAAAAGAGAACTCTCAGTTTACACAACTGTGTTTTGACACCCAGGTCTCACTCAGGATGCCTAGATAGACTTCACATATACTAAAGCCAATACTGGTATAAATATATATGAGAGTATATTTTGTCATTTCCTTTTGAGAATTCCTGCATTTATCTCTCTTCTGTGTATATGTGACTTCAAGTTGCCTGTGGATTTATGGTGACCTCATCAATTTTGTAAGGTTTTCTTAGGCAAGAAATACTCAAAAGTGGTTTTGCCAGTTCCTTCCTCTGAAATATAGCGTAAAGCACCTGGTGTTCATTGGTGGTCTACCATCCAAGTACTAACCAGGACTGACCTTTCTTAGCTTTCAAAATCAGACAGGGTCTGGTGACTTTAGGGTATTTAGGCTCTATCTTTCCTTTAGCTGTTTCCAGTATGCTTGTATATTACTATGTACACATACCCAAATATTTTCATTTCCTAATTGTTGAATCTCATTTCACACCCAACTACATATGCATGTAGTATCTTCTTTGCCTAATTGTTAAACTTTGCATATGCAGAATAACAGATTGTCTAAATTCATTCTGGGACTCCAGAGCAGCCTTTTATGCAAGACAATATCTGAAATAAGAAATCCTGTTTATTTATATCAGGGAT
>CM034703.1:112061482-112079674 GCA_020142125.1 Phrynosoma platyrhinos
TCCTCCCTTTTGCCAGCCCGAAAAGAGTGGCAAAATGCCGCTCTAAGAGCCAGAGCCGCAGCTCTTCCGGCCCAGCTGTTTAAACGCTGCACCGGGAGGATGTCCTGACACCGTGCGCCATGTGTACAGCCGGGTTGGGGCGGCTGGTGTGCAGCTGCCCTGCCCCAACTCAACCCACAGGCTGGCACTTTGGGCTGGTCTGCAATGGCCCTGTGTTTGGTAGCTAGCCATCTTTCTTTACTAGCCAATAAATCTTGGGTAAACGTGGTGTCTCTTTTTGTACCTGAGGTCCAGTCTATTGTGTTGCGGAACGCAAATGGGGAACTGCTTGCCTAAGAGGATACTGGATCCCTAAACTACCCAAGCAGGTAAAATAGTGTCCAGTATAACACCTCAACATGATTCTGACCAATGGTTTTTCTGCTTTTAATTTGCAAACACAAGACTTTATTTTATGGCCTGAATGCTATTGTTAGTGCCAGCAGAGTAGACCTGTTGCATCAAAGGAACTTGTGCAAGTATTTGAATGGGAGACTACCAAGAAATACCAGGTGCTGTAGGCTATAATTCAGAGGACAAAACTGGCAAAACCATCCCTGAATATTCCTTGCCTAAGAAAACTGTAAGAAAACGCATTAAGATGACATCCAACATGAAGGCGCACACACAGAGAAATATATATAACAAGTTCTTCCACTGGTGAGAAGTACTTGAAGTGAAATACTTGATTAGTAGACAGCAAAGCATAATATGCTTTGAATTGTATTCAGATTTTTACTTGGAAATGTATGTACCTGTATTATAATATTTTAAGATATGGCATCTCAATGGTATACATTTTAGCTATTTAAATGTAGTCATAATGTGAAGGGAGAAAGTAAATAACTGAAAACTATTAACATAACAATCTGTGCATATGTAAGTAAATAAGTAAATTTTATTTGTGTAGCATAAGCCATTACAAAACAGGAATCCAAATAAAAAAAGATACATTATAAAAGTAGTAAGTTACATAGTAGTAAGTCACATAGTTAAAACCATCTAAAAACATTAATCTTATAGGCTCAAATCAAACTGAATAAACACAGAGATCAAATACATTGGAAATACATAACATTACTTCACAAAGATCATCCAAAAAAAAGTTCTGATAGGTTCAAATCTATCCTAAAACCTAACTGTCATCTTTACAAAACTTCCTTAAATTGATGCTTTAAAGGCAAAACAAGCTACCTTTTCAGGAGTGTATAGTACAGTGTCCCCTAGTAAAAAAATGATCAAATACAAGACAGATCTGTTTGGTACAAGTCCTAGCTCTTCGAATAAGGCACCTCTTATATCTTTATAAATTGAGCATACAAGTAAATAATGGGTTAGGTTTTCAACTGTTTTGGATTACATGGGCAAACTCTTCCCAAGTGGTTGATTGATAATGTCCGCGCACCACAGCCGAGGTCATTGACTGGCATAGGAGGCTTGTAAAGGCGTATCTCCATTTGAAATTAGTTATGCTGTTTAAGTATTGTGGATAGGGTGTCTGGGTAGGTAATTTGGCATACCAGGAGCACATTTTGATAGGCCAGCAGAGGTACAGTCTGTTTGGGAGTCATGCTTTAAAATATGAGGCTTCAGATATTTTACAGCTCTGTCATAGCTTAAGGAGCTGTGCATATGTGTATTCCTCCTGGGATCATTGCCTTGAAAAGAAAGAAAGAAAGAAACCCTTTATCTCTCAGCTTTGAAACTGGCCAGCTCGACTGGTATCGTGCTTCTAGTTCTATGAAAGCCAGTGTTTTTTGGAAGTAGTACAAAATACAAAAAGCATGAAAACTTCCTACCTTATATGATTGGGTATTGGTTGCGGGCTTTGCAGACCATTGAGAAAGATGATTCTCAGGAATCTGCAGTGTTCTAAGATCAGGCAACAACTTTAGTTCAGGATTACTTCTGGAACCCATTTTGCCTGTATTTGTTTACTGATGAAATTATAGCTCACTCTGTATCAGACTGCAATCCAGTAATGCAGGAGTGGGCTGCCTGGAGACTTTCAAATATTTTGCAGTAGATGGTTCTCCATCCATCTTTGGAAGATCAGTGGCTTGCATTCCCTTGCACCACTTGTCACATTGATGGGAGCTGCTAAACTAGAGGTGGATTAAGAATTTGGGAGAGGAATGCCAGGGGGTCCTCATTGATTTACCAGTGCTGTTGACTTTATACCTCCTGGCTGCCTCAAGTGGATCATCTCTGTTCAAATTAGGCATATCAGACTCTCCTCCCATTTGATGTGCTGCGTTCTGGGTAATCATGAACTCCTCTGGAAATATGAAATCAGACACACCCGACTGCAGGGAAGTGGTTTGGGTATTGTCCACAGATGAATGGGAATGGATATTGATGGACAATACTTAAAAGGAAGCCTGTGGAAAGCTTAAGTGCATGCACTTAGTGAGCCCTTGGGAATGGAACCCTGAACCTGTTAGTAAGTCATAAAACTGAAAGCAACCCAGCACAAACCAGGTGGGTTAGGGCAAGGAGGTCATGCTGACTCTGTTCACAAGGTACACCTGGATTTATCTAGGTGTTCTGGGGTGGAGGAGACAAATTGCCCCATCTCTACTTTAAAGATGGTATGATATGTCTGTTACAAAGCCATGAAAGGGTTGTGAACCTTATCTGGGCTATCTCCCACAACTTACCAACATTGACAAGTTTGCAAATAAGTGCAAAGGATCTGAGATTTAGAAAATTAAAACGTAGGAGAAAGTGGAACTTTTCAATTGTCCATCCCCAGAATGCCACAAATCCTTCCTTCTTTGTAAAGCGAGGGAAGAAGCCAGAAATGGGTCTTGGTTCAACCATCTCGGTAAAGCTGAGGTCCTAGTACAGCACACTCAATTGCTGTAGTAGAGTTCCCTTCTTAAACTGAAATGGGATGTGTTGGTCAACAGTTCTTGCTGATTGACTGAGTTTTCTATATCTCGCTCTCCTTTTCTTGTCCGAAGCTTTAGAACAAGAATGGACATGTGGTGCCAAAAGCCATTTTTGCAGCTACTAAACATCTGGTTTTAAATTTTTTTGTCCTGCCCTTCCAAGCCTTTTGCAAGCCAAGGTGTGACCACGGGTGGACCACTTAGCCCCAGGGCTACTTAAAGTTGGCCACTCCTGATCACTCCACCTGTTCCAAAGGCCTTTCAGAACTCCCTGTGTCTTTAGATTCCAGAGGTTTTCTTCTGTTTCGTTTGAAGGAAATAGAGAGACTATTCTGACTTGGAGCATTAAGAAAACAGGTTGAGATGTTAATTCATGCCTCATTTATTATTTAGTGAATTCATACCCTGTCTTTCTGTTAGGAAAAGGGCACTCGAGTCAAGTAACAGTGATGACATCAGACAAGAAGAAATACAGTTTAAACATAAAAACTATGAATACAGTTGAAATGGCACCAGTGAAAAGTAAACACCATGACTTAGCCAGGCACAGCTCCCCTTGGGAACAACCAAGTAAGGTTGTTGGAACCAAAAAGTCTCGACCTGGGCACAGAAATAAAACAAGAGCAATCTAACTTGGCAGAGAACATGTCATGTGGTCAAGTTTCTGGAACATGAAGTAACTTCCTTCCATCAAGTTATCTTGATTGCATAAAACTGGAGCGCATAAAGCTGGAGCAAGCATGTAGCCTTCCAGATGTTACTGGACTGCAACTTCCAGTGTCCATCGTCGGCTATGCTGCTTAGGATTGCTGGAGGTTCCAGTCCAAGAACGTCTGGTGGTCTGCTTGACTCCCACCCTGGACATAAAGAAATTTAGTACATAGATCAGGCAAGCATACTTACAGTGCAGTTGTATACATGCCTACTAAAAAGTAACTTCTGTTGTCATCTGTGTTAAGTCGGCGACCCCGTAACGACTTTTTCATCTTTGGGAAAAGAAAAAGTCACTTGGTGATGATGACACTGACAAAATTTCATCAGTATACCATAATAACTTCTGGGTGATAATTATTACTTTACAATACCCCTTTGTACAGAAAGGATATTATCTCTGTAGTTCAGTTGTGACCTGACAGCTGAAGTGTCAACTGAGACCAGGGAAGTCTCAGCTCAAAGTCTTACAGCAATATCTTCCATATATGTGTGCTTGCTTGGTACTATTTTTCAGTGATTTTGATGCTATTTATTTCCAAAACAAGTGGGAATCAGGTGAGACCCTTAGACATGTTCTTTACTGGCCTGGTTTCCTTGGTTTGTCAGAAACATAATTTTCAATGTACTAGTGATCACTCTGCTTGATATTCTGCATTGCTCATAGCCTCGTATACTGAAAACAGCTCTGAATATAGTTTCTCTAACCATTCAGGCTAAATGCTGTATTGTTACAGCTGCCTGCCTGTAAGGAGAGCCACTGTTCAGGGAAGTTCTTGTAAATGAGATGACACTAGGCATGTATTGTTTTAAAAAATCTGTAAGCTAAGTACAAAACAACTAATTGTTGTGGTCAAAAGATGACAAGAAAGCTTGTCAAAAAACAATGATGTGAAGCTTTGATAAGATTCACAGTATTTACATGTCCCTTTTGTAAGAGAACACGGGTTGTCTTTCTTTGCTTCTATTCCATTCTGTTTTTCCTCTGACTTTTGCTTTGTTTTAAAAGTATGGTTACAGAAAAGGAAAGAGAAAAAAGAAGGAATCAAAAGTGGTGAAAGATAGGAATTGTTCCCAAAGACACATTCCTTTGAAAGGGATAGTCATAAAATACACCTTTGTGAGTAGCAAAACCAGAAAGTTTTTCTGGTCATTGAACAACAGGTGGAGAATTTTATCTTCCCAGCTATATACTACACATATATAGGGCCCAGTACAAGGTGTTGGTTATTACCTTTAAAGCCCTAAATGGCTTGGGTCCAAGCTATCTCAGGGAACGCCTCCTTCCATATAATCCTCCCCGCGCTCTCCGGTCCTCTGGGAGGAATTTGCTGCAGCCTCAAAAATCTAGGCTGGCTGTGACCTCCCAGAGGGCTTTTTCTGTTGTTGCCCCCAAGCTCTGGAACGACCTGCTGGACGAGATCCGTCAGCTGACATCTTTAGACAGCTTCAAGACAGCTGTCAAGACGGATCTCTTCCGGCAGGCCTTTCCAGATTAATTCTCCTGGCCTTGGTCTCTGTGATCCCTGCGCTCCCCCCCGTGGCCCCATCAATTGCTGATGGATGGGGAGCGCAGTTGAGTCTAATCAGGGCATTTTTATATTTTTACATTTTTTTATTTTTATATTTTCATGTTTGTTTTATTTGTGTTGGAATGTTTATATTCCTGTTTTAATTATCTTGCCATTTAATACAGTTTTAAGGGGGTGGGTTGGGGTATGAATTTTGTTGTATGGGCTTTTAATTGATGTAAACCGCTTAGATTGTTTTCATTTAAGCGGGGTATAAATAAATTTTATTATTATTATTATTTATTTTATGATAACAGTAAGACAATGCAGAATCCTATCACATTGACCAATAGTTTAATTCCGTGTGTCAGAAATATATTTTAAAAGAACATGTGCATCTTCAAATGTCAAAGATTTTTCAGTTACAAAATTACCTGGCTTTTTAAAAACAAAAAAGTAGGACCATTCATGTTTCTGAACTCTATTTAAAACCTGATGATGTCTGTCTTCTCTTCTCTTCTCTCCTCTCTCTCTTTTTTATTAACTGAAAAGTGAATCAAAATGGCTTCTGGTTATAGATGTCCAAAGCTTGTCCAAATGCAACTCTGAATCCACCCCCACCCCACTGGTATGGCTAGTGGCCATGGTGATTGGGGGATTCTGGGAAATGAAGTCCAGAAAAACCTTTCCAAGTTCAGTTAATTCCACTGATCAACATAGCCACTTGTCTGATAGAGTGGTCACTATGAGGCCTGAGTTGAGGGAGGGATCTTTTTGGAGGAAAGGGCAAGGTGAGTGAAAGGAGCCCTAGGGTTGGAAGTAAAGGACCAACCTGGAGAAGGGTTCCATCACAACAGCTATCTTGGTTTTACCTCTTATTACACAGGCAAAAATCTTTTTCTTCAGTTGCAGTACAGATTCTGGAATGCACAGGTAGGCAAGTACCTGGGGCCCATTCACACTATACAAATATAAAACTATTTTTCACTTTAACTGCCATGGCAGCACCCATGGAATGCTGGGGCTTGTAGTATTGTGAGGCAATAGAGATCTCTGGGCAAGAATTTTAAATAGATTATAAATAAATAAATGACAAACTCTCATTCTCAGGGTTCCATGAGATGTTGCCATGGCAGATAATGTAGAATATATTGATATAGTTGTGTAGTTACAGGTTTGATCATTTCTTGTAAGTTGTTCTAATGAGCATTGCTTCTAAGCAGAAGTGTTTTCTTAGGCTGTGTCTGATAAAGAGGGAAGTGGTCTATGGAAGTAGTCATATAGTAGTCCATAGAGGGGATGCAGTGGCTCAAGTGGTTAAGACGCTGACTCTGTTGATTGCAAGATCGGCAGGTTACAGTTTGAGGCCCGGATGCTGCATGATGGGGTAAACTCCCGTCGCTAGTGCCAGCTTCTGCCAACCTAGCAGTTCGAAGGCATGTAAATGCAAGTAGATAAATAGGTGCCACTTCGGTGGGAAAGTAAACAGCATTTTATGCAATCATGCTGGCTACATGATCACAGAGTAGTCTCTGACAATGCTGGCTCTTTGGCTTAGTGATGGAGGTGAGCACCGGCCCCTACAGTTGGACATGACTTGACAACCTTGTCAATGGGAATACCTTTACCTTTAGTCCATAGAAGGTTATGCCAACCAGTACTGTGAAAAACTCGTTGTTTCCTGCATGAAGCCAATATGGTCACCTCCATGGAAATGGTTGCATCTTATCTTGTCACCCAAATTGCTCCTCTCCATTAGTCTCTCTTCTTTCCTACAGGTGGAATTCCAGGCAGAACTAGTAAGTGCTGGTGATAAGCTTGTAGTCGTCGACTTCTCTGCCACATGGTGTGGACCATGCAAAATGATCAAGCCCTTCTTCCATGTAAGTAAGCCCCTCTACTTCCTTTCTTTTCAGAGTGTGTACCCTATCTGTGGCTCTGTGCTGTAACTTTATAGAAGCTGTGGTTGGGCTGAAATTGCCACTGATTGGTCCAGGTATTAAAAAGATGCAGCCCCTTGTAGAACAGTATTCCTGTCCATCTTCCCCCATTTTTAAAAAATTTTCTTACTGTTCATCATGTTTCAGCTATTTTCACTTGTGTCTCCTATTTCCCTACCAACTCAAATAGCCAAAATGCTCCTCCAGGTTTCATCACTAAAAAGGTGGGCTCATTTGGGTTAGACCATAATAAACAGCATAGAACTTGCTGAACATATATATGTATTTCTGTGGCATGCACCCACACAGAAATGTTTGAAAGCCTTATGGGCAATGTGATGGCACCTCAGAAACATAACAAGATTTCCACTTTTAGAAGCAGGACTTACTATCTTTCATAGTTCCCAGTTCCATGACTACAATAATTTCTCCAGTTTCCTGCTTTCTTTGTATGAACTTGCACATTTGTTCAGTGTGCATATTGCACACAAGGAGCAGAGTCCAGCTGTTCTTGGTGTGTAATTGAATAGACTGGCAGGAACCACAACTCCTTTTTTATTTAAGATGTCATTGGGGAAATTTCTAAATGTAACAATACAAAGCAGACAGTAAAGTCACAACCAAAACAAATAGATTGGCCAAAATGGAATATTAATATTGGGATATTAAGAGTCGGCAACAAAGCATAGTAGTAAAATAGAAAATGAACACAAAAGTCAAGGATCCAGAATGTTTGCCAGTAGAGGAAGATTTTAACTTAGTGTGTAAATGAAGTAGGAGAGCATTTCACTCCAAAACCTTCCACTTACGACCTATCATCAGGCTCACACCCAAAGAAGATAGAAGCTTTTTATGGGCAAAATATATTTTTTCCCCAAGTCCAAAAAAGTAAATGCTCCTCATTTTTTTCTTTTTTAACCAAAACTCTAACCACAAGACACAAATCACCACATAAGAAAAAAGGTACCAATGTAATTACAATTTCTCAGTACTTTACGGATATTTGTTTGTTTACATAACAAAACCTTATCAGAGTGCTGTATCAGTGAATAAAAACCTGAAAATTTCATTCTTTTACCTTGGCTGAGATTAATTTAAATGGTGGAGTGTAGGAGTCCACCATTTATTCTCAATTTCATGTTCATGACCATGTCCTCAGATTTGATAAATGTTACTAGGCTGTATCCACACTGCACAATTAATGCAGTTTGAAACTGCTTTAAATAACATGGTTCAATGCTGTGGATCCTGGGAATTTTAGTTTGTTGTGGCACCAGAGCTCTCTGTCTCATAAAACTACAAATCCCAGAATTCCATATCATTGAGCCGTGGCAATCAAAGTAGTGTCAAACTACATTAATTCTGCAATATGGATGCAACCTTTATTGCACATCAATTAGAGCAGAATAAATTTTAGATATTAGACCTATCAGTTTTACACTATTCTAAAACATTCAAATGGGGAAAAAATTACTGCCAATTTTTACTTTGGAATGGAACAAAAATATATCAGTTGAGGCATCAGGAAATGGCTGTGTTGCCCAGCTGTTGCTTTGGTGATAGCTTTATTATGGCCTCTATTTTTCTTTGCTTATTTTCAGTATATAGTTGTTTCCTTTATGCCCTGCTCCTGAAGAGAGATAAGCAAGATTTTGGATGGGCTCATGAGTGGGGTGGAAATTGGAGGGAAACATAACAAAATTCTGAAGCCTTCCTAGGGGCACATAAAGCTTTCTTTTCGTCTTTACACCCCCTTATTCTTCCTTCCCTTTCTCCTAGCAGAAAGAAAACTGAAGTCTTATTTTTCTTTTCTGTTGTGCATGAGACAAAGGGTGCCTGCAGTTTTTTATGCTAATAAATATCTATTACAGAAATGTCTGCAGTATACCAGGAAGCTGCTCACTGGCTGGTGTATTTTATTGCTCTCTGTTGGCTAGCCTCCAGTCGGGTACTTGGCAACACTTCCCATGGGCTGCGCTGTTTTTTTCTTGAATGCTCTGCTTTCTTTCTGTCCTTGCTGGCCTGCTCTCCTCCTCCTCCTCCACCTGGGATGGATAGGGGAAGCCCTATGGCTGGTTGACCTGACTGGAACGGAAGTGGTACAGTCAACCGATTGTCAGCCATTTCCTACCTGAGGTTGAGAGAATCCAGCTCTTCAGGCAGCGAGGGCAAGAAACAAGATGATACACCTAATTTTGCAGAGGGTCATAATTTCTGGTTAACTTGGTTCACCAAGCCAGGAATTGTGGTTGCGGTGTCCTTGCCGATTCTCCCCAGCTCTGTGCCCTCCCATAGAATTGGTCCTCAGGGGCCTTCCAGTCCAACCCCATTCTGCCATGCAGGAAGACACAATCAAAGCACTCCCAAGAGATGGCCATCTAGCCTCTGTTTATAAACCTCCAAAGAAGGAGACATCTCCACACTCTGAGGCAGTATACTCTACTGTCAAATAGCTCTTGCTGTCTTAATGTTGAGGTGGAATCTCTTTTACTATAGCTTGCATCCATTGTTCTGTGTCCTAGTCTCTGGAGCAGCAGAAAACAAGCTTGCTCCCTCCTCAATATGACATCCTTTCAAATATTTAAACAGGGCTATCATATCACCTCTTAACTGTCTCTTCTCCAGTCATGCTGGTTGGAAAAGTTTGGCACACCAGCTGGGGTCAAGGAAGAGTCCCCATCAGACATCCTTGATGAGGAAAGTGTTGTATTATGGGCAGTGGTAGTGACTTGATTCTGTCTCCTGGTTTAGCCTCACACATGCCAGCGATCTCTATCTAACATCCTGAGTTGGGAGCTAGGGATTGTCACCAGGGAGGTGGACAGGATGATGGCTGGTCACCTCATCCACTTCAGAATTGGGAGTCTGTCTTTACTTCCAACATACACACCAAAGGGTTATAGCACAATTGCCATAGTGAACAAAAATGCAGAAATGTATCTGAGCATGTACTTGCCAGCTGTGATGCAAGAATTAGAGCTTGGAAATCAGTCCTTTTTTGAACTGCAACTCTCAGAATTCCTCCTAGCTGGAATTTTTTTCTGGGGGGGGGGGTGTATTCCAGAAAGCCAACTTTTCTAAGCTTTGCTACAGGCACATGTTTACATTAACAACTCAGAGTACTTGATGTACTCTTGATGCTTCCAGAATGTGTGAGTTTTGTGTAATTATCTCCTTTCTTAACAGAGTCTTGTTGAAAAGTATCCAGACGTAATGTTCTTTGAAATTGACGTGGATGATGCTCAGGTAAGCTCTGGCTGAAGGCAATGAGTGGTGCATTATTATAAAACCTGTTATATGTTCTGAGGAGACAGTAAAATAGAACTAAGAATGTGTTTGAATATTTAAACAGCACCAATTCTCTAGCAAGTCAGCTTGTTTTAAATGCTTTACACCATATTACCATATGTGTGCAGATATATTGTGCTGACTCTGTTGATCTAACTTGGGGTATTGCTCTCTCTGTCTACTACTGGCTCTGTAATGATTTAAACAGGAATATTCTCCAGCCCTACCTAGTGATACTGGGGATTTAATTCATTCCTGAGTTTGTTTTTTCCTTCTCTTGCTTCCTAAATCCCTTTGTGCTGTGTCTTTCATACTGGAAGCTTGAAGATGGCAACTGTCTTATTGCTCTTAACAAGCTTCTTTAGGAAGGTTTCTTAAGCTGAAGAGTGGAGCAACATTGCTTAAATATTTGAATCTAGAACCCTTTGTTTTGTACAACATGTGCTGAATCTTCTTGGGCAGCATCTGCACTGCAGAAGTAATGTAGTTTGATACCTCTTTAACTGCCATGGCTCAGTGCTATGGAATTCTGGGATTTGTAATTAGCTTTCTCTATCAGCAGGCTCTGGTGCCACAACAAACCTAGAAATCCCAGGATTTCATAGGACAGCACCATGGCATTTAAAGTGGTGCCAAGCAGCATTATTTCTGTAGTGTCTTAAATAAGAGACACAAGGGTTGACTTGGCATACTAGCAAAATGAAGTCTTCACCACCACCTTCTTGTATGTATTTTCACCAGAGGAAACACAAGCAATAACTTAACCTGGTATTGACTTGGGCAAAATGCATGCTAGTGCACGTCATTGCAGAGACTGATCTCGCCAAGAAGTAATGAAACTCAGTTGAGTGTATGATGCATGTCTTAAGTACTCAGATACCTTGTCAAGCAAGATTGCTAAGTTTGCGAACAGTGCTTGTAAAAATTTTCCTCCTGAGCAAGCAGCACTCTTACTTTATATCATCAGTGTGGCTAACTCAGTCAAATTCAGAAATTGATGGTTTAGCTTGGGTTCTGGAGTTCAGCATTGATGACTCTGTGTAGGACAAATCAGGGCAGTTTGCTCTCCTCCATGAATTTACCGAATCATCATTTCTAAGGTTCCTTGGAAGATCTCATACAGAGGTAAGCTGTATTTTGACAGAACCTTCAAAATTAAAGAGTAGATAAAGAGCACAATTCAGAGATAGAGAACATTTATTTAGCTTACTAGAAGTTTTTGGACTGCAAATCTCAGGAAACTCATCTAGTTTGGCCAGTTGTTAGATATTATGGGAGTTACAGTTGAGAAAACTGGAAGGTCAGAGATTCCCAACCCCTACTTCAGTACTTTGTATAATACAGTTTTGAAGCTGGGGTGTAATAAAGTTCTTGATCCCATTTACCTTTGCGGGTAATGTACTCTGTGTTTGTGTGTAAATAAAACAGTGAGCAGAATCTGGTTTCTCTTGAGAAGCATTATAATAGAATTGTAGTTTCATCCTTGTTTAGAATTGTGGAATATGTTTGCACTGATTGCAGTTTGGGCTGCTTTAAAAATGAGTTGGATAAATTCTACCCAAAAATGGATTAGATAAACTAGCGGATGAGACCACCAGTGTTTCTTATAGATACATGTTTGAACAGAAGACCAATCTGATGTGATATAGCTAATAATTCCATTACAAGACATCAGTGGCTGTAGAGTCTTCCAGAATCCCGAGAGAAAAGGGACCTTGGAAGACATTTCTTACCTTGAATGCTAATTATGTACTACACCAGACTTATCTGAACAAATCTTTTCATCTCTTCTAGGAAGTTGCTGCACACTGTGATGTGAAGTGCATGCCAACATTCCAGTTCTACAAGAACAATAAAAAGGTACATGGTCCCAACTTTTCCAGCTAAAGGTTCCACGGGGAACATGGGATGGCATCTTTAGGATTCTACTGTGTGTTGGTCTCAGTATATGAGGAGCTGGGATAATTCAGGCAGGATCCCTTATCTCTGCTCCCTCAGGCTGCTCCCCCAACCCTTCTTACATGCTCTGGGCAGGCTTGTAAACATACAGTGATTCCCCTTTCTTTTCTGATGTTGACCAGCTTTGGAGTGACAATGTAAACACAAAAGTTGTGAGCGTGCCAGTAAAAATATTTTTGTCTTTTCTGGCCTGCTAGTCTTCTGTGTTTCCCTGATGGATACAGAAAAGAAGCCTCTAAAGGAGCTGTTACATGTTAAAAAACAAGGATAGTCAGCCTGAGTATCCCACTGCAAAGACTTGCAGTGCTTTGTTGTTATCCTTGCTTATTTTATCTGGACCACTGGGTCTAATGCCATTCTGGCAGAGTATTCACACTATCTTTCTTGGACCATGCACATTGTAACTCCATGCCAGGTTAAAAATGTGATAAGTCAGGGGTAGGCAATCTAAGGCCCGGGGACCGGATGCAGCCCCCTGAGGCCTTTGGACTGATGATATTGATTATTGTTGTTATTACTTGTTCTTGGGGTTTTCTTGGCAAAATCTCCACGGGTTTTGTCATGGCTTTTCTGGGGCTGAGAGAGTGTGCATGCATTTTTTAAAATTTATTTTTGGTGCTTCGGCCCCCCAATTGTCTGAGGGACAGCAACCCGGCCCCCGGCTCAAAAAGGTCGCCTACCCCTGTGTTAAGTAATACTTAAGCTGCTTGGAAGCAGTTTGTAGTGTTTTTACGGTGAGCCACACTATAATCAAACTTCATTCTGAATTGAAATGAATGGCAGATTTTCAGAGGTTGAAGGCAAAAGCAGTAAATAACTAGGGAGTGCTGAAGATATGATGAAAGTTGTATTTGAGTTTACCTATTATGTTTGTAGCATGCCCTTTGACAGTTTTCCAAAATGTACCCAGAAAGGAAGGAGTGTTTTGGTGGGTTGTTGTTTTTGACAGTCAATTTTTGTGAAGGACTTGCTTTACAGAGATGCAGAGTTTCTCTTAATAAGAGACAGCATATCCTGTTCTGTAGACCTGCCAACAGTGCAGATATTTCCAGTGCCTGTGTTTGGTTGGCCAAGGAAGCTCCCAATGTATTATACCTTTGTGGAAGGGAAAGTGTCTGCTTCTTAAGTGGCAAAGATAATATCCACTCCCTCAAACAATAATAAAACAACGTTCAACCAGGACGCCTATAAGCCAGTGGCCTATTGTTAAAGCTGGGTGCACAGAAAAGCCACAGTGCTCTCGCCAACTTCCACTGGATCATCTAGCATGAACTTGGTGTTAAGATTCTTTGTAAGAATCGCTACAGTAAGTTAAACTCAATCTGATCCTTTGAAGCAGTATTTTTCCACCTTTGCTCCACCAGATGATTTGGACATTAGTTCCCATAATGTCTTCTTTTTGGTCATGCTGGCTGGGGCTGGATTGAGAATTACTGGTTTAAGACATGTACTTTCAGTGTTCATAAGATTCCTGAATAGCAAAGTTACTTAGCTTTGGCATGTGCATGTCTGTTTTTGTAAACAAAATGCATTGGACTAGGTGAGACTGAAGCTGGCCTACTCCCTCTTCTAAGCGTAAATAGGTTTAATGCAGTTAACAAGTCTGGTGGCTAGAGTTACAGAACTGATATCCTTTGTTGAGGATGGGATTTTACATGTTGTTTTTTAAGGACAAGTTCCTAATCCTGTCTGGTCACACAGACCAACTCCTTCTCCACGAATCTGCCCTAAAATCAAAGGAGATGACATGGCTTTGCAGTGTGACATGAGCTTAAAAGGCCCTCAGTCTCAGTTCTTAAAAGCATTATGAATGAATTGTAAACTAACTGGCTTTAAACTTGGAATGCCTGTATTTCAGGTGCATGAATTTTCTGGAGCAAACAAAGAGAAGCTGGAAGAAACCATTAAGAAGCTAAAGTAACCATTGGTTCTGGTTCATGAAATGCGACTGTTAAGTTATAGCCTTTTCTACATAAACTGACCAAGTTAGCATATGTATCCTAAATATACTTTGACTCTTCAGACTGTAAATGAAAAGAATAAAATTATATAAACAATTTCACAATTCTTTTTTTATTCCCCATTTGGGTTATGTGTGTGCCCACTTGTATGCTTTAGTTCACTTCATTGTTTGGAGCAGTATCTGTATTATGGCTTCAGGATAAGTAACTAAGGGAATGGCCGGATTCTTCAAAACTAACCTGTCTGCTAAATATCAGTTGTGTTGCATATATAGTATCTGGCTCTCTTTTGCAACACATCCGGTTAACAAACAGGCATTGCTTCTGTTGGGAATAAAGCATTACAAAAGCAACCAGTACTAACAGAGGCTGCAGTTGTCCCAGCTGCAAGTCAAGAAGTTAATTTAAATTGTAACATTTTCTGCATCTGGGAATCTTGAGATTTTTTTTCCAACACCAGCAATGCTTGGCTTCTACCAGTCGCTCTCAAGTTTTAGCCGTTAAATTTTCTACAAACAAGTTTTCTCCCTTGTTCTAATTTTTATTCTTAATACAAAGTATTTGAATGTTGATTGAATTTCTATATGAATTGAACTGACATTCTCCACTACTTGGTCTGGCCAAAATCAGTATGTTCACCGATTCAAAACATAGAAAGACCATGGTGTTACCAGGAGTGTCTCAGGAAAAAAGATAAGCGTAACTGACCATCAATGCATGTGGATTCCAATCCAGACTTTGACCAGCATCCTGCCAGTTACATACATGTGCATAAGGATAGAGTGCAGAGGGCTAGTCTCTTGCACTTGGCTCTGTCCAAAAAATCTCCCATGCCAAGCAGCTTTCAAGCCTTTGACTTCTTACTGGTGGAAAGCGGAACAAGTAGGGAAGGCTATGAAGAAATGGCTGCTTTGAACTTCCGGGGGAAGGAAAGGGATGGTGCACCCATCCGAAACCCAATCACTTCTCTTACCCCATCCCCAGCTGAGTCCAGCTGCTACTTCATAATCTGAATTCCCTGCCACTCCGTGTTCTCCCAACCAGTAAGCAACAGGCCCCTAACCAGGACTTGACAGCTGCCAGTGGTGGGAGGACATAGGAACGGTATGTGCAGAGCTACGTACATGGCTTGGTTGTTAAGTATTAAGTAATCAAAAGCCTAGTTGTAGAAATTTTCCCCATGTTTTATTTTTTTTTAAAAAAATTGTCCATGATCATGCATGTCCAGGGCTGCTTCAAGGCCCCCTGTTCAGCTGAGAGGTGTGTTGTGTATCAATCAACCTATGTGCTGATAGCTGAACACATAATTATGGCAGCCGATAGGATCCTTCTTGTTGTGTGTCTGACTATAAATGTGTACCTGGAAGTTCATTGGCCACAAAACGGCCCTCTTAGGGCCCTCAGCATGAGACAGGTAGTTTCAGGGCCCTTCTATTTCTTTTCATCCAAAGTATGAAGAACTTTACACATCTGGATGTCTGACAGGCAGCATCTCTATAGTGCAGTCAACACTGAGTAACTACACATACTTCAGTATGTAGCAGAAATGCTAATGAACCTTCCTAGTGAGTTGGAGATGCATATCAGGGCACTGGCAAGACTCTCCCGATGTGCATTGGGCTCTACCAATGTGCATCAATACCCCCTAACTGGTGTTTGTTATGTGTATCGGTCACTTTGCTTACTCCCCTATGTAGTAACGTAACAGCAGCCCCTTGCTGAATATCCACTTGTGAAGACGCAAGTCCCCAAGTAAATTCTGGCCAGAATTCTCACTGATTTTGCACTTCTATACTTACAATGATAGGTACAGGGTTAAGACTAGTGGCTTGCTGCTAGAGCAGCTAAACAGTTTTAAAGGAGGGTTGTTCTGCAATACCAGGGATTGAACTGGGACCTTCCTGCAAAGCCTTTAACTGTAAACAAAACTGCAGCTAACTTGTTTGACTTGTCTGAGATTAGAGTCCTGCTTGACAAGTAGATGTGATAAAATCATTAAGAAAACACACTAAGCTTTCTTCAAGCTTCCTTGAACTGGGCATCAGAAAGGCATGCTTGGAAACTTCTGTGGATGTCACTGAGACAGAAAATCTGCATGTCTTGAAAAGAATACAATTACCAGACATGAAACAAAATAGAATTATATCCTAATAATTGGTGGCTTGTCACTTATTCTGAACCATGTGTTAACTGAAATTTTATAGGGACATAGCAAGGTATAAAGTTGAAAACCTCTTGCTGCCAATTCTTTCTAAATGTGCAGAAGTGCCCATCTTCAACATAATTGTATTTTTGAAAAAAAGTAACTATAGTGGTTAAATCCTAAACATGTTCAGTCAGGAGGAAGTACCACTGTATTCAGTGGGGCTTTGCTATTGTGTGCAAGTCGTTTCCAACTTACGACAACCCGTAAGGCAAACATCTCAGGGTTTTCTTGGCAACATTTGTTCAGAGTCTGCCTTTGCCTTCCTCTGAGGCTGAGAGAGTAATTTGCCCAGGGTCACCAAGTAGATTTTCATGGCTAAGTGGGGATTTGAACTCTAGTCCCCAGTCAGTCAAATGCTCAAACCACTACATCCAAAGGGGGTCGTCTTATACGCCGGAAAATAGAGTGCATTGCCGCATTTAGGCCAGTGTAGCATATTTTGCCCCCTTTTATTGTCTTAGGGCCTTTTTACACTGCACCAACTACAGTCCCTGCCTTCAATCCACCATAAGCATCTGAAGAAGTAGACTACAGTCTACAAAAGCTCATACTACAAACCTCTTTTTTTTTCCCCAGTTAGTCTCAAAGATGCTACAAAATCTCTACACATATTAATTCTACAGACTAACACGGCTATATCTTTAAATTCTACCACTATGGAAAGCACCACATTTAGCTAAATGAAGTAGAAATCCATCAACCTCTACAAGAAACTTGCCCAGATACAGAAAGATATCTTCTTTCTCAGCAAGTGAAAACAACGGGATGTCGTTCCTAAGGACCTACATGTGGGGAGCCCTTTTCACACTACGTATCACACAGAGCTGATGTTCTAACCATGCTGGCTATATTCCTTTTCAGTTATCTTCAGTTCAGCTCCTGCACTCCTATCTGTCCCTGCCTAAAATCCACCATAAGCATCTGAAGAAGTAGACTAAAATCTGCGAAAGCTCAGGCTACAAATCTTTTTTTCCCCAGTTAGGGCCTTTGCAGACTGCCAGAAATAGTGCAAATTGAATCCACTTTAACTGTCCTGACTCAGTGCTAGGGAATCATGGGAACTATAGTTTATTGTGGCACCAGAGCTCTCTGACAGAGAAGGCTCAAAGTCTCAGAATTCCTATGATTCCCTAGCACTGAGCCAGGGAAGTTAAAGTGGACTCAATTTGCACTATTTCTAGCAGTCTGCAAAGGCTGTTAGTCTCAAAGGTGCTACAAAATCTTTATACAGTGCTATGATTCCACTTCAGCTTTATACAGTGCTATGATTCCACTTTAGCTGACAGCTAAACTGGGATCTGCAGTTTAGGGAAGGGCATTGAGAATTCTCAGCCAGAGAGTTCTAGTGCCTCACCAAATGACAAATGCCAGGATTTCACAGGATGCAGCTATGACAGTTAAAGTGGATTCAATGTGCTGTGGCAGTAATGTGAAAGACCCTTACGCTGGGGTAAGCAGCTGTTCTTTTTCCTCTCTACGCTCAAGAGCATGTGGAACAAGTCTGAGCACACTGCTGCTGCTGACCACTGGCAAGGCAGACACCTGAACCAGACACCTTCCCTTCCCCATTGCTCTATTCCAAGGGATGCAAGTGGGCAGAAGGAGAAACCTCCCATAAGTACACACTGGCAGAGATTTATACCCACCAGCGTAGTTGCAGCCCTTATTTCTTAGGACGTTATC
>CM034703.1:112089122-112100234 GCA_020142125.1 Phrynosoma platyrhinos
CATGCCCTAGCTTCTTCTTTTTCTTAAAAAAAAAAAAAAAAAGTACACTAAAGAGCAGATCCAAGAAGTCACAAGAAGCAGCCACCCAGAAGATAAAATGAGTGGATGTGGAGTCTAATATGAGCAAAACCCAAGGAATTGTATCTTAAGAACTAGCACATCTTTGGAACAATCTGGAAAAGCCTTTTCTTCTCATCCTCCCACTGTCCCCTAACTGTAACATATTATCATGTTCTGGAACTAACGGTGGAATCCTTGAATACTTTTCAGTACATTAGGAAACATGTTGACATGTCTGATTCTTCAACCTCTTAGCCACAGAATTCAAGACTAGAGTTATGACCGAGCTTCACTTTACAAGTGATTCTGTGAAAGAAAGTACCACAGGCCCTGCTGGAGAACAGTGTTTAGGTCAGAAAAAGGGATTTTCAGTGGAGAAATGGTGGGAGGGTGTGCGTATTTCTTAAGGGACCTGCTTGACATATGTTCAGCAACCATTTCTACTAAAAACTGTAGGAATAAAACTGAGGATGCCCTGTTCTGGATTGAGTTTCTTCCCCCCCAAAGAATCTAGAAGTAATTTCCAGTCACTTCCTGTTTAGAAAAATGCCACTTGTGGACTTAAAATAGGCCAGAAGGCCAAAACCTGGGGAAATTGTTCCTTATGCGCTTCCCTGGGCTAGAGGATGCAGACCACAACCGAGTGACATCCCGGGAGGTAGTATACCTGGTGGGACTGGCATGGCTTCTGGGTGAGCGTGAAAAGGTATCACCTCCCTTTATCACTTGCCCAGCAACCGTGTCAGACCCTGAACAGGCCATCTGGAGGCTTTAGCATTGCTCCCCAGCCAGTGGCCAGCCGGGGGGCAAGCAAGCAAGGCAGTGAGATATGGGAAGGTGGAGCAGTCCAACATCCCACTGCCAGTAGCCCTTTCCAGGAACCCACACCAAATGCCATCAGAGTGACACCACTGTAGCCCCCTTACAGGGTGGGGAATGGACTTGACTTTGTTTAAAACAATGTGTGTGCGGGAGGCAAAAACAAAGGGAAGACTGGAGCACTGACTTTGCTCTAGTCTTCTCTTTGCAGCCAGGTTGCCTTGGAAGGAGAAGGCAAATAAACCACAATGGCAGGGAGAGAGGAAGAGATATAACAGTTATCTGGTTTTGGACCCTGTCCTTTGGCAAGACTGCCTACTATATCCTGATTTGGGATTTGGTTGTGGCAGGAGATGCTAGTGACTTTAAAGATCTTGTGTTTAAGCTTTTATTACATGCTGATAGGGCTCTTGTGCTGAGCTGAAGATGTTTGAAAACATCACTCCTGACTCAAGAGTCACAGCCTCCTCTCTTGGCTGGCTTTCAGCATCTGAAGACTCTCCCCACCCACTCTTTTTCTGCTTGGTCTGATGAGACAGCATCACTTTTGTTTTAAAGATAGATATTTTTAAAACCCGTATGAAACACAAATCCAACACCCACTGAAAAGTCTTCAAATTAACCTGGAGTTGAGAGGGAATTCTGCCTTGGGAGCAAATAATTATTCATTAGGGCCTTCTGCCACATCCTCATCAAATGCCAAAGTGGGAGGAAGGTGGGACTACTTCTACATAATCATATGTAGCTGCACTTCTCAATTGCTATCCATTGCTTTATTTGTTGAACCATTTAACATTTCACTGAAATTTTGCATTTTACTTAGCAATAGCCACTTGGTAAGTATAAACTGTAGCTGCAATCCTGCATCAAAAGATGCATGTACAAGATGTCCCTATGATAGTCTTATGTCCAATCCACCACTCCCCAAGCCCATATTTTCTCAGCATCCCTTCACTGAACCCAGCCATTTTCTGATAGAGAACAGCAGGAGCAGCAGACAAATGTCCAGCTATTCCCCTACAGCAGGAAACATAATGATCGCCACCTGACGGACCTGGCACTTTCATAGGAAATCTTCTAAAGGTACCTGCAGATGATGTCGCTGCTCACATTCAGCTGTAGGAAAACAGCTGGATATTGGTCTGCTTTTCCTACTGCTCCCCACTGACCAGGAAACAACCAGGTTCGGGGGGGGGGGGCAGCTGTCTCCAGAGTCCTAGTCCAAGACTTGAACCATCAGCATGAAACATCATGCTGTCTCTGTAGAAAGTGAGTTGTGAGGGCTAGGTTTTTTTGTGGTAAATAGTGTATTCCAAATTCTGCAATGAGCAAAAAAAGTCTGATTTATGCCATGGTTGTTCATCAAGAGGGTGTCAGCCTGTGTTCATAAGACAGGATACAGATCAGCCTTCCTCAATGGGGTATCCATTCAGCATTTTCAACTACTCAATGTACTTTAGTTCCCCAACCACTTACAGATATTTCTCAACTTAACAAGCTCTCTGGCTAGATTAGATATTACAAGCAAAGCTTTCCACTGTCTAGTCAGCTAATCCTCAACAGGGCTGACAAGTAATTTTGTTGTTTCCAGTGTTAAGTAACAGAGTAAAAAACTTTGCTGATCTACTCTAGAAATCTTTTCTGCCCACATCAAAGCTTCCGTTGTATTAGGTTGGGACACCCTTAAGTTTCTCCATTACTGAGAATGTAGCAGCTTCCCTTTGTCAGAGCAAAGTCTATGCATACACAGAACTTTGCTCTGCCAAAGTTGATCCAATGGCTCTCAACAGGGCAAGCCTGTTTTATGATCCATCTCAAGGGCAGCACAGAACAGTGCTCAGTCTGAACTTACATTATCAAAGTAGCAGTCATAGCCCTCGGGGGAAGCTTTCTTCAGGGCCTCTGCAAGGGATCCCACTGTTTTATAGTTGAAGACTTCATCAAAGCCAAGCTTTTTTAGGAAGGCCACCTTCTCATCGGAACCCGCACAGCCAACCACTTTGCAACCCTGCCAGATCAGAATAAAAGGAAGAGATAATATATTTGTGTCTCTCAACAGGCTCCTGGCACTTTCATAGGAAGCAGTCTTACAAAAATCAAAGAAAGCTACCTTACATGCCACTAAGAAACAAGTTTGGCAACTTTTCTTACTCTCATTTGTTATCAGAGTACTTAGCTTCTTGAATCTCCTGATTGAGCAAGTTCACACTCAAGGTTACACGTGGGATCAAACTCTAGTGTTGAGTGCTGTATTGTGTTAGGATGGGACATTATGAAAAGAACTTTCCCCTCTACTCCTTTGAGTCATTATAGGGGCCAACACTTCAGGTAGAAAGATATGCCACAGGAAAAAGGAGCAGATGGGAACAGATTACCTGCCAAGCTCTGGGTGCAATAGCACACTCCTTGAAACAGCACCCATTGACTGAGGGTTTTATCATATATGGCTTTTAAACCACGATTCCCACGGGAGGGAAGCAGCATCAGCAATGATGATCTCATGATGCCACTTCCCTCCTGTCCCTGAACCAGTTTCCCCCATGAATGAAAAGGGCTGGGTCAGGGATACGGCAGCTACAGAAGGAAACTCGCATCATGCAACCATCATCGCTCATGCCGCTTCCTTCTCATGGGAATCGTGGTTTAAAAGCAGCATGTGGTAAAGCCCTCAGTCAATGGGGGCTGGTTCAAGGAGTGTGCTATTGCACCTGGAGCTTGGAAGGTAGTCTTCTATTCCCATCTGCTCCTTTTTCCTGTGGCATATCTTTCCACCTGAAGTGTTGGCTCATATGGGGGAAACCTGTGAATGAAATGCCAATCGCAAAGGCAAAAAGCCATTCCCAGTACATTTGCACAACTGACAGTCACATGGTGTCATTGTCCCCTCCTTCCCATTTTTGTTTTATTTTTTCCTCTTTTTTGTGCAATTTCGGAGCTCTGCAGCCTGAAAATTTTAAAAATCATTTTAAATAGTTTAAACTGGGGCAGCAGAGCTCTATAATTGCGCAAAAAAAGTTGATTTGAAAAAACAACAACTAAAGGCATGCTGGTAAGGCATAAGGGATAAAGGGTGGGTTTGAGCAAGAGGATAGGAAAGGATTGTGATGCCAGGAGCAGTTCCAGTTGTGCAAATGGAAGAAGCACAGTGTTGGTTGCTCTAAAATTGGTATTTCACACGGGGGGGGGGGGGAATTGATTGCAGGGCTGCAAAGGGACTAGTGTGATGCCCTGAGGCTTGTGACTGACAACATATACCTCCCCAGTTACAACACACCGGCCACTGGTCTGTCTCTGGCCACAGTTCAAAGTCCTAATTATGACCTCAAAGGCCCTACAAAAATGTAGGTCCAGGCTATCTGAAAGACTGCCTTTCCCCATGTGAATTCGCCTGAGTTTTTGAGATCTTTTGGGGGAAGGCTTTCTGTCTGTCAGTCTCATCAGCATCACAGGCAAGAACCTTTTGGTGGTTACACCCAGACTTTGCAATTCTCTTCCACAGGATACTAGTCCATTCCCATCTCTGATTGCCTTCCACCAGCAGGCAAAGACCTATTTTAGACACACTTTTGACCATTAACTTGCATTGCATCAATGCTGCAGAAATAATCCAGGTTGACACCACTTTAACCACCATGGCTCAATGCTATGGAGTTTTGGGGATTGTAGTTTTGTGAGAGATTTAACCTTCCCTGTCAGAGAACTCTGGTGTCACAACAAACTACAAATCCCAGGATTCCATAGCACTGAGCCATGATAAGTAAAATAGTGTCAACCTGGATTATTTCTGCAATGTGGATGCAGCCTTGGTGTTGAAGATGGTCTTTTTATGGGGTTTGTTGCATTAGTATCCTTGTTGTTATGCTTTCAATGCTTTTCAACTGTTTTAAATTCAATGTTATCTAATTTGATAGTTCTTAATTATTAGACCAAGTAGACAAAATGGTACTCTCTCCAGATTTTTGACTAGGGCCTGTTGAAAACATTTTAATTGCCCTGGCTCAGTGCTAGGGAATCATGGGAACTGTAGTTTATTATGGCACCAGAGCTCTCTGACAGAGAAGGCTCAATGTCTCAGAAAAAAAAAAAAACACAATTGCTATGATTCCCTAGCATTGATCTAGTACAGTTAAAGTGGTCTCAAAATGGATTATTTCTGGCAGTCTGTTCAGGCCCTATAACTCTGAGCAGACCCACTCAACCTCAACCCTGAACTTTGGAGGACCCACGGGTTATTTGCAACCACTTACCTTTAGTTTAGCAAGCTGCCCTGCTACAGTGCCCACAGCGCCTGCTGCTGCATTTATCATGATGATCTCTCCTGGCTTCAGCTGGCAAATCTCAGACAAGGCAAAGTAGGCAGTAAGCCTGTGAAAATTAGGAAGGAAACCATTTGCCAATTAAAAATTTTCTGACACACTAAGGCTGCCACCACACTGCATAAATAATACAGCGTGACACCACTTTAACTGCCATTGCTCCATCCTATGCAATCCTGGGATTTGTAATTTGTTTGGGGCACCAGAGCCCTCTGACAGAGAAGGTTAAATATCTCATACAACTACAAATCCCAGAAAACCATAGCATTGAGTCATGACAGTTAAAGTGGTGTCAAACTACATTAATTCTGCAGTGTAGATGCTGCTCAAGATGTGTTTAGTGTGTATGTCCAAATGACACTGTTTGGAAGGAGAGTGAAGCACTACTGATCAGATCAAAGTGGGCAAAGACACAAGACAGCTGAGTTCCTATATTTCTACACAGAAGAGGGAGTTTTGATATGCAGCTTCTGTACCCGCCTAAAGATCCTTTTCTACACAGCTTAACTTTTCTCCTCATTATGCCCCTGGCACTCCATCATTTCATGCATCTCTTAAACTGAGGATTTTTTGTTTCATTTAAAAAAAAAGTTATTTACAATTATAAACCATAACACAAAACCAATACAGCAAAAAAAAAAAAAAAAAACCAAGAGAAAAGATAAAAACAAAACCAGCAACATTGTCAGTCAAACAAAATAAACATTAGCTGATATTCTGCTAGTGAGGTATAACAGTGCAAATCCAACTTACACTATCGTAAGCCACTTCTGTGGTCATTGCCAAGGTTGGAATTCTTTATCAAGACCACACAAGCACCAAACCCCTCCAAACCCACCTTTTAAGTCAGGGGTAGGCAACCTAAGAGCCCGGGGGCCGGATGCGGCCCCCTGAGGCCTTGGTACTGGCCCAAGTCTGGTCCTGCCACCGCTGCCGCCACCGCCTGCCATAATGATATTGATTATTGTTGTTATTACTTGTTCTTGGGGTTTTCTTGGCAAAATCTCCACAGGGGTTTTGCCATGGCTTTCTGGAGCTGAGAGAGTGTGCATGCATATGTTTTTTAATTTTTATTAATTTTTTAATTTTAATTTTAATTTATTTATTTATTTATTTTTGGTGCTTCGGCCCCCCCAATTGTCTGAGGGACAGCAACCCGGCCCCCAGCCCAAAAAGGTTGCCTACCCGTTTTAAGTGATGTAACACTCCTAAGACGGCCATTTCTGTGTCATTGGGGAGTCAGCGGAGAAACAGTCAGCTATTTTTCTGTAGCTGGAAGTGCTGGAAGGACATAATTTGGAGGGATTTCCCAAGGAGCCTTGGAGGTCCTTACAGTTCCCTGTTGTAGCATGTCCAGCTACAAGAAAGCAGCTGGACATGTCTCTACTGATCTCTCAGGTCTTCAGTGACACAGAAATGGCCATGTTTGGGAGGGGATGTATTACTTAAAAGGCTGGCATTGCAGAGAGGACTGAGGAGTTACATGCCAAACATACATCTCCCAATGCAAGAGGACAGGCATTAAGTTTTAGCCCTATCCAGAAATGATTACATGATATTCGTTTAAATACATATGAAAAATACATGCCCAAATGTTTGTTGATGTGATCGTGGAACACATGATGACTCTTAATCAGTTATGGATGAAATAAAAGGAGACCAAACTGTATAAACATGGGGTTTTTTAGTTCCTTGAGCAAGGAATTCTAGTGTTTCTTCCCATAAAAATTGTCCTCGGGGGGTTGCAGACTGCCAGAAATAGTGCAAATTCAGTCCACTTTTAGGGCTAGGGTTAGGGTTAGGGAGTCGTGGAAACTGTGTTTTATTGTGGCACCAGAGCTCTCTGACAGAGAAGGCTCAATGTCTCAGAAAAAAAACAATTCCCATGGTTCCCTAGCACTAACCCTAACCCTAAAAGTGGACTCAATTTGCACTATTTCTGGCAGTCTGCAACCCCCACTCATTTCCCAACAAGAAAGGCCATTTCCCTCCAAATTTGACTCAACTCCCTGATGTGCTAGTTCAATGATTTTTCAAGTCCATCTTACTTTGTTTTTCCAAAATCCTAAATTAAAGGTTTTTATGTTTGAAGATCCCCCCATAAATCTGGAGTTAGTACCGCTGGGAAAGGTGAGTTGCCTGTAACTGCCCCCACCAGATGAAGGGCCATATAGCTGAGTCTAAAGACAAGAAGAAGCCACCAAAACATGGCAATAACTAGCCACAAACAACAAGTTATGGTAATTTGTTCTTTTTTGTCAAAACTAAAACATAAACAGAAATTACTCATGATCCCAGCAGGGGCATAGGTGCTTCCCCTCAAACACATAACTAAAGCTGCTGTCACACCGCAGAATTACTGCAGTTTGACACTACTGTAACTGTAATGACTCTATCCTATAGAATTCTGGAATGTATAGTTTGTTGTGGCACCGGAGCTCTTTGATAGAGAACGCTATATATCTCACCAAACTAAAAACCCCAGAATTCCATGGCACTGAATTGTGGTAGTTAAAGTGGTGCCAAACTGCATTAATTCTGCAATGTAGAGGGAACCCAAGAGCCTTATTGCATGAGAAAAGAAAGCCAAAATGGAGTGGGAGAGTAACAGCTTTCTCTGTGCCTCTCCACATGCCTTTAAGGAGATGGTCATAAAAGTGTGCCTTTTGTCATGTTGGAAAAATCTGTTTGACAAAAGGCACACTTTTACAACTGTCTCCCTTGGGAAGAGAACAGAAGCGTTATGATAGCATGTGGAGAGGCACAGAGAAAGCCATTACTCTCCCGCTCTGTTTCGGCTTTTTCTCATGTAATAAGGCTCTACGTTATTTTACAACTATAGTATAAAAGGGGATAGGGATGGTAAATCATCAACTATTTTATTCTCACAGTAACTACAGTAGATTTCTCACCATTACAGGAGAAAACAAATATTCCTCCACAGTATTGTTCTCATAGTCAAACATCCCAAAATGCTTCAGACAAATTATTCTGCTGAAAAAAATGGGGTTTTTTTTGGGGGGGGGGTTGTCCAGAAAACAGGATTTCTGCACAGGAAACAGTTTTTGTGCAAAAGAACCCAAACCACCCTATAGAATAATTCCTCTGCAACACTTTGGGATGTTCGAATACTGTAAGAAACTTGCACAGAAATCTCACTGGTCTATTATTCTCCCAAACAGGGATTCCTGACTGTTGGTAAACCTGTTTTTCAACCCAGGAATGAATTATTATGAATATTCTTTCCATCCTTAGCAAGGAATAACTTCACTTTTTCAGTACAGCTGTTCTAGTTACATCTATAGTTACAGGGCTGCGCTCTCACTTCTTAAGAGTGTTTTGCACTTCAGAGCAGTTACTAAAACTAATTGGTATTGCTACTTTTAAACAACAAAACAGTAATGAGCTACTTTGAGAGTGGGAAATAATTGCTATAAGTGACCAGGTTTTGCTCTGTAAAGGTAACTAATTACTGTACTTCTAAAACTCAATTTTCCAAGTTCTGAAAGCCACACACATTAAGTACATCCAATGCATGGAAAAGTTGCTTTCTAAAACTACAAATCCCAGTGCCCAAGCTGGGTAGGAGACTCTGGAAACTGTACTTTATTATCATAACACAATAAAGCACACTCACCCTGGCATGCCAACTGTCCCAAGAGCCAGAGATCTGGAAAGATGTTTTGGCCAGTTAGGAGGCATTAATGATAGCCCTTTGCCATCAGAAATGAAATGTGTTGTCCAGCCTGATTGAGAGACAACATATGACCCCACTGGATAGGAGGGATTCTTGCTTTCCAGGACCCTGTAAACACAGAAAAGAAAAAAGCAGGCACACATAAGCTGACAAAGGCACTACTGCAAAATGAAAACAGCAGGCTTGATAAGTACAGGAGCACCATAATGCATAGCAGGGTCTGGACTGGATGCCCTTTGTGGTCTCTTGCAATTTTATGATTCTATAAGCCATTACTCTTCTCTAAATTACTGCAAGGGTTCCTGTACTGAGTTACCAATACGCTACATAATTGTTACTGGTAGTAGAATAGAAAATTCTCATTATACTGCTAGATTTACCATGCAGCTGGCTGTTGCTCAGAGGTAAAGTCCATGCTTTATGCCCAGAAAGTCCCAAATTCACTCCTTGGTATGCTAACCTACAGCTGGAAAATGTATTCTTTGTTTTAGCCATACAATTAACAAGTGTAATTTTCCCAGTCAAATGTCAAATCCTAATTCCTCACATACAAAATGAAGGTAGAGCGCTTGAAGCAAAGCAAAGCAAAGCAGCTTCATTTATATACCGCTTCATATCACGCTATGGGATGTCTAAGCGGTTTACAACTGTAAGCTCATTGCCCCCCAACAGCTGGGTACTCATTTTAGCAACCTCGGAAGGATGCAGGCCTGAGTCTAGCCTGAGTCCTGGCTGGTATTGAACTCGCAACCTTGTGGTCTATGAGTGAGTGGCTACAGTACAGGCATTTAACCACTGCGCCACCAGGGCTTGAGAAGATAGGAAACGAACCAAAGAAAATCTTACTTTGCAACTTGGGAGCCAATAACTTTGTCCCCTTCCTTCATCTGGACCTTGCTGTATGGTCTGAAAATAAAAGCAAAGAAAATCAAGAAAATGCCTGTACAACACTGGGGACACAGTTAAACTGAAGCCTCAGTGATTCCAATTGTAAATAAGTAAAACCATGGTTAACTCCAATTAACTCCAAGACTATTTTATAGTGGAATATATCGTAGAATCAGTCTTTCACTATGATTTTTGTTTTATGTTTGTGCATCATGCTAACAATAAACAATTCGTTTGATACAACATACGATCAGAAAGTAAAGTGTACACATTCCGTACACTTTACATTCTGATTTCATGTTATGCTGCATGCCTCCAAATGGCTAGTTGACCAGAATAATGATGTTTTTTGTGCAATTAACCATGGCTCAAGAATGCAAAAATCAGTCAGATGAATTTTTAATGGCTTGAGAGATAATTAAAATCTGCAAGGGTATGCAGATGGGGAGTTGGTAAGCGCACGTACGGTTACAAATAAGTGGCCTACAAGTTGGCAGTAGGATTCAGGGCTACACAAAAATGGAACTGAATACTAATAGCAGCTTAATTCTTGGAGGATTAAAAGCACATGCATCCTGGGCAGCAGAACAGAATAGAACTATGTGCAATTACAATGTCTATACCTTCTTCTTATTATTTTTCTACAAGGCACTTCTCTCATAGCATTTGAATTCTTGATAAGGACCAAACTACAGTTGCCCCCCCCCCGTTCTCGCGGACTTGAGGTCTGCGGTTTTGAATATTCATGGAGGGGCGACATCTGTTAAAATCAATGGGGTATGCCCCTGCAGGCATTCATTCAAGCCTATGAGGCTTGAATACTGGTGAGTCTCCATTTTCGCATGGGGGGGGGGTCCAGAACGGATTCTCCGTGAAAATGGACGGCTGACTGTACACATTAAGGATGCATTTATGCTGCAGAAATAATGTAGTGTGACACCACTCTAACTTCCATGGCTCCATCCTACAGAATCCTGGAATTTGTGGTTTTGTGAGCATTCTTTGGCAGAGAAAGGTAAAGCTCTTGTAACACTACATATCCAAGGATTCAATTGGATGGAGCTATAGCACTTAAAGTGGTATCAAGCTGCATTATTTCCAGTGTGGATGCACCCTAACATAACTGTGTAATTTTGACGTTCAGTACAAAGTATTTTCCCCTTACAAATTGCCTGTCTATCCTGGAAATATAATGGAAGGTTTTAACCCTTTGCCTCAAACCCCGACTGCTGGCCCAGTCCAGATCAAGCTCTCTTGCCCGCAGTTTCCAAATTACAGCTATGGTTAGAATTGTTCAGCTAGGCTCCTTGGATCCTATTGGGGGGGGGGGGG
>CM034703.1:112100442-112111477 GCA_020142125.1 Phrynosoma platyrhinos
ACTCAATTTGCACTATTTCTGGCAGTCTGCAACCCCCCTAACTAACTAGAGTTAAGCTGAAACAAGGATGGGCAACACCTGAGGATTAGGATCTTCATTGTTCTCTTAGGAAACCTTGCAGGACCATGCCTACTCCTGCTACGCCCCCAGATTTGAAATATTTTTTCACTAAACAGTGAGCCCTTCTTTAGTCTTTCTAAGAGGAAGTCTTTCTTTCTAGAGATCCTGTGACAATTTCACTATTCAGCATCCTTGAGTTGCTTCAAGCACAAGAGGGGCCTTCTTTCAATAATGAAGTAAACTGGAAGTCAACTTCTCATTCACACCTTGACCAGTAAAAGTTATTCCTTGGGCTTAAAAGAGCCTGGATCTGTATGTGGGGGAAACATGGTCCAACTCTCATGCACCTAGTGGCCATGGGGGACATTTTTAGTTTAAAAAAGGAGTGCTTGGGATCCCATGTGGACTCAGGAATAGCTTTAAGGGCCACACACACAGCCTGTTGGTCAGGTGCTTTTTACACCTGAGTTGAAGTTTATCCCTAATTTGCTTGTTCACCTTCTTAAAAGTGCCACAGTGTGTACCAAAAGAGGCACAACTGTGGATTTCTTCCAATTTGTAGCTGGCATTCTGCTTCACCCCATGAATGTATGCTTATAGAATAATTACTCACAAGAGAATTACAGAGAGTTCTAATCTTACAGAAGAAACATCTCTATGGAAAACTACACATACCAATTTTATGCTGCAGTGACTATGAGATCACCAGCCCCAGTGAAATTGCCTACCGATTTCCTGTAACTCCCTTATGGAAGGCATTGTTAATTAGAAGACAATATGAAGCCATTATGAGAAGACAAACAAGATAAGGCACATACATGGTCACAATGAGATCTAAGTTTAGAATGTATATTTCAAAGGATATTTGATTTTAAAAGGTTAATACCTTAGGTAGGGATCAACACTGAGGAACACAGCTTCAAGCAGCACCTCTGAAACAGAGAAGACAAACTAAAGTTCAAACAACGGTACCTTGGAGATCTACTGGATGATCTGTTTTTTATTTTCTTTTAAAAATAGCCTCGTGGTGCAAGAGAGTGCATTGGTTTGATGCACATGTGCACACTTGTAAGAAAAGGTATTTTAACCCCCTACTGGCCACAATTGTTTCCCAACCATGTCAAATATGGGACTGCTTTCCATGGGTGGTCTGGTTAGCTCTTTCCAACAGCCTTCTTATTTAAGCAGACCTTTGATTTATGTTATGTTTTGTTTATGCTATGTTTATGCTATGTTCAACTGTTTTAACTACTGTATGTGCTTTGAATAGTAGGGGTTAATTGGGTGGATTCGGGGGGGGGTTAAAGAAAACTTTTGTAATGTAACATTCCAATCAATTTCTGTTTTTAAATTTTGTAACGCCGCTTGGTGGAAGAAAGGCAGGGTATAAACTGAATACAAAAATAAATAAAATGTTTCCTGCCATCATCATACACTTCAGAGACTATTTCAATTAACTTTGATGGGATTGCACCCTCTGATGTTACTTCCAAATTTGGCAAGGAATTGGAATTCAAATTCTAGTCAGGCTGTAAAATTCTAGCCATTTCGGAACACACCAGTGTCTAGTGTGAGGACCAATGAAAAACATTGTTTTACACATAAATTAGATAGTTTATTCATTTTAAGTACTTGCTGTAAGCATTTGTTTTTGTGTACGTATACTATTTACTTTCTTTTAGAGTACTTTGTTACCAACGAAAGGGCATTATGCACTTTTTCCATCTTTTCCTCTATGAACAGATTTTTGTATGTGTTGTTGAAAAAGAAAAAAAGTACGCGGAAGACAAAAACAGCAGGATCACAAGTAGAAGGCGATAGTTATCTGACATACCTCTCCCCCCATACAATTCCAAAAATGCACATGGACTGTATGATTTGGAGAAAAAAAACATTGGTAAGCACCTTTAGAATAGCTGATGTTTGGAATATTTCTATCCACAATTTATTTGAGGGCCATGGTGGTAATGGAGAATTATTATATTCTGTTATGGTGAGAGATTTGAAAAGGGACAAATGGATGAATCCACAGAACTTTTTTTTTCTTGGTAAGTCTAGAAAAAGGTCAGATCTTTTTCTTTTCCTTTCCTTTGCAATCTTCTCACTTCTAAAATTCAGATATTCAAAACCAGGACTTCAGAAAGATACTGCTTTGGGGGCTACTGCTCCAAGAA
Source organism: Phrynosoma platyrhinos (assembly GCA_020142125.1). Classification (NCBI taxonomy): domain Eukaryota; kingdom Metazoa; phylum Chordata; class Lepidosauria; order Squamata; family Phrynosomatidae; genus Phrynosoma; species Phrynosoma platyrhinos. The sequence continues at coordinate 112,102,677 of CM034703.1, forward strand.
TGGGGGATTTAGGGAGATGTAACATCCAAACGTTCTTTTCCAGGTTCAACCAAAACCTGAAAGAGCACATCCAATGTTCAATGATTCCATATTTACAACTGCTCTGAATGAAACTCAGGCAGCCAATGTCTCAATGCACTGAAATAAGGAGTTCCTACAAGACTGAAGTTTTGGTGCAGACAAAGAAAAGTCAAGACAGGGCCTCGGCAGACAGCTAATTGAGCCGTCTCCGAGGCCAGGAAGAGGAGGAGCAGCCACACGCGTGGCGCTCCTTCCTTTCCCTGAGGTCGTCCTCGGAGCCGCCAGCCCTCCGCACGGCCGGCGCTCCGGGGGCAACCTCCGTGCGGCGGAAAAGACAGAGAAAGTGCGCCCGACGCTTTTAGGGCGCACTTTCCCTGTCTTGAGGAAGGAGTGCTGATTTAGTGTTCCTTCCAGGGACGCCGCCGGTGCGGAGGCTGCGGCACGCCGGCCCAGGGTGTCTGGGAAGCTCTCGTCTGCTTCCCCCCACAGTTAGCCTTTAGTGATTGTTGTTGCTGTGTGTCTTCAAGTCGTTTTTTTTTAACTTATGGTGACCCAAGGGGAACTTATCATGGAGTTTTCTTGGCAAGATTCAAGAGAGATTTTTGCCTTTGCTCTTCTCTGAGGCTGACAGTGTGTGACTTGTCCAAGGGTTTCATGGCTCAGAAGTTTCCAAAGACACAGCCCAATGTTCAAACCACTACACCACACTGGATCTCAGTGATAGCCATCTTTTATTATTAAGTGTGCCACAAGTCAAGTAACCCAAGGGCATGTTTATTCACTGGGTTTTTGATCCGATTCAGGCATGTCACTAACTCTTGCTGTCTGTTCCATACGTGGCACTGCAAACACACCCAATTCTACGGGTCCTTTTCAACGCTGCAACATATTGGGTATTGTTTGTCAAATCTTTGTTTGAACATTTTTGAAAGGATTAAGCAACAACTCTGGATCTGTTTACTGAATAGGAAGTCAGTTCCTCAGAAAGGAACAGGTTCAAATGTGATCAACTGACATTTTTCTCCTAAACAATGAAATTTCTCAAAGATTTCACCAGTGAAGCTTTCTAAAATCATGGGGCAAAAACTAGTCACTGGACTCACCGGTTTGGCTCATTCTCACAAACGTTTGGAGTACAAAACCCAAGAGAGACATTCTTCTTACCTCCATTTTTCAGCGGTGGTAATTCTGTCTCTTTTAGTTCAAAATCGCTCTGCTTAGGAAACCCATCAAAGTGTGCCTTCAGGATCCAAACCTTTGCACGGACCATCTTCCACTGCCTGAATGATTAAATAGTATCACCCAATATTATAAACTGTTCAGCAAATTTGTACCATATATACTCAACTATAAATTGACCTCATATATGAATTGTGTACAGGTTTTGGGGCCCAAATTATGGATGTGGATATGACTTGTGGTTAAATTGAGGTCAAACCTAGGGGCATATAACCAAGGATCTATAACAGTGTTTCCCACACTTTTGTCCTCCAGATGTTTTGGATTTCAGCTCCCAGAATTCCTGACTGCTGGCCAAGCTGGCTGGTGGATCTGGGACTTGAAGGCCAAAACACCTTGAAAACCAAAGTTTGGGAATCACTAATCTAAAAGATGAAACACAAGAAAACAATGCCAAAGAATTTACAAAACTCCAGCAGGCATAACACATTGCAGGCACAGAAAGAATAATGTTAATTTTCTTTAATCAGCTCCCTCAACAACGGATAGACATCTCCCTTGCAACTCCCTTGCAGTTGTGTGTATGTATCTTCAAGTCACCTGTCCATTTATGGTGATCTTATGAATTTCATTGGGTTTTCTCAGGCAAGGAATACTCAGAGGTGGTTCTTCCAGTTCCTTTCTCTGAAACATAGCCAGTTAGTACAGTTTATATTCCTTTTTGACTGCTAGCCCTCTTCTTTGCCCATTCAGGCTTCATGACTGAAAGAGCACTCTCTGAGAGGAGCAGCTTTCCAGAGATTCATGAAGCAGTGTACTGACAGATAACAAATCCCAGGCTGCATCTTCACTTCAAAATTGATGCAGTTTGATGCCACTTTAACTGCCTTGGCTCAATGCTATGGAATTCTGGGATTTGTAGCTTTATGAGATATTTAGCATTCTCCATCAGAGAGCTTTGGTGCCACAACGAACTACAAATCCCAAGATTCCACAGAATGGAGCCATGACAATTAAAGTGGTGTCAAACCCAGTGGAGCCTTATAGTATCAGCTACATCATTATTCAAAGTAGGTGGAAATCATGTGGCTCTCCAGCTACTGATGGACTGCAACTCCCAGCATTCCTCTTCATTGGCTATGCTAGCTATGGCTGCTGGCACCTGCATTCCAACAACAAATGGAGGACAACATATCACCCACTTACCCCTGTGGAGTTTAAAGTGAGGCGGCTGCCTGAAGCAATAGATTTGGGATATCATGGGAAGGCAGCAAATGGGTTTTCCATTTACTTTTGTCATTTCTGTCTGTCATTACACTTTTACTTCTGCTATTGCTTGCCAGCTGTAATTGACATCATATTTTTTGTCTTTAGAGAACTAAAACTGTCAGGCGACCCATATCAGTCTCTGTACTGCATTCATATACACTAAAGGCATATCCACACTGCAGAATTAAAGAAGTTTGGCACCACTTTAACTGTATTGGCTCAATGCTATAGAATTCTGGGATTTGTAGTTTTCAGATATTTAACTTTCTGTCCACGCTCTGGTGCCACACCAAAATACAAATCCCAGGATTCCATAGCAGTGAGCTATGGCAGTTAAAGTGGTGTCAAACTGCAGACATGCATATGATTGGATTCAGAGTTACCTCCTTTAAAAAATAAATTATACTTTAAGATTTTAAAAAAGCTGAGGTGGGCAATCTTTGTGGATGGTCAGGAATAACTGGTCCTCAGGTCTGTATTTAAAATCACAGTCTGTTTTCCAGGAGCCTTCACTGATTGCTATTACTAATAATACTTTACATTTGAAAGTGTTTCCTTAGCATATAAAGTGAAAATCTCTCCCACACGTTAGGTCACTAATATTTTTGCTAATCTTGCTCGTCTTGGCTAATCTTGCATATATATATATATATTTGATTATTGTATTGATGTAACAATTAATGGAATTTATTGCCATGAAATGTAATGAGATAGAGAATTTCAAGGACCTGAGATGTGCCATCAGCCAAATGCATGAAAGGTACAAAATTCTGAAATCCTAGTACTCCAAAATCCCAAATTGTCCAAATGGATGGTTGAGCTTTGTGATGGTTCAGTATATCCAAACTATGCTCCATAAACAAAATTATTAAAAATATATTGCCGGTGCCCATTTGCCTTTCTGTGGGTAGGGTGGGTATTAATAGGAGGGGGTGCATTGGCTTTAGGCTATGTATATAAAGTGTATGCAAACAAAAAACAAAAAACGAATTTCACATTTAGACTTGGGTCCCATCTCCAAGACAGCCCATTACGCATGTGCAAATATTGGAAAGATCTGAAAAAAATTCAAAATCCAAAACACTTCCAGCATTTCAGATAAGGGACTCAACCTGAATGATCACTCTGTAATCCAGATGCTTGAGAAAAATAATAGGAAGAAATCCCTTAAGTCCCATTTCAAAGCTTCCCATGCATTTACCTAGCCTTTCAAACTAGATCAGTCTTCCTCAACCTGGCAACTTTCTAAACTGGTTGGATGCCCCCTCTCACGATCCCCAGCTATCCTGCTCAGAAGCGGTTAGAGCTGCAAGCCAATGCACCCCCTCCTATTAATACCCACCCTACCCACAGAAAGGCAAATGGGCACCAGCAATTCCTCTCGCTTGCCAGTCAATGGTGCAGATCCAAAGAAGGTGGAGGGAGCCCTTCCCATAGAGATAAAGCTGCCATAACTGTTAGCAGCTTACCAAGAGGGGCTTGAGTAACAATACAGCCTTAGGTTCCCCTACACGTTTTTAAAAAATGTTAGGAATGCTGCTTGTCAAAGACTTCAATCTGGGACTTTCACGGGTTTTCAGCAGCAATGGCACCCTGCTTGCAACTCCCATCCCCACAGTTCCCTGCCACCCCCTTTTCCCTCTCAGCATCCCCCTTTTTCCAACACACCCAGGAGGGCACTACCGCCCATTTTGGGAACCACTGGTTTCAATCATTTTTTAAAAGCTGTTTATCAGCCATTAGAATATAACTCTCCGCATCTATCACGCACCCCTAAAACAGGGGTAGGCAACCTAAGGCCCAGGGGCTGGATGCGGTCCCCCTTGGCCTTTGGACCGGCCCCAGGCCGATCTTACCGACACCATCGCCGTGTTCTTGGGGTTTTCTTGGCAAAATCTCCACAGGGGTTTTGCCATGGCTTTTCTGGGGCTGAGAGAGTGTGCATGCATATTTTTTAATTTTTAAAAAAAATATTTTATTTATTTATTTATTTATTTATTTATGGTGCTTCGGGCCCCCAGTTGTCTGAGGCACAGCAACCTGGCCCCCTGCTCAAAAAGGTTGCCTACCCCTGCCCTAAAAGCTTGGCAAATTGCCATTGTTTAATGAGACTATTTCTTGAGTCTAATAAACTATATTATATTACTGAGCCAGTTGGTCAGAAATAAAACACAAACCTATGGACAGGAGGTAAAAGGAAACAATTCTTTTTCTCTGATTTTGGAATGACATGAAATTACTTCAGAGGTTACTGTCATTTTATGAAGCTAGTGAGCACAAGTCAGCATGACACAGCAGTATGACACAAACAAGCCTTGTAATGCCCATAATCTCCACTACAATATACACTGCCAAGGGCTTGTATCTGATAATGTTTCTGTAAGGGAGACTGCTGGCAGAATAATTATTTTGCACTCCATGGTACATGCCCCAAATCTGCTCAACAAGGATCTGCTCAAGGATCTCCCAGATCAATGAAATGGGGGAAAGGGGAGCACAATCTTGAATGAAGCACAAAGTGATGCATAAATGTAAGCTCCCAAGAGAAAGGTGTGTTTATCACTGCGTAACAGAGTGTCAAAATAACACAAACACATGTTTCTAAAGCAGATCGTACAGGTATTTAGCTGCTAAAGTCTGCCATTTTCTAGGGATTATGGGATTTATGTCTGAGTAACCATGCCTACAGACTGTACAAGGGGGACTGAGGGTGCATCTACACCAGCGATTCCCAATCTTCGGTCCTCCAGGTGTTTTGTACTTCAGCTCCCAGAATTCCTGACTGCTGGCCAAGGTGGCTAGGGCTTCTTCCAAAACACCTGAAGGACCGAAGTTTGCAAATCACTGGTCTACACTGTAGAAATAATGCAGTTTGACACCATTTTAACTGCCACGCCTCCATCCTACAGAATCACAGGATTTGGAGTTTTGTGGGTCACCAGCATTCTTTGGCAGAGATTTTGTAAAACTACAAATCCCAGGATTCCATAGGATGGATCCACAGCATTTAAAGTGATGTCAAACTGCATTATCTCCAATGTAGATGTACTCCAAATCCCTTCCTTCACTAGTCAGCCAGCAAGGTATCAGACACTCCACATTCGGACAACAAGCAAAAAGTCCAATTGACTTAAGTCAATGGCGCACATGGCTACAGTTAAAGTGTGTCATTCATATGCACATTGACTGCATCCACACTGCAGAAATAATCTGGTTTGAGACCACTTTAGTTGCTATGCCTCAATGCTATGGAATTAAAGTGGTCTCAAACCGGTTTATTTCTGCAGTGCAGATGCAGTCTTAGGAGTTTATCATATGGGAGGGATCCCGTGCAAAAATGGGATTTAAAACAGGAAAAACCCACAAAAGTGGGTTGATTTTTCACACAACATTGGAGTTTATCACACGGGGGAAATCCCGTGCAGAAACGGGGCTTTAAATTAAACAAAACCCACAAAGGCAGGTGTTTTTTCTGACGATGTCACTGTTAAAAGGAGGTTAATCCAAACGGAAATTAGACAAAAACTGCTTTTTACTTTCGGAAGATCCTGAAAGTAAAAAGAACCAGTTTTTGTCTAATTTCCGTTCAGATTAACCTCCTTTTAACTGTCCTGGAGTTTATCACACGGGGAAATCCCGTTGATAAATTGCTTCCACTTTTGCGGTTTTTTTCCAATTTAAAGCAGCGTTTCTGCACAGGACTCCCCGTGTGATAAACTCCATTGAGCATTAACCGGGACAGAAAGTGGACAGAAAGCAGACAAATTTCGCAAAAGCAGACTGATTTTCACACGCTGTTGGGGTTAATGAGCATTAACGCGACATTAACCAAGAGAGAAACCTCCTTTGCAGACGGCACTTTGCGCCGTCTTGAAGGCAAGGAAGAGGGGCAGCCTCACACTGGGCGCCCCAAGCCCTTCCCAAGGACGTCATCAGAGCACGGTGGGCGCTTCGATTACATCCTTCCGGCTCAGCGTCCGGACACGCTGAGCCGGAAGGGGTACAGAAGAGCCACATGGCGGCTCTTTGGGCGCTTCTTTAGCGGCTTGTGGAAGGAGCGCTATTTTAGTGCTCCTTTCCCAGGCAGCGAAAGGGAGGATTGGGGCTGAGGCGTGGGGCAGCCTTGGCCCCAATTTGCCACTTCCCAGGCTGCCCACAGCCACCCGCCTGCATCCCCCCTACGTTGACAAAACTTGATTCTTTTTACCTTAGGAAAACCCCAAAAGTAAAAAGAAATGCATTTTGTTGACTTTGGCCCTAAGCAGACGACTAATAAAGTCGTCTTCTGGGCAGAGAAGAGGAGGGGCAGCCGCACGAACGGCGCCCCTTCCTCTCTCCGAGGTCGCCCCCAGATGCGCTGGCCGTCCACACGACCGGCGCATTGGGGATGACCTCACGGCGCAGCGCCCACATGCGCTGCGCCGTTTGAGTCAGAGAAAGTGCGCCCGCCGCTTTTGCGGCACACTTTCTCTGACATCTAAAAGGAGCGCCAATTTGGTGCTCCTTTTAGAGTCGCCGGCGGTGCGCCTGGATGCGGAGGCTGCAGCCCCGCGGCGCTCCGTTCGGCGGCGGCTCTGGGGCCTCCGTCTGCTGAGGCCCTTTCTCTCCAGGTTAATTGTTCATTAAACCTAATGTGTGTAAAAATCAACCTGAATTTTCAGGTTTTTTGGGGTTTTAAAACCCATTTCTACATGGGATTTAGGGCTTTTATAGACTTCCAGAAATAATGCAGCTTGAGGCCACTTTAACTGTCCTGGCTCAGTGTTAGGGAATCATGGGAATTGTATTTTTTTTTTCAGGGACATTGAGCCTTCTCTGTTAGAGAGCTCTGGTGCCACAATAAACTACAGTTCCCATGATTCCTTAGCACTGAACCAAGACAGTTAAAGTGTCCTCAAGCTGCATTATTTCTGGCAGTCTGTAAAGGCCCTTAGGCACTTTGCCCCACCCAATGTGATAAACTCTTTAGAAATAAGTCCCACTGAGCCCAGCAGGAGCTACTTCTGAATGGAGTACAATGGAGGGAGGATAGAAATTGGTAAGCAAGAAAAGAGCCTCAAAATAATAATTCTCTCTAAGCATGTAAAGTTGTTTTGCCAGAATACCTACCGTTTTGGTTAACTATCAAAAACCCACCCCCTTCTGCCCCTTTTGAAACTGAACAAGACAAGTGTCCAGTTGTTTTGTTCAATCCAGATAAAAATTCAGGATAGTATAAAATCATCCTGAGCGGCATAAAGAGTTCCTTTGTTTTGGTTCTATCTAGCCCAACTGCTCTCAAAAACAAGCTAGCAATCCTTCCTTTGCCTGAACTGATTATTGAGTCAAACCAGGGATGGGGAGAGAGAGCACTTCCAAGTCAGAAGGTTAAAACAATTCCGGCATCAGGAGTTAGCAAGAGTTAAAGACACAGACCACACATTACAACACAGTTGTTTCCTTCTAAAGGGGTAGAAGGAACCATTTTGAAAGAAAATGTCATTCTGGATCTTCTCTGGAAGCAAGAAGGTACAGATAGGTTGCAATATCTCCAAAGAATCTATCAGGCATTTGCTGTGCAAGAAAGTTTCTCATGCCAGAATCCTTTCTCCCTTAACAAAGCCCGAACTCTGGGGCGTTCCAACAACAAAAAGACATTTTTTAAAAACCTACAAGGCTAAAATAAGCTCCAGGAAAAAAAAACCATGAAATACGTCCCAGTTTAAGTTGCAAAGATCTCCTGATCCCCATAGCTCTCTACTCACCTGTGTGCAACCTAAAAGTAAAAGCCTGTCTTGCAACCAACTGCTTCTTTCCTCTTGGATATTGACCTCTAAGTCTGGAAGGAAGTTGTTTGTTTGTAGCCATTTATATATTCTTGGATGACATCTGGTGTTCTTTTGTAATACTACACGTCCAAATCAGCAAAAGATAAAGCCTCTTTACCAAAGATTTTTTTTCATTTTTTTCCTACCTTCAAAAATGACACTCCTTCCATCCATCACAGTGATGCAATACATTTGCAGAAACAGACAGTCACCTCAAGAATCTATTTCTAATATTTAAAAGTGATTGCTCCTTTTCAGAGCTGTTTTTTGCAGAGCTTGAAAAGTTGCTTTTGGGGACAAGTTCTTCCTATTACTGTTTATGTTTACAAAGGAATTTGTTGCTGTTTATTTGTTGTACTGTCAAGATGCACATCACTGCACTACTTGTAGATGATCTTAATTTTATATTACTATTTAAAAAAATATAGGACAGATAACAAAATGGAATCAAGGTTGAAACCCCCTTCTCAAAATGCCCCTATAAACACCCTTAGAAAGTATCTAGCAATTTGTAATGGTCATGCC
>CM034703.1:112168169-112213668 GCA_020142125.1 Phrynosoma platyrhinos
GCTCACAGTCTGGTTTTTCCTATTAAACCCCTTCTGAGAGAACTTGCCCAGAAAACCCCATCATAGGTTCGTCTTGAAAAGTCACCAAAAACTGGAAATAACTTGAAGGCACATAACATTTTGAGTCCCATCTCTTTCTGTTGCATACTATGCAAGTGTAACCACAGGCTCACACATAGGTCCGCCTTAACGTCGCGCTAAATCTAAAATAACTTGAAGGCACAACGCGCCAACACACGCAAATAAACCCCAAATCTCATCAGCTCCCTCCACACAAAATGCCCGCCGACGCCCAGTCCAGCCCCTTTTATAGTAAACGCGGAGACCGTTACGTCACCTAACGGCTCAGCCCGCGCGCGCTCCCTCGCTCGCTTTTCCTCGAGACCCAATCTCATATTACAGCCCCAGAAAGCGAGGCGGGGCGAGGCCTTCGCTTTTGGGAGCCCTCAGCGTTGAGGAGAGAACTCCCGGCCAATCAGCGACCAATGAGGAAAGAGTGCGGAGTGGGATCAGGCAGTGAGCTAGCCAGCTATGTAGGGAACGTCGCTCAAGATGGAGGACGGGGTCCTTTTGACCCGCGCCAAAATTCAAATGGAAGAAGGAACGGAAGAGCCGGAGCGCTTTGTCTCCCTTCAGGCTTCCATCCCGCGAAGGAAGGTCGGGATTTAACTCGCTCCGGAGCTGGTGAACGGGGATCCCCAGTCCGATGCGTTGGTGTTAATTCAAAGCGAGGTAGAGCATGTGAACCAGAGCACTGCTATTCTCTTTTCTCTTCGAATGACACGGGTCTCCAAAACCGAGGGTCATTTTGTGTGTGTATACACATATATGTATATATGTGTGTATGTGTATATGTATGTGCATATATACAGATACATATACATATATATGTGTGTGTGTGTATACACACACACATATACACACACTATAAGTTTATATATAAAATTACATGTGTGTATATATATATGTATATATACATGCTACAAGCTAATATATAAAACTATATGTGTGTAAGTATATATATACACACACTGTTTATATATGAAATTATATGTGTGTTTATGTATGTATGTGTATATATGTGTGTGTGCATTTATACATATACACACACTACAAGTTTATAAAACTAATTATATATATATATACACACACTATAAGTTTATATATAAAATTACATGTGTGTGTATACATATATATATATATACTACAAGTTTATATATAAAACTGTAAGTATATATACACACGCTATAAGTTTGTATATGAAATTATATATGTGTGTGTGTTTATGTATATATGTGTGTGTGTGCATATAGACACACATATACACACACTATAAGTTTATATATAAAATTACATGTGCGTATATATATATATACATATATATGTGTGTGTGTGTATGTATATATATATATATATATATATATATGCACACAGACTACAAGTTTATATATAAAACTATGTGTGTGTGTTTATGTGTGTGTGTGTGTGTGTATAAACTGGTTATGTGGGAATTTGGCATTCTAAGTCCAAAAACCGACCTCAGATTTGCTCCATCATGTACAGTGTTTCCACAACTCGCTTTGTTGCTCCTTATAGACTGCATCCACACTGGAGAAATAATCCAGTTTGACACTGCTTCAACTAACGTGGTGCAGTGCTGTGGAACTGTGGGAATTGTAGTTTGTTGTGCCACCAAAGCTCTGTGACAGAGTAGGATAAATGCCTCGCAAAACTATAGTTCTGAAAAGTCCATAGCATACAGCCAGAGCAGCTACAGTGCAAAAATAATCCATCTTGACACCACTTTAACTGTCCTGGCTCAATGCTAAGGAATTCTGGGAGCTGTAGTTTGGTGAGGCATTTAGTCTTCGCTGTCAGAGCTCTGGGGCTACAATGAACTACAATTCTCAGGATTTCATAGCACAGAACCAGGGCAGTTAAAGTGGACTCAAACTGGATTGTTTCTCCAGTGTGGATGTTATAAAGGCCTGAATGAGATGATCCTGCAAAGGCTTTAAAGGGGGGGGGGGTGTTAAAGTCCTATAGATTTTCAAAATACTTTAATTTTCTAATATGGAACACAAAAAACCTCTCAAAAGCACAAAGAAAATGGGACATCACTGTCTGCACTTAGTAAAAGCTGATAAATCTGTCAAATTTGTGAAAAAGCTATGTGTGGTATAACGTTTTGACTGTGTTTTTTGAATTCACAACCCAAAAATACATTAAAAGCAACTACAACATTAAATCAGTGTAGTGTAATGGTTTGAGCATTAGGCTAGGACACTGGGTAACCATGGGCAAGTCACACTTTCTCAACCTTGGAAGAAAGCAATGGCAAACCCCCTCTGAAGAAACTTGCCAAGGAAACCCTATACCAGGGACCGGCAACCTACAGCCCGGGAGCCGGTTAAGGCCCCGGGCCCCGTACTTACCGGCCCAGGCCGGAGGTTGCTGCCGCCGCGCGCCACTGCCACCGCCAGAATCAAAATGGTGGTCGCAACACATTTGTGCATGCGCAGTACTTCCAGAAGACAAAAAACCGTAGGACTGTGCTCTCATAAGAAGACTTTAAAAAGGAGTTTCTTTGTCAAAGGCATTGTTAACTGAGGTATACTGAAGGACAGGGTTCAAATCCCTGCTTGGCTATGAAATTCACTGGGTGACGCTGAGCAATGGCCAACCTCCTCTCAAGAAACTTGTCAAGAAAACCCTGTGATTGGTTCGACTTAGGATCGCCATAACTTGGAAACCAATTTAACACACACAACAACAACAAACTGGTATTTTTAGTCCTGTATACTATGGGAATGTACGGTCGCCCCTCCGTTCTCACAGACTTGAGGTCCACAGTTTTGAATATTCACGGAGGGGTGACCTCTGTTAAAATCAATGGCGTATGCGCCCATGGGGGCATGTCCCATTCAAGCCTATGGGGCTTGAATATTGGCAAGTCTCCGTTTTTGGGGAGGGTCCAGAACGGATCCCCCATGAAAACGGAGGGCTGACTGTAAGCACAGGTTAAAAGCCTAAGAAAACAAAAAAGTTTCTGCAGTGCCTAGAAGATGTTAATATTAGTCTGTTCCAATAAAAGCAAAAAAGTTCTGCAGCTACTTAAAGACTATAATTTATGCCAGTTGTTCTGGACTGTAGCCCACTTCATAGAGGTACGGAATAAGCAAAGGTGGACAGAAGATAGAACTGGATCTATCTGTGGCTCTCTAAAGGCCTTTGCAGACTGCCAGAAATAGTGCAAATTGAGTCCACTTTAACTGCCCTGGCTCAGTGCTAGGGAATCATGGGAACTGTATTTTTTTCTGAGACATTGAGCCTTCTCTGTCAGAGAGCTCTGGTGCCACAATAAACTACAGTTCCCATAAAGCAGCTTCATGACTCCCTAGCACTGAGTCAGGGCAGTTAAAGGGGACTCAATTTGCACAATTTCTGGCAGTCTGCAAAGGCCCTATGTGATCTTCAATAGATGAGCTAGGATTTCCGGTTTCCCATTGATTAATAAATACAGTGACAAAATGACAGTCACCTCACTTTGCCCTAAACTCAACTGCCAGAATGAAGAAAGTTTGAGTAGATTTATGTGTGAACATCTGAAGGGTCTATTCTGTTCTCATTATTGCTCCTACACTCAAAAATGTTTTGTTCTAAGTGTCAGTGTTATGCACCAGGCTCCATGTGGCCTATATTTTACTAGAACTGTAATAGGAAAAAAGTACAACTGAAGTCTGAACCCAGCTCCCAAATCATTTAAAGCTTTAGAGCTTAATGCCAGTTTCTTGAACAGCTTTCATTAAGTATTGTCTCTAGCAACAATCCAACAAATGTTTGTAGCTCTAAGGCTAGTACAGATGTAACATTTCTAGTCTTTTAACTGAATTCAATGGGATTGGATTTACGGTCGGCCCTCCGTTTTCGTGGAGGATCCATTCTGGACCATCACCACCGGGGAAACGGAGACTCATAGGCTTGAATGGGGCATGCCCCATTGATTTTAACAGGTCGCCCCTTTGTGAAAATGCAAAAATGCGGACCTCAAATCGGCAAGAACGGAGGGGCTGACAGGAGCTGTGGGGCTTTCCTGTATATTATTACTGTAAATTAATGTCCAGCGAGCTTCATAATCTCAAATGACTGATTGTAACATTTATTGCATCTGCCATTTGTTTGATTCTGCCCAATGCCATTTTTTGAAGCATGAACATTTGTTAACCACAAAATTACAAACTGCATGTATTCTTTCATAGGTTGGACCTAGATTTGCTAGAATTTTCAGGAAGACCAGTTAAAATGTACATCAAATCGATTGTCCTTGAAGGGTTCAAATCTTATGCTCAAAGAACAGAGGTTAATGACTTTGACCCATTGTTCAATGCCATTACTGGCTTAAATGGAAGTGGCAAGTCAAATATCCTGGACTCCATCTGTTTCTTGCTGGGCATCACCAATCTGTCCCAAGTGAGTATATATGTTTTAGATATCTTCTACCACTTCCTGCTCCTCGTAGCCATAGTCCTACTTAGTATAGACTCACTGAAATGAATGGACTTCTTAGAGCCTTTGCAGACTGCTAGAAATAGTGCAAATTGAGTTCACTTTAAGGGTTAGGGTTAGGGAATCATGGGAACTGTAGTTTATTGTGGCACCAGAGCTCTCTGACAGAGAAGGCTCAATGTCTCAGAAAAAAACCCAATTCCCACGATTCCCTAGCACTAACCCTAACCCTTAAAGTGGACTCAATTTGCACTATTTCTGGCAGTCTGCAAAGGCTTTTTGTCCCAACTAACCAGTCCCTTATTTTATTGCAGGGGTAGGCAACCTTTCCCCTTTAAGGGCCGAGGGACTTCAGTTCCCAGAAGCCTCAGCCATGTTGGCCAATAGTCCCATGTTGGCCAATAGCTCCTGGGATTCTGGGAGCTGAAGTCCCTCGGCCCTTAAAGGGGAAAGGTTGCCTACCCCTGTTTTATTGGGTCAGTTTTAGCTAGGACTGACATTGGATTTAGATGAATGTTTCATTCTATAGTTCACCACAAAGTGTTCTGAGATGTGGTTCACTTTTTAAAACGAGAAATAACTGCTAGAAAACTTTAGGTGTTCTTCTGTCAAGATTCATATTTTCCAACACTGTGTAATTATTTCACCAGAAAACCTCTGGTCCCATGAGTAGCACTGAAAACTGAAGAGGGAAGAAATGTCATAAACCTGCCATTGCCACTAATGCCTTGGGATAATTTTGGCCAATTTAATGCCTCTTTCCATTTGGTAGAACCAAAGAAATAATTGTGTCTTCCAAGAGTGGCATAGTGATGAATGCAACAAGTATGTTGATCTTACCATGCAGTCTGTGAAAGCAAAACAGGCAGGTTATGTGATGTTGCATTGGTTTAACATCTGTTGATGTGGGAGTAACACATCTGGAAGGAGACTGGCCTATAAGGTGGCTGAAATAGGATCCAAATTGCTGTCCTTATTTGCAGTTGTCACAGTTCAAACAAATTAGGGACTGCTTACTTAACATGATACAAATGTAAATTGAATTCATATAGTTCAGAGGTAGAGAATGTTTAGGCTGCATGTGGCCCAGAACCCAGATTTGCAATTCCTGAAGCTGCCCAGAAAAAAAAATGTTCCATTTTTCTGCAAGATTTGTGAGTAAAAATAACTCAAATTGTGCCCAAAGCTCCCCTTCAATGTTCAAGAATACTTCAGTAATGGCTCCTTAGAGTTTCTTTTTCCTTCCTAACCCAGCCAAAATGTTGACTGGAACTGATGCATCTGCATTCAAGAAAAAGAAGATATTTCGAAGCATGGGGGAGGGGAGGGAAGAATTGAAATTGGCCTTGGCCTCCATACAGTTGCTCACACTTGACATAGTGAAAGCAAAACTGCATTACAGGAAAAAGTTTTCTTCTTACTGAAAGAGCTCTAGACTGTTTTAAAGAGCATCAGCAATTGTACAGTCATCTCTTCGTATCCTCGGGATAAGAAAAGTCCCATTGTCACTTATGACAACCACCTGTGAATGGTTGTCACCATTCAGAAAAACAGGTTTAAGGCAGACTTACAATATAATTACTTATTAACAACCATTATTTTTATATGTATTAAATGAAATACATAATATTGCAAAGGAAGCAAAGTGAAAATAAAGATGTAATTTTTCCGCCATCCAAGTTTATGGCCCGCCTAAAATCATGGACCTTGGGTTAAGAACCCCTGATCTATATGCAGCCTTATAGCCTAACCATGTCTGTTTGTCCTGTCGGTTTCAGTCAAAAATGTTGTGTCTCTGTCTCATTTTCAGGTACGAGCTTCCAACTTGCAAGATCTTGTATACAAAAATGGCCAGGCAGGGATTACTAAGGCTACTGTCTCAATCACCTTTGATAATTTTGACAAGAAGCAGAGTCCACTAGGATTTGAGAATCATGATGAGATTACAGTTACAAGACAGGTGAGCCAGTATTGGTTTCTAAATATTGATAGCCTCACCTCACTGTGCAAATACAAACATTTAAAATGTGTATTATGAACTGTTATTACTCTTGGGAGTACAGGCGGCACATCCCACTGTATGTGCTAAGTGGTCTACCTGCCTGAGTATCTAGGAAAAACAAAATTGGTACATAATAGCCTTCTTTCTTTCTTCTTTCCTTCAGGTGGTGATAGGAGGTAGAAATAAATATCTTATCAATGGTGTGAATGCGAACAATACTAGAGTACAGGATCTTTTCTGCTCTATTGGATTGAATGTCAATAATCCTCACTTTCTTATTATGCAGGTACAGTATATATGTTTTTAAATCTAGTCCCCATTCTTCCTCCTCCTTCTAACGTGCTCCATATTGCATTAGTTGTTTTAGATTATGAATCTGCAGGCAGGGAGGTAAGTTATCCTGTCCACATACCTGAGAATATGGCCTATTAAATTCAGTGGAGCTGTTGTGTGTCAGTATGTATAGGACTGTGCTTAGTAACTTCCAAACCTTTTGTGCTGTAGCCAGTCTCCTTAGATTTTCTATAATAAAAGTGATGTCTTGCATGTGAACTTGAATGCTTTCAAAATACACCAGTTCATAAACATCCTTTGTTTCAGCTAGAATCTGGATATCTGAGTTACTTGCTGCTTAAATTTCAAATAAATATATGTAAATATAAGTGGAACTGAACTGGTTGAATAAAAATTATAATCATCTATTCAACTGTTAAATAGTTGTTTTAAAAAGCACATTATTTTTGAATCACGTATTAAAGGTTTAAAGTTAACAATTGGACAATGCCCATAAGTACCGACAAATCCCTATAATACAAGGGCTTTTCTAAGCTTTTAGATGTACCAGCAAACATCCTTTCTACTACGTTGGTGGGGGGTCTCTGGTTTGACTCTTTAAAAAAAAAAAAGATTACTTTCTGCCATTGTAAGGCAATGCAACTTAAATTTGCTGAAACTTTACATTTATTTCTGAAATAGGGTTGACCTCACTGCAGCTGGTAAAAGCAACTTTTCACAGTTTAACATATGCTTACCTTTCAATACCAGCCGTGTTACAAGCATGCTTTTCAAATCAATAATGCTTGACTCTCTGCAAAAAGTCTACCTTCAATAAAATACGGATTAATGACCATTTGAGTGTTGCAGTATTCTGTGAAATATTGCTTTAGTTAACAAAGATGATGCCAAGCCTGTTTCATAAATAAATGCAGTGGTCAGCAACAGATTACTAAACTCAGAACTTTAATGTTTGACCTGAAGGGAATGTGCTTCTCCAAATCCATCCCTTTTTAAAAAATAATTCCTTCTGTTTTTTTTAAACTCTGTCTGTTACTCCTGCTCAATCCATGATTGCCCCTGTTTGTTTCCTTTCATAAGTATGCATTGATCTGTGCTCACATCTGGAATCTAGTTATCCAGAACCACCACCCCTTTGAAAATTACAAAAAACAAGAATATAGTGTTTTTTCCTGAGTTTCAAAATCCACATTGTGGTAATACAGTTGCCCCTCCCAATTCATGGGGGATCCATTCTGGGCACGCACACACACCATGAAAATGGCGGCTCACAAATATTTGAGCCCTATTTATTAAACTAATGGCATGAGCGCCCATGGCATAAATGCAGGGCCACATGCAAGCGCACGCGGCCATTTAAGCTATAGCCCTTGTCCCTCCCTGCAAAGAGCGAGACCTCGGGCTCAAAGTCCGCGGATGGGGAGGGACAACTGTACTTCCAACCAAAATGACCCCCAAAACTGTGAAGCTTTGTCAGATAAAGAGGTTACACAAAAGCAAGTGAGGGAAAATGAGGGTGGGGGATGAATTTATGAATTTATCTCAAAGGTCTGCATGCTGTATTGAGATCTCCTGGGTGGAACTAAGTGCAGGCTTTCAGATAGAGCCGCTTAGATATTAAATGTCATCCAAAACGACCCCTAGATGTGCTGACAACAGGAAAGGTAAATCCAAAAATAGCAATATTTATTCTCCATTTTCAGAAATATTGATAATCACCCCCTCGAAAACTCAAGACTGTCTCTATTCAGCATAAAACTCATTGACGCCTATGCAGAAAGAGAAAGCAGAAATTCCTTAGGCAGTCTTTCTGCCAAGATAGGCAAAGTGTGTCTTCTTATGGCTGTTTCTGCAATTCCCAAAAGGTTTCCAAACTAAGGGAAGAGCTGTCCTAAAATGGCCAATAGCCCACCCTAATAGCACCCTCTAGAAAGGTGATACTGCTTGTTTTGCTCCAAAATCCCAAAGTAGGCTTTTGGAGTTCTGTTGGCCATTTGGGGGCAGCAAAATCGTCCCTCTTGGTGGGTCCCATAGGTGGAGCCAATGTGGCAGTTGCCCATTCTTGACCTATAGCATAAAAGTTGGAGATAATTCTAGTTGTGGAATCAGGTGAAGCAGTTTGGTAGAGGGAATTCTCCACAGACCCAATATGGATTTTGGAATTTGTCTTACCGGTGGGTGTGTGAGTGTGCACCTTCAAGTCAGCTTTTGACTTTTGGTGACCCCATGAATTCCATAGGGATTTTTGTCTTCCTCAGAAATATAGGGTCTTTGCAGATTGCCAGAAATAGTGCAAATTGAGTCCACTTTAAGGGTTAGGGTTAATGCTAGGGAGTCATGGAATTTTTTTTTTCCTGAGACATTGAGCCTTCTCTATCAGAGAGCTCTGGTGCCACAATAAAATACAGTTCCCATGATTCCCTAACCCTTAAAGTGGACTCAATTTGCACTATTTCTGGCAGTCTGCAAAAGCCCATAGTCTATAGCACCTGCTATTCCTTGGTGATTTCCCATTTGAGTACTAGCCAGCACTGAGTGCTTA
This sequence comes from Phrynosoma platyrhinos, assembly GCA_020142125.1. Classification (NCBI taxonomy): domain Eukaryota; kingdom Metazoa; phylum Chordata; class Lepidosauria; order Squamata; family Phrynosomatidae; genus Phrynosoma; species Phrynosoma platyrhinos. The sequence goes on from CM034703.1 coordinate 112,177,514, forward strand.
GCTTCTAAGATCAGACAGAGATCTGGTGCCCTTGGGATATTTAAGCAAGTACATGTACTTTAGTATTTTCCTGAGCTATTTTCTTTCCAAAACACTTTGTGATACTAGGAAAATGAGGAATCATTCATTTCCACGTAACCATTGTTGAATCAGTGAGGATCTAATTCTCCCAGGGGCTTTAAGTCCACCCAGCGCTTGAGTGGCGGGAATATAAAACCTTGTTTTGGAATCCTCTTCCTGGCTGTAAGTGTATGTCCCTATTCAAATGCCCCAAAGTGCCACACTTGCTAGTTATAGGAGCTCTGCTCTACGCTTCACCAATTACAAGTCAATAACTCTGACTCAAAGTATAAAAATTATTAAAATCTAAATTAATGGAACAATATAATGGAAGATGGAAAATGTGTCGATAAAGGCAGAATGTAATGCCAGTCTTAATAGAACTGCACTGGCTGCCAATACGTTACTGGTGTGAATTCAATGTGCTTGTGATGACATTTAGAGAACCAGTGTGACGTAGTGGTTTGAGTGTTAAGACTACAACTCTGGAGACCAGGATACAATTCCCAGCTGGGCCATGAAGCCCACTGGGTGACCTTGGGCAAGTCACATACTCTCAGCCTCAGGGAAAGGCAATGGCAAACCTTTGAACAAATCTTGCCAAGAAAACCCCAGGATAGGTTCACCTTAAGGTTGCCATAAGTCAGAAACAACTTTAAGGCACACAATAACAACGTCAAGTGATGACACTTAAGGCTCTAAATGGCTTGGAACTTACCTCAATACTTGAAGGAATATCTCCCCCCCCCCCCATATTTGCCTGCCAGAGGATTAAAATCAGCTGGGGGGGGGGCTCTTCTATGTCCCACCAGCGGGATCAATGGAATGGATTGAGATCAATGCGATTAATGGAGTTGAATACCCTCCCCTGGATTTCCAGTTGTCACCATGTTATGTCATTTAGCCGCCATACCAAATATGGTGTACAAATGTAGTATTAAAATCTTTTAAAATCTTTTAATTTATTGCTGCAGTTCAATATGTTTTTATTTTGTTTATTTTATTGTTTCAAGCTGTGTAATTTGTTTTAATGCTTTTGCGAGCCACCCTGAGATCTTTGCTATAGGGTGGAGTATAAATATTTTAATAAACAAATCAATAAAAATAAATAAGATTGTTGACTAATAGTGTTTTTTTTCCTTAACATTTAGGGGCGCATTACCAAAGTTCTCAACATGAAGCCTCCAGAGGTAAGCATTATGTTTTTTTATGTCCATGATACTTTTAAAAACTAATTGAGCTGAGATTAAAATATGTGTCATTCTTGTAGATTCTGGCTATGATTGAAGAAGCAGCTGGCACAAGAATGTATGAATGCAAGAAAATAGCTGCCCAGAAGACAATAGAGAAAAAAGAAGCAAAGCTTAAAGAAATTTGCACGGTACTAGAATGAGTCAAGATTGACTCAAGGGCAGTTGACAACAAACGAACTTTGTAATTATTTTGTTCCATTTCACTGCTGTTGCTTTTCAGAAATAAGATAGCTGATAAAGTTTTTTAAACAGATTTGATAATTTAAGGAGATGTTGATACTGACCCTTATACCTCATTCCCAGTCTTAAAGACTTCCTTGTTCCTTGCTTTGTATATACATATCTACTTTAAAGTTGTCTTTCAAGTTATGGCAATCCTATGAATTTCATAGCATTTTCTTAGGCAAGGAATGCCATTGCCTTCCTCTGAAATTTAGCCTACAGCACCTTGTGTTCTTTGATAGTCTCCCTTCCAAGTACTGTCCAGACTTGACCCTGCTTAGCTTCCGAGATCCCTGGTGTCTTCAGGTTATTTAGGCCTTCTTAACTTTTAATTCTATTTTTTTTTATTAAAGTCAATCATGACTGCCATCTGCTTAAAGTATAATGAAAACATTTGGGAAAATAGAAAATAAAATGTTCTGGGGTTTTATTTTACAGATTTTGGAAGAAGAAATCACACCCACTTTGCAGAAATTGAAAGAGGTAATTCGGATTTAAACCACAAATGTTTTGTTTTGCAATCTTGCAAGTTGACTCAAAAGTGATTCTCTTTGTGTTCCAGGGAGCTTCCTATCTGATAAATACATTTAGGATCTCAGCCAATGTCCATCTTTTCTCTCTGAGTCTGTCTTTTTAAAATATTGTTTCAAAATTTGATGTGAACTTGTGGTCATAGAGGTTTTTAACTTGCTACAACAGCTGCCTGAGTGTTTTGAATAAGGCTGAATTCCAAAGCTTGGGAAAGCTACTTTTTAGATTTTAACTCATAGAATCCCCAGCCAGATTCCCCTTGTGGCCACTGGCAAGGGTCTTCTGGGAGCTAATCCAAAAGCTCTGTTAATCTTGTTCCTGTCATTTAATGGTTATAAGCATGACAAACATTCTATTGGGAAAGATTCCTTAGCAAACAAATGTAGAATGGGACTTGGGCAGCCTTTCCTTGAAGTGAATTATTAAAGATCATAAAGAAAAAATGGTGCAAGTATTATGTGATTTTATTGTTTTTGATATTCAGTGATACACACCACTCTGGAACAAATTTAAGTGAAGGATGGAATAAATTTCTTTTAAATGAGTAGCTTGCAATATCATTTAACCTGGACCCTATTTTGCTTCTCTCTTTTTAATAGACAAAATGGATTCTGATGTGTGTACTTCATTTCTCTTACTCTGGAGAGAAAGTCAAATGGGCCCATATATTGGAGGGATATTTTCTCAGTCAATATCTGACTGAGCTTTCCTGTAAAATTTATATTGAGCCATACATTCTATTATTTTACTGGGCAAAAGATGTGTGTGGAATTCCACACATGCCTTGGGACTTCTCCTTCAGCCCTATGTGTCCTTCCAAAATCTGCTCTGGAGTTTTGTCTGTTCTTTTAAAGCAAAGTGTAAATTGGGAGGGGAAAATCATCTCCCCATTGTTCTGCTGAGGAAAGCTTATCTGTTGGTGGATGTGCTGAATTGATAAAGCCCATCATTTCATCTTGGCTCTGAATGATGTCTTATCATATTGGTTGCCTTGTGCAGGAACGATCCTCCTATTTGGAGTACCAAAAGGTTATGCGAGAGATAGAACATCTGAGTCGTCTGTATATTGCATATCAGTTTGGATTAGCTGAAGAAACCAAAGCACATTCTGCTGATGTGCTAAAGGAAATGGAAGACAATATTTCAAAATGTCAAAAAAAGATAGCTGAGAATGAGAATGCAGCGAAGGAACTCAGCAAAGAAATATCAGAAATGGAAAAGAAAAGGGATCAAGTAAGACCTGTTAAGCTGTTCTTGAAATCTGCTGTTACAGGGAATTAGCAATCAATTTTGTCTCAAGTTTGAATACAATAGATTTCTTTTATGAAATATGTACTATCTATTCATTTCCATTTCACTGACAATTACATTAGTTCGTTTTAAGCAATAAGCAGTTGTGTAGTGTGTGAGTTCTTCACTTTAGGGCAACCAATAGCTACATTCTAATATATCTTAGAAATACAGCCAGCCCTCCATATGCATGAGTTCTGCATATGGATTCAACCAACCACAGCTTGAAAATATTTTTTGAAAATATATTTTGAAAAGAAAAACATTCCAAAAAACAAACCTTGATTTTGCCATTTTATATAAGGGAAACTGTGTTACTATGCCAGTGTATATAATAGAACTTGAGCATCCATGGATTTTGGTATCCACAGGGGATCTTGGAACCAAATCCCAGATACCAAGGGCCTACTATAAATAAAAATAACTGAACAGATGTAGTAAGGTTATAATTTGAGACTACCAAACACTCTCTGTTTCAAGAACCCTGAATTATGGAGGCTGAGGTAGACCACTTTGTAGGCTAGGCTCTTATAGAGGCTCTCACCAAAAACCAGTCTTCTAAGCTGACAATTTGCCCAAAGCAGTGATCCCAACAATATGGCTGTTAGTTGGGCTGTTCCTGAAAAGCAAATTATACTATAGGGTTTGCAAGGTAAAACTTCAAAGAATTTCATGTCTCTGTCTCAGCTGGCATGGAGTCATCCAATGAGTTGTGCTGTTCATAACAAACAAGATTATTCTTTATCATTGTTCCTGAAGGAATTTAGGGACTTTTCCCCAGGACAGTTTCCCAAAACACAGTATATTATCCCTCCTTTCCTCTCCACTTTCTGGTGAAATCATTTCTGTCTGTGAGACACGTTAAGTGGACTGACACCTTTCCAGGCATACTTGCAAATATATAGAAGGCTTGGCTAACAGTTGGTATATCTTTAGGAATTTGGTGGTGTGCTTCATTCACTTGAAGAAGCTCTTGCTGAAGTTCAGAGAACTGATACCAAAGTGCAAAGTACTCTGGACATCAAAAAGCAAAACTTGCAAAGTGAAGAAAAAAAGCATAAAGAGCTGGTGAAATGCATGGAAGAGGTAAGTGGAGGTACATTTTTGTTTTGTTAAAGTATATGTTATTTCTCCCACAGCTATGCTTAAGATTGCTTCAAAATTACAAGTACAGAAGGAGTGGGCAATATGACCTCTCACTACAATCCATGATCTAAATTCTGTTCAAAGACATAGCCATGTTGGTCTGGAAAATCAGTATGCAAAGAGTATCTGAAAGAGAGAAGGTGGTAGCATGAGCTTTGGTAGACTTCAGTCTACTTCCTCAGATGCATGGGGTGGAATGGGAAGTCCAGAGATAGACATGTGTAAGTAGGCTGTGTGTGAGAATGTCCATAGAAATGTAAAACTTTGTGGGTATGGAAATTCAGTTTTATAATGTGATTGTCATTGGGGGACAAGGCAACAGGAAGGATGTTGCCTAAAACCAAGGTGAGTAGGCATGAATGAGTATTGGAATGTTGTGTGGGAAGTAGAAAGGAGATGTGATAAACTGGCTAAAAGCACCCTCATGAGGTGGGGTGTTAACCAGTGCTATAATATGTGTAGTGTGCCACTCAATCCTATTTTTAGACTAGAATAGAGCCATTAAATCAATCAGATTTGCCTGTGTTGACAGTTGATTCAATAGGTCAGCTTTAGTTGGGATTAGCCAACAAGATTCCAGCCCATGTTTGTTATGTACCATATCACAACCTGCTGTTGAATAGTCCCTAGGTTTCAAAACCTGATTTTAAATCAAAAGGGATTGCTGTATTTAGCCTCTGTATTCAGCTGTCATCAGATTCTGCTCTTAAGCAACAAAGCTGGGGTAGAGAGGAAGGTTTCATATGTCATCACAGCAATGAAGCAGGGAACCAGCAATCCTAACTCAATCTACGCAGAGGCAAGTCCCACTGAGTTCAATGGAGCTCATCTGTACCTGCTTGAGAATGACCCCATTGAACATATTGGGACTTAATTCTACATAGAGATGTCCAGGAGTACTTTGAAGTGAAATAGGCTCTAACAACAAAGGTTGTGTTTTCACTATCAAGCCTCTTGGGTGCACAGAGCAGATTGTTCAGTTCTTTCGATCCAGGCTAGAGGTAGAGCTGGACTATAAAGATTATTTGGTATTGCTTCATGTTAGCCTGGAAAAGGTTTTTTTTTTTTAACAGAAAGGTTTGCTGCTGGACTTTGTACACTAGGTTCAGCTTTGTGGTTTTCTATGCAGCTGGGCTGCTTAAATTTGTGTCAGATTATTTCCTCTTAAATTGGTATCTTAATTTATATACATGTTTTCCTGTAGGATTCTAAAGCTGTGGCCTCAAAGGAAAAAGAAGTCAAGAAGATAACAGATGCGTTGAGTGCTTTTCGTGAGGCCAGTAATAAAGACACTGAGGCCTTGGCTGCTGCGCAGCAGCATTTCAATGCTGTGTCAGCTGGTCTGTCAAGTAGTGAAGATGGAGAAGATGCCACTCTTGCTGGACAGATGATGGCCTGCAAGAATGATATAAGCAAAGCACAAACAGAAGCTAAACAAGTAAGCATCTGTACTTACCTTTCTTCTTACAGCGGTATTCCTATGTCATCCTGAAGGTTTTTGTAGGAGTGCCACTAAAGAAAGCAGGAATTAGATGATAGAAGCACAAGCAACAGTAAGCAAAAGCGTGCCAGGATAAGGAACCAATGAAAGAGAGTTCCCTCTAGCAATATATCAACTAGCACTATGAAAAAATTAGCCCTTTCCCAAAGGCCAACCCCTACTCCCATCTTTTTTAAATTTCACTTCCCAAAATTAACTTTATCCTTTTCATTGTAATGTATTTACAATGCAAAATGATTTGTTTCTTTTTTAAAAACTGGAAGAGCACATAGTTTTAAAAGGCACAGAAAGTGTTCTCCTGTGATTATGTAGTTAAATATTTTAGATGCTTCATGTTCCACTGTGGATAATGTATTTAGTCAGCATATCTGGCAAAACATCAATAATCTTAATCTAAGCTTTTTCTGGGCCTGCTTTGGGTTTTATTATGATCTGCTGTGAGAATGTAATGAAACAATTGGTTGCATGCAGTCAACAGATTCATCGCTTGATTATTTTGGTGACTGCAATGATAACTAAAGGTGTAATCCTACACATATCTACTTGAAAGTGTCTGAGTTCTATGTGAATGACCCCCAGGTAAGTTTGTAGAGGACTGCAGCCTCAGTTAACAGTTACAATTCAAGTCTTAGGCATGTCCTGGTTTCTCATTGTAGGCACAAATGAAGCTGAAACATGCGCAGCAGGAGCTCAAGACTAAACAAGCTGAAGTGAAGAAAATGGATAGTGGATATAAGAAAGATCAAGATGCTTTTGAAGCAGTCAAAAAGCAGAAGGAGAAACTAGAAAATGAAATGAAGAAGCTGAACTATGAAGGTATGCTCAAGTCTTCTCAAATGAAGCAATGGATGCAGAGTGAAGGGGGGAGAGAGGAATACAGTGGGCCCTCCCCGTTCCAGACCCCCCCCCCGAAAATGGAGACTCGCCAATATTCAAGCCCCATAGGCTTGAATGGGGCATGTTATTGCAGGCACGCATGAGCACACGGCCCATTGATCTTAATGGACGTCCTCCCTCCGTGAATATTCAAAACTGCAGATCTCAAGTCTGCAAGAATGGAGGGACGACTGTATAATAAATGAGAAAAACTTGTAGAGATATTAAGATAATATACCAAGTGCACGAAGCTACTGAAACAGGAGGCTGCTCAGAACTGCTTGGCTGCCATTGCCTCCACCTCCTTACAGTGGTCCAGATAAATATGAATATTTGAGAGTATAATATCCACCTTTTAAGAAACAGATGATGTTGAAAACAAATGTGACCAGTTGCAGAAATGTATGTTACCCATAATGTGTATTTAGAACAGGTGGGCAACTGAGAAGGGGGAAGGGGCCCATGTTTAGACCCTGGTTATCTGTGTTGTTGCATTTTAGTGTGCCAGAATGATGTCATGTCACTTCTAGCTATAGGACTTAAATATCCTAAAGGCACCAGATCCTGTCTGATCTTGGGAGCTAAGCAGGGTCAGTTCTGCTTAGAATTTGGATGGAAGACCATCAACAAATACCAGGTTCTGTAGGCTGTATTTCAGAGGAAGGAACTGGCCAAACCACCTCTGAATATTCTTTGACTGAGAAAATCCTATGAAATTCATGGGTCACCATTAGTTGACAGGTGATTTAAAAACACATACACACACTGAAATTTAAGATGGTGAGGTATGCACACACACTATTGCATATGTACCTTATTTTCCTGCGTATAAGACTACTTTTTTACCTGCAAAATCTGTGGCTAAAGTGGGGGGGGGTCGTCTTATACGCGGGTCGTCTTATACGCCGGAAAATACAGTACAAAAAAGTGCGTGTGATGAGCAGAGAAACAGGACTGGTATATGGGATGTTTAACATGGGTATGGTTCAGTTTAAAGTGGAACTTAAGGCCTTTGCAGACTACCAGAAATAGTGCAAATTGAGGCCACTTTAACGGTCAGGGTTAGTGCTAGGGAATCATGGGAATTGTTGTTGTTTTTCTGAGACACTGAGCCTTCTCTGTCAGAGAGCTCTGGTGCCACAATAAAATACAGTTCCCATGATTCCCTAACACTTAAAATGGACTCAATTTGCACTATTTCTAGCAGTCTGCAAAGGCCCTTAGTTATTTCTGGCACATAAATCAAAGTTGTTACCAGTTTCACACATTTTGTGAAAGTGCTGTCTGAGCTGTGCGTTTGTCTCCATGCCAAAACCTTGTAAACGGTACACAGAGGATTTCTGTTTTACCTATGTGTTGGCTCTTCCAGATAAAAAAGAAGAAAACCTTTTAGAAAAACAAAGAGAGTTGTCTCGTGTAGTTAACCGCTTGAGAGAATCCTATGAAGTTTTAATGACCAAGTTCCCCAATCTGCGTTTTGAGTACAGGTAAAGCTATGGAACAAGTTGAAACAACCTTCCCATGACCTATGCCCAACCAGCATAGTGAATGGCCAAGATTGGAACTGATAGTGAATATTCTGGAATACAGCAGGTAGATCAGGGTTGGGCAACGGGCAAGTCTGGGGCTCCTTTTTTTAATATTGGGATTCTCCAGGGATATCATAAATTGCCTAAAATGCTAAAAGGCAGGGCAAGGAGGGTACTGACAGTGGCCCTGTCTCCACTTCTGGTTTGGCAAGACTGCTAGTTCTTGATGTTAAACAAAACAGATGGGTCTGCTACCTATTTAAATGATGAATTGTCATGCCTGGAGGCCTTTTTGTTTAAGAAATAGTGGAGTTTAGATGCGTCAAGAGCTGCATAAACCACCAGAGGGTGGGTACATGACCCACACTCTGCCCATCCCTGAGGTAGAAGAAAGTTGCATTCTGATGCCTTCTGTTGAAACAAGGAAGTGGAGGGGAATCCATGCCTCAGTTCAGGAGCTATTTATTCATTTTAGCCAGGCTGTACTTAGCAGCAGTGGAATTTCTAACTATGTCAATTTGTTTTAAGGGATCCAGAAAAAAACTGGAACCCAGATCATGTCAAGGGGCTTGTGGCGTCTCTGATTACTGTGAAAGATGTCTCTACAGCAACAGCACTAGAAGTGGTTGCTGGCGGTCGACTGTACAATGTAGTAGTGGACACAGAGGTATGTTTCTCATAGATTTAGTTAATTAAAAGAGAAATACACAGCATGTTACGGACATTCCACACTTTAAGTTGCTGCGCATGTGCAGATAAAACCCATTTGTGTGATTCGCAGAGACCACGAAGAAGAAATACACAGCATGTTAAGAACATTCCACACTTTAGGTAGCAGCAAGCTAAATCTGACCACAAATTTAGTATAGTTCACTGCTTCTCAGTCTTTGGTCCTCCAAATATTAGGACTTCAACTCCCAGAAGTCCCAGGCAGTTTGGCCAGTGGTCAGGAATTCTGGAAACTAAAACCTCAGATCTCTGGAAGACCAAAGTTCCAAAACCACTGGTGTAAGTGACACTTACCTATATCCAGTCCTATTTCTCGTGGTTTGTGCAAATATATCATGCACCACTTTGCAAATCTGTTTTACTGAATTGTGCATTATGTTTTTACCAGAACTTGGGGGAAATTTTTTTAAAAAAACTTTGGAAAAATAACTCTTCCAAACTCTGGATTTCAGGTGTGCACACAAGAAGGTAATGTGTGAAGTCAAGTTGTTAATAATCTTAATAATCCCCATCCATGTGCGTATATTAGCTTGGTTAGAACTAGCCTTTATGTTTTAACCAATCTGAAGCTTTTAACCTCTCAGAAGGCGTTTTATGTTACTACTGTACAAATCTATTATCATTTTAATACTTAACTATGAATTAAAGCTATTAGCACATAAGTACAAGCAATTTCTGACCTTTGTTCCTTTCTATATTAGGTTACTGGCAAAAAACTGCTAGAAAAAGGTGAACTGAAGCGTCGCTACACCATTATTCCATTGAACAAAATCTCTGCGAGATGTGTTGGGAAAGAAGCTGTCAAGGTGGCCAAATCCTTGGTGTGTAGTGTATGGATAACTACTTTGATGATTAATTTTCTTACAGTAGATTTTACAGTTCTGTTTTCTGTTAGATTTCTTCTCACTTTAAGGTTAAAATGCCTCTATTGCAGGCTGTATACGTGGCTTAGAGTGGTTATGTTGAGACTGGGGCTGCTGCCATACTCCAGAATTAATGTAGCTTGACACCACTTTAATCGTCATGGCTCCATCCTATGGAATCATGGGATTTGTAGTTTATTGTGGCACCAGAGCCCCTTTGACAACGAAGATTAAACAAAAATACACATTCCAGAATTCCATAGCACTAAGCAGTTAAAGTGGTGTCATTAATTCTGCAGTGTAGATGCAGCCAGGGACGCGTGACTGGCTAATATGCTTTTTCCCTTCCATCCTGCAGTCTTCCATGCCATTTACTCCAAAGGGTATCCCAGACTTCATGATAAGGTTTTCTGAGGACATGAGTGCCTGCAGCTCAGGAAAGGAGTTGCCATTCCTCTTATGGAAATAGTTCTGTCAGTGTAATAACCCCATTGGATTCAGCTGTTTAACTCAGTGGTTCCCAATTTTTTCTATGCCCTACACAGAAAACGTTTAATGTTCGCACCCCCTACAAAAATAATATCATAATTGAAGAAGTCTGCATTTTAATATTTTAACCAAAAATTGAATCAGACATATCCAGGGCTAATTGTGTTGTGTTGACCATATAGCAATGTACAATAACATCCAAAATCCACAAAACTGATATCTTTATTGGACCAACCAAAATGCATAATACAGTGGTACCTCTACTTACGAAATTAATTCGTTCCGACAGCCATTTTGTAAGTAGAAAATTTCTTAATTAGAAGCAAATTTAACATTGAAAAGGTCTAATCCGTTCCAAGCCCCCAGATTCAAGCTACAACTCAATACAAATGTATAATACAGGGTTATTTCATTAAGTACCTCTAATACAAACATGTTACATTACCCTTAATGAACAAAAAACATAAAAAATGAGTTGCAGGACTAATGTAAAGAATAAAAAAGAGTTTCATTTACCTTTTGGGTCGGCCGGCTGTGCGATGGCAGTAGTGAGTGAGAGAGAGGAGACGACAGAGGAGGAGGAGGAGACATTCAAACACACCCAATTTTAAAAAAATTAACAAATTTTAACTTTTAACTTTTTTAACTGGAGTTCTAAAGGCAAAAAAAAATCACAAGCCCAAAACACAGTCCTGGAGTTCTAAAGGCAAAAATATCACAAGCCCAAAATACAATCCTGGAGTTCAAAAGCCACAAGTCCTACCTTCCTGGATCTCAGAAGCCACCAATTTCACTAGCCACACTTCCTTTCCTCTTTTGCAAGCCCAAATGCCTAACTGAATTTCGCTAGGCAAACACTTCCTCTTTCGCTAGCCAATACAGTGCTGCTTTGCTTGATTTTGCTAACCAATGGGATGCCACGAAATTCAAAAAGCAGCTCCTTTGCACCAATTTCGTAAGTTGAACAAATTCGTAAGTAGAAGCAAAATTTATCTGGAGGCGTGTTTTGTAAGTTGAATTTTTTGTAAGATGAAGCATTCGTAAGTAGAGGTTTGACTATACATTTCAACACTCCACTGGCTTTTTCATCAGGCAAAAATCATACAGGAGAAAGAAAGGAAAGTGACAACATTAGTCATAGGCTTGCATTTTTCAAGATTTTGTGGTTCTCCTTAATTCAGATGGTATAGAGGGGTACAACAAGCGCAACATCACGACAAAATGCAGGCCTGTGACTAACATCACTTTTTAATTTTTTTTCCTCCTGTATGATTTTTAACACCCTTGCCTGATGAAGAAGTCAGTGGAGCTTCAAAAGCATGCAATATGTATATTGTGCATCTTGATTGGCCTAATAAAGATATTACTGTTTTGTGGATTTTGGATGTCATACAATACTGTGAGTGAACAAACTGAACTTTTTAAAAAAAATTAACTCAGTGCTTAAACTGCAAATCTTAACTGAGCAATTAGATTCTAATTTATTCAAAAACAAATGAGGATGACTTGTGACTCTTCACTTGAGGACAAAAGCCACTCTTTGTCACACTCCCTGAAATCCTGTTTTGCAGTACCTGAGAATGCAGGCATCCCATGTTGGGAACCCCAGCTTTAACTGAACAGTAGGTTGTGGAGAGATCATGGGACAACTACTCTAATCTAAAGAGTATGCTGATGAATGTGCTGCTTGGGGGCATTTAGGCACTGTAGTCCCAAAAAATAACATTTTCAAGCTCAGCACTCTTCCAGTATTTCTGTCTGAAATCATGCTTTGATTTGGGGGAATAAATCTTTTGAGTCTGGCTCTACTATCACTATCCTTAAAATCTTAATGTAGCGTTTATGGTTTTCTTTTCACCTTTAGGTTGGTGATAACAATGTCCATGTAGCCCTGAGCCTGGTGGGTTATGAGTCTGAAATTCAGAAGGCCATGGAATATGTCTTTGGAGGTACATTGGTTTGCGACAGCATGGATAATGCCAAGAAAGTTACTTTTGATAAAAGGGTTATGACCAAAACTGTCACTCTTGGTGGAGACACGTTTGATCCTCAAGGCACACTCAGCGGAGGTAACTGCTACCTTTCATATTTCATTTTTCCTTTCTTATTACCCAGTTTGGGCTAAATCCAGCTTGTGTTCTATGCAGAATAAATCTGTTAAAATGAATGGGACCTTTAAATCACAACTAACTTAAGTCTCATTTATTTCAACGGATCTGCTATGGGTAGGAATAAAATCTGATTTAGCCTATTATGTCCTTTAAAAATAATTATCTGTCTGTGCTCTACTAAACTGTACAATGGCTTATATACTATTGGTTTGCTGAAGGCCACATCTAATTTCATCCTATTTATGTCACAGGGCAGAGTGGTGGTTCATAATTGGAATCTCTTATGTTTATGTTATAGGCTACAAATGAATTTATGTATTACAATTGAGTTAACTGAGCATCAGTTGCTTATATAACGCAACCATCACTGACCATGCAGGTTTATTGAGCTGACATCACTGCTTTTCAAGGAGTCCAATTTGTATGCATAGTTGTGGAATAACCTGCCAGTTTTGACTGTCTTACATAGAGCTTCATTCAAGTAACTACAACAGTCTCTTTTCTTCCATGAACCAGGTGCAAGATCTCAGTCTGCATCAGTTTTATCCAAGCTTCAAGAGGTGAAAGAGGTTCAAGAAGAATTAAAAGCAAAGGAGGCTGAGCTACAGGTGATAGGAAAGGAACTAGCAAGTCTGCAGGGCACTGCTGAAAAGTAAGTATTGGCTAATTTTGCATTGTAGTAAAAGAATTCCCATACCTGGGATCAAACATTGATAGAAATGGAAGCTGCAGTCAGGAAATCAGAAGAAGACTAAGAATGGGGAGGGTGGCTATGAAAGAACTAGAAAAGATTCTAAAATGCAAAGATATACAACTCAGAACAAAAGTTAAAATCATACAAGCTATTGTATTCCCCATTACCATGTATGGATGTGAGAACTGGACAGTTAAAAAAGATGATAGGAAGAAAATCAATGCATTTGAGATTTGGTGCTGGAGAAGAGTGCTGAGGATCCCATGGACAGCCAAAAGGACAGACAAGAGGGTCCTAGAGCAGATCAAGCTGGAAACCTGTCTGGAAGTCAAGATGGCCAAACTGAAACTGTCATACTTCAGACATCATGAGAAGAGAGGACTCTTTGAAAAAATAATAATGCTGGGAACAGTGGAGGGAACTAGGAAGAGAGGAAGGCCACATGCTAGAGAGATGGACTCTATTAAGGAGGTCACAGGTATGAAGGGGTTGCAGGAATTATGCAGAGCAGTGGAGCACAGAGGGTCTTGGAGATGGCTCATCCAGAGGGTCGCCATGAGTCGAGATTGACTCAAGGGCAGTTAACAAATTTGAACATAGCAGTAGAAAGGAATTTAATTTGAGGACAGTGTGAAGCCCTAGCATGAAAAGCTAAAGCTTAGGAAAATTACCTTCTGGGACTAATCCCCCAGCCAATACTGGGCAGTGGTCAAGCCACCTGGGACATTATGGGAGCTGTAAACAAAAAAAAAGTAGCTTTAAGTCAGAACTTCTTTTCTGGGGGGGGAATTGTAAATAAAAGAAAGAATGTGTTAACTTTTTGGAGGTACTGTACTCTGGAAGCTGCCTGAAGTAGTACACCTCTACATGAATTAAAGAGACCGCAGCAGTAGTATAACAACTGCACTACAAAAACACTAAAATAATTACAAGGTAGTTGTTCTTGTTCTGAGAATTCTAAATAGATACTCATAATGCTAAATAGAAAATTCTACCAATATCCACTCATCTTGTTTTTAAAGGAACAAATATGATTGCATTCAAATGTATTTTTAAATTATTACATTTATTAAGGTATCGTCACTTGAAGCAGCAGTGGGAGATGAAATCTGAAGAAGGTGAACTGTTGCAAACCAAGTTGAAGCAAAGTGCCTACCACAAACAGCAAGAAGAATTAGATACACTGAAAAAAACCATCGGTGAGAAGAAAACAATGGCCATGGCTCTAACTGACTGTATTTACTACTGTAGTTGGTTGGAATCTGTAAACATGTAGAGGGTCTGAATCAACATGTTTTTAATAATTTTTGGGAAAGTCATCAGTAAAATTGAATTCTAGTGTTTACTTGGGAAATTTGTCTCTTCATGATGATATCAAATTATGGATTGTCATGTAACATGATAACACTTCTCCAAAGAGAATCTTCCTTCTAAATCTCCAGTAGTTTTTTACATAGTGAACTCAACTGACATACCACAGTCTTCCCTAACAGATGTTTGGGCTACAACTCCCCTTATCCTTGACCACTGGCTATAATATCAGGTGCCTTGCCAATGCCAGGTTGGGCAGGCTGACAAGCATAGTGGTAATGACAGGAATGTGGTGAACTCTGGCCATACTATTCGAGTGAGTCCATTCTGTCAGCATTATAATGCCAGTAATGTACAGTGAAAACCCTTGATGGCTATTGATGTCCACAGAAGGCTGATAACATTCACCCAAGTAGGAACACTGAACCTCCTATACTCCAGCTTCCAGCAAGTGTCTCCCACCAAGATGGATAATACTTTCCATACAACATTAGTGATATGCTACCATAAATGCTTATGTGGAAAGACACAAAAAGTATGATGCCATCTTATTAAGGTCTTGTTAGACCAATTCTCACCCAGGGCAGGTTACGGTATCAATCTTCCTCAACATAGTGCCTTACAGATGTATTGGACTACAGCTCCTACCATCTCCAACCAGTAGGGCCAATGAGTATGTTGGTTTTGGTTGATGTGAATTGTGTTCCAACACATGTAGAAGTTACCAGGTTGGAGAAACCTACAGTACAAAACTACTATAAAAATTAGCTATTTAAATGAGCAATTTCAGAAATGTTAAGGATTATACAGTATTAACTTGTTTCCTCCTTCAAAGGTGATACACTTCATTTTCTCTCCAGTTTTTTGGGGGGGGGGACTTTTTACTGGGGAAGGATTATGTTTAAAATATAATTACTGCGGGGGACTTTCCCCCTATATAAAAACCTGAAATCATTCCATTCTGTTTCAGAGGAGAGTGAAGAGACTTTGAAGAAAACAAAAGAGGTACAAAAGAAAGCAGAGGAAAAACTCAAAGTGCTGGAACACAAAATGAAAAATGCTGAAGCAGAAAGAGAGAAAGAGTTGAAAAACGCCCAGCAGAAACTAGATGGAGCCAAGAAAAAGGCTGATGCTTCCAGCAAAAAGATGAAAGAAAAGGAGCAGGTGAAATGTGTTATAGAAGTATACAGAGTGTTTTCACGCTGCAGGTTGTTGAAACTTTTGATTGTCACCAAACTAAGTAGCAGTGTGAAAGTTCACGATGCTTATGGAGAAGGGGTACTAGTTCTGTTTGAGGACTCCTGTTAACTTTTTGTGCCTCTCTAGACATCAACAGTAAACCATGGTTTCGGGTTCAAGAGCTTCCTCCTCTTCACATTGTCAGAAAGAGGAGAGTGTAAGCTTCTATTATTGATTTAAATTAACAAACTGGTTAATTTAAATAATGGCACCTTTGAAACAAGCCAGTTTCCAATAAAATGGTTATAAAGCTAACATGTTTCAAGAAACCATTATTTTGCTTTATATCTGATATAAAGCAGGATGTAAATATATTAATAAAGGGAATAAGTGTGACCACAGTTTAGGATTATCTTAAAATCATGGCACAGAATCACTTGCAGCAAGACAAAATTTTGTTACAGGCACACAGGAGCTCCTTGGCAAACATTTTGATGTGATTCTGTTTCCTTGAAGACAGAAAGTATGAAAACCAGTGTTCTCTGAGAAGCTAGTGTACACTATTCCTTTGGTGTGAGGAGGGACACACACAGTAGGTTATACTTATCACTCAGAGAAAGAGACGGAAAAATCATATGATCACTTTGCTGTCTAATGGGTTTCCTCGAGACCCTTTCCCTCCCTGATTCATTTTAATCGCAGCTAATATTTGGAGCACATTCATTCCCTCTCTTTCTCCTGTTCCCTGTTATTCCTTTACGTTTTCATTAGATTAGAATGGTATAGTGATTTGAGCATAGGACTTGAATTCTGGAGAGATCGGGGTTTGATTCTCTGCTTACCCAAGGAAACCTATTGGATGGCCTTGGGCATGTCACACACTCAGCCCCAGAAAAAAACCATGATAGGATCACCATAAGTCAGAAATGACTTGACGGCACACAGCAACAACAACAAACCACCCATACATCTCAGTCCTATGACATAAGCTACATAGGATTCAGTGCAGTTTTCTCCTAGGTAAGTGCGTTGAATTGCTTTTCTAATATTTACTGGCTTTTGTTTGTTCATTCAGGAAGTTGAAGCTTTGGTGTTAGAACTGGAAGAACTAAAACGTGAGCAGACCTCTTATGAGCAACAGATTGAGGCTGTGAATGAAGCTATTAAATCATTCCAAGAACAGATTGAGGTTATATCTGCAGAGGTAGCAAAAAACAAGGTTAGTTTTGCCATTCTGCTTTACTGGAAAACAAACCCCATACCCAACACATTTTGCATCTCAACAGTCTAGCAATCTTTCAAGATAATTGATGCTCCTCCTTGGCAACCAGCTTTTGTTGCTTTGAGCAAACGGTTTGAGGTCATGATCCAGGCCAGCCCCTTGTCCTTAAAGCAGTTTGCTGCATGACAGTCTGCACCCCATTTTCTGTCTCGAGTTGCCACTGGAAGGCCAGGATTTGCCCCTCAAAGGACCAGAAGCTATTCATACTGATTTTTTTTCCCTGTTACATCTGAATATGATTTCCTTGTATTTAAATATTTTAATATATCCCTCAGTTAATGCTAATCCAATCTGGATCTTATGGTTTCAATTGTTGTTTAGGAACACGTGAAGAAAGCTCAAGATGAACTGGCTAAGCAAAAAGCAGTGGTGATGGCTCAGGATAAAGCGATTAAAGCTAAGTCCGCTGAGGTTGTAAAGTACAAAGAACAAAACAATGAATCACAACTTAAGATTAAAGAATTAGAACACAATATCAGTAAACACAAGCGGGAGGCTTCTGATGCGTCTGCAAAGGTATTGTAGCATTATATCTCCTTCTTCAACAGCAATTAAAATTCCAACTCCTGTACTTAAAAAATCCTTTCTTGAAAACAAATTGTTATCAATAGATTCTAGCCCCATGAGTCTCTACAGCCCTCTGTATCCCTGGATTCAGCCATCCACAGCTTGAAAATATTTTTTTAAAAAATCCAAAAAGCAAATCTTGATTTTGCCATTTTATATAAGGGACACCACTTTGCTATACCATTGTATATAATGAGACTTGAGCATCCACAGATTTTGGTATCCATGGGAAGCCCTTAAATAAAACCTTGGAATACCAAGAGCCCATTATATCAATAAGTCAGAGTACATAAAGAATTGCACTGTGACTACAACCACTGTTGGTCTCCTTTATTTATTAAAATCTGTTACCATGCTGTCTCTCCGGGAAATGCAAAAAGGAAACATCCATAGCACCAAAACACTCTTTCCCTCCTAAGGTTCTCCTTCCATATTTTAGAGAAAAGCATGGCTACTATTTTAATCTTATTTTCTTTTTAAAAAAACCCTATACCCCAGATTTTTTTTAAAAAAATTGGGAAAACACTGCCTCAACATATTTAAATTTCTATATCAGATGTATCCCGGGTTTTCTGTCTCCTGTAATCTCCCAGAACAAAGAATGTCTATCCGGGAGTTCTGCCGGGTCAAGGTAGAGCAAGATCTTGTCTTAGGAGAGGGTTGGGGATTTTATGGCCCTCCATATGTTGTTGGACTACAAGTCTAGTATTCCCTTCCTTTGGCTATGTTGGTTAGGGCTGCTAGGATTTGCAATCCAGTAGCACTTGGAGGGCCACATAATTCCTATTCCTGTTTATGAAAAGTAGTTGAAAAATTGCCTCCTTATGTCCTTGTCTTCGCTTGGCCAGGCAGTATAGAAGATGGACCTTGGTTTCTATACAACAGTGACAACATTTCAGAGGTTCACCTTTTCCTCTTGGATTGGTGGTGCTGGCCATGTACAGTGGGCCCTTGGTATCCGCTGGGGCTTGGTTCCAGGATCCCCTGTAGATATCAAGCTCTGTTCTCAGGGATTGCTCTGCTAAGACTTGTCCAGGTGGTGCGGGTGGAATCCTGTTGGTTAGCCCCAAGCAGAGTAGACAAGTGAATTAATTGTTGCATGATGAGTCACTATTTATGTAATTTCCATTGAAATTGATTCAGCAAATTCCCCTTACCTGGGGCCGGGCCGGGGATCCCCTGGTCTTCTGCGGGCCGATGGTGGGGAGGGGAAATGGTGGCGCGCACGCTTGCTCGCACATGTGCAGTACTTCCGGAGTACTGCGCACATGCGAGCAAGTCGCGGCCGCCATTTTGGAAAACAAAATGGCAGCCGCGACTCATTTGCGCATGCACAGTACTCTGCTCATGCGCAAACCAGTCACGGTCACCATTTTGGAAAACAAAATGGCAGACACACCAGGGGGCAGTCCAAAGGCCTCAGAGGGCCGGACAAGCCGTATATTGCCAGCCCCTGATTCAGTGACTCAACTGAAGTTAGGTGTACCAGTAGATTTAGAATCATAGAATCATAGAGTTGGAAGAGACCACAAGGGCCATCCAGTCCAACCCCCTGCCATGCAGGAACTCCCAATCAAAGCATCCCTGACAGATGGTCATCCAGCCTCTGCTTAAAGACCTCCAAGGAAGGAGACTCCACAACTCTCCGAGGGAGTGTGTTCCACTGTCGAACCGCCCTTAGGCATACCTTTTGTGTATGGATGTGCTTTTCCTCATGTTCTCTACACAATTCTCAACTGTATTTACAGGTTGCTAAAATGCTAAAAGACTATGATTGGATAGGTTCAGAAAAGCACCTCTTTGGTCAGCCAAATACTGCTTATGATTTCAAGACTAACAATCCAAAAGAAGCTGGTCAAAGGCTACAGAAGCTGCAGGAGAAGAAAGAGAAGCTGGGCAGAAATGTGAACATGAGAGCTATGAACATGCTTTCAGAAGCAGAAGAAAGAGTTAAGTTCTTACTTTATTCCTTTTTCTTACTCTATATAGATAGGTGATATCTTGCATGGATTTGTTCTAATATGGAGGTGACACATGCTGTGCTGTCATCCTTTCCTACTTTGGAAACATTTTTAAACAGGGAATGGTATGTGTAAATTGCCAGGAGGAAACCTCCGAAATCCTCTGAGGTCTTAACATAAACCTCCGAAATCCTCTGAGGTCTTAACATGAAGTCATTCAAACCTCCATTGATGATAGGATATAATGTGCAATAATTTGCTTATAGACATGAACAAATCAACATAAGATTTTCAGCAACAGCCAGGTGCCTCTGCTCCCAGAATATCTAGCCCATATGACATGAAAACGCATAAACCAGTGGTAGAAGGGCTGTGACACATGCCAAGGTAGCTCTGATGTCAACAGAAAGGCATCAAGAAAGGCAGCTTCTTCACTCGGGTTTTTTCCTCTCATTTCCTATTATTATTTTTTTAAACTGTCTTGACCTGAGCCATCAATTTAGCTACTGCAGTACAGGCTCATTTCCACAACACCAAATAAATGCAAAAAGCTGGCCTCTTTATTCTTGCTTTGGTAAAATTATTCACATACACTCAAAATCCAACAGAACTGCAAGACCTCAAATCAAAATCTAGTTTCCCCAAGCCAAATTACATTATTTTCCATTGTGTGTGTTACAGTACAATGACTTGATGAAGAAGAAAAGAATTGTTGAGAATGATAAGTCTAAAATTCTTGCAACAATTGTGGAGCTTGATCAAAAGAAAAATGAAGCTCTAAATGTTGCTTGGCAAAAGGTAAGTCTCCTTACGTCTGGTACACATCTTACTGTGTAATTCTTTTGTGCACAGACTCAAGGATGCCCTTCGCTGCAGTACCCTTTCTTGATGAATTAGCTTAGATATGGTTCTTAAGTTCAACCCAACACTCACAAAATGTACCATCAAATAAAATAAGATAGCCAAGGAAAGCCTTGCGTGAAATTGTTCTTTACACTGAATGGGAGATCTCAGTTCAGGTCAAATTCTTTTATGTAAATCTTGATTCAAAATAATTGCAGGAAGTATGACAAAAATGTTCAATTTTCTAGGTAAACAAAGACTTTGGATCAATTTTCTCAACACTTCTGCCAGGGGCCAATGCAATGCTGTCTCCTCCTGAAGGTCAAACCGTCCTAGATGGTCTAGAATTCAAAGTTGCTTTGGGAAACACTTGGAAGGAAAACTTAACAGAATTAAGTGGGGGCCAAAGGTAAGTGCATTTGTTTTTTAATCAGTGAGTGGTTTTTCTTAGCAAAATCTTAATCACACTGGTATACCCATTGTTCTTCTATGTAGCAATCTGAGGTCCTACCTTAAGGTGCAAGACTGCAGTGAAACATTCTTATTCTGGGGAATGTGGTTCAGAAAGGAGTCGTCAGCTCAAGCAGCTACTGTATGTCTAAAGTGGGTGTTCCACTAATTCCCTTTTAACATTTCAGAATTGGGCAGTGGATTCTGCTACATTATGCTAATAAATGCCTGGTTTGGGGTTTTTGTTGTTGCTACAACTTCTTTTGAGGCATCCACAGTTCAATTGAAGAATGTAATTTTTGTCGGGTTTCTGATCTGAAGGCTAATGGAACATGGATGCTGAGTGATTCATGAAGTTGGTTTTTAGAGACATATAACAAGACAGGAAAGGTGGTGTGCATACTCATTAATGGCACAGGTTCCGAGTTCGAATGTCAGCTCCTCAATGAACTTACTGGGTAGTGTTGGACAATTACCAGCATCCCACTCCCTTTTTCTAAATGGCAGTAATGAAACTGCCAAGCTTAATGATAAGATACATAGTATGCGCTCATAATGAAAGAAGAATCCAATTCTTCATTGAGGATGATCAAGGGGACGGGAGGTTAAAAGAATTTTTGAAAACTTGCATCAAAGAAAAAATATTTTAATGTAGAATTAGTCACTTAAAGATTTTTTTTCCTCAAGTAATAATTTTGTTCAGAAAATTACAAAAGTACAGTCGTCCCTTCCAATTCTTGGGGGATCCGTTGCAGACACCCTCCTGCGCAAATCGGAAATATCACAAATACTGGAGCCCCACTGGTTAGAATGGCCATGCGCATGCCATTTGGCCCCTTCCCGCTTGCCTTCCACGAAAGACCAAGGCCACGGATAGCAAGTTCGCAGACAGCGAGGACGAGTGTAATCACTTATCAAAAAGGAGGATAGGCCACATGTTCCCTTCAACGTTGTCTTTTCGTTGTTTTGGATTGTAGGTCCCTCGTAGCATTGTCCTTGATCTTAGCCATGCTTCTCTTCAAGCCAGCTCCCATCTACATCCTGGATGAGGTGGATGCAGCCCTTGATCTCTCTCACACCCAAAATATTGGGCAGATGCTTCGGACCCACTTCAGGCACTCCCAGGTAAGAAGCAAACACCAAACAACGTGAGGATAGTATTTCCTGTACAAACCCTTCAAGGTGTTCCAATCCTGACTTTGCCATGGGTTTGTTGGGATGTCTTGCATATGTTCTGTGTCAGTTTTCTGAGAAGGAGTAAGAAGTGAGACATGCAAGAAAAAGTATCACATTCCCCTGTCCCAAGAAGAGTTATTTGGGTTCCAGACAGCTTGGAGTAGTAACTATTAGAACTGTTTTGGCCTCTTATAGGAGGAGATTGGAAATTTCAAGAACAAGGAAACTATGATCTGGGTTTTTGTACAAGTGTATTTATTAGGTAAATTATGATAAAATATGTTCATGTATGTGATGTATAGTTTATATAATAAAGTAAATGGTCTGTTGGGAGAGGATGAGAGCACACTAATTCAGGGTGACTGATGACTGGCTGGATGTTTAAAGGAATTTTTTAAAAGACGTGTGTGAGAGTGAGATGAATCAGTCAGAGATAGGAATTTGATCGTGGGTAGTATAAAGAAGTTAAATAACGAAACACTTCCCAGTTCCAAAAGATGTTACTAGGGGTTTTCTTAATTATTAGAGTTTAGATGCCCTAAGTAGTCGAGTGAATACATTATATCCTCTACTCATATAAAAGATTGTGATCTGGAAACATTACATCTCAATAGTTTCATTGGAAAACGTGCAGAGAAGGTTGAGAGTGTTTCAGGTGTATGTTGTAGATAATGTTTTTCTTTTCCTAGTTCATTGTTGTGTCACTGAAGGATGGCATGTTCAACAATGCAAATGTACTCTACAAGACCAAGTTTGTGGATGGCGTTTCTACTGTGGCAAGATATACTCAGGCTCAAACAGGAAATAGTGGAGCTGCTCAGCATAGACCAGATAAGACCAAAACGAAGGAGAAGACACAAAGAACACTGGTGGATGCTTGAAGACTAAACTTCTGGCATCACAGTAGCCTGGATGGCATTTTTCTGTCTAAAAATATTGTGTTATATAACACATATCCTGTTGTAAATTTAGCACTGTTGTTACTCCAAGCCTTAACATGATCCCTTTTAAAATGCAATCTGGGCTAGTTGTGTTCTCTAGAGCTGCCAATTATTGTTCAATTTATTTATAAAATGTTTTGAAATGTCTTCCTCAGTGTCAGTTCTGAAACTTGTAAATATTTCTTCTTGCTCTCTTCTTAAGTGACTGGTATAGATATTTTCAACTATGGGGAATAACTAGTATGTAAACTTAAAACTTAGCCTGGTTTTCTTTGAAGGACAGAACCATATATTGTTTAATTTTTGGAATTTACACATGACATAATTTTCAGTTCTCTACGGAAGACTTACAATTACAAACATGCATAGCAGGATTTATTCCAGCAATAGTAGGGCAAGATGGAAAGAAAACAAAAGTAGTGAGACAAAGACAAGGAAAGCATGCAAATATAAAAATAAAACTTTACAAGAGTGCAACACTGGTTAACTCAAGACTCTTACGTCTCTTACTTTTTGAAACAAACTTAGCTCTTAATTTTTGCATTCATTGAATTACAACAAACACTTTGCTTTTGTTTTGGTTTCTCTGAATTTTTGTGCAAGACCAAAAAAAAAAAAAAAATGGAGGCTGCATGCCACACTTTGAAGACGAATTTCATTTCAAAAGACAGTTCCTAAGCCAGAACTCTAAGAAGGGTGCTTTCATAATGGAAAGCAGCAAGGAGGAGGCTCTATAATGACTACTGGTGAGAGGGTTCAATTATAGTGGCCTTTGGTACTTAGTCACCCCTCCGTTCTCGCAGACTTCAAATCTGCAGTTTTACATATTCACGGAGGAGCGACCTCCATTTAAAACAACAGGGCGCCCCCTCATGGGGATGCACCCCAATCAAGCCTATGGGCCTTGAATATTTGCTAATCTCCATTTCGTGGGGGGTGGGGTTTCCAGAACAGATCCCCCGCAAAAACAGAGGACCAACTGTATTGAAGCCTGACGATAGCACCACTAACTTATTGCAGTAAAAGATTCATATATCAGCAAATAGAACACTTGCTGGCTATACCTTTGCAGTTAAGCTCATATCTAAAATGCAGTAAATGAGGCAGTGTATAGTTACTATGATGTATGTACTTTGAGGTAATTACAGGAGATATGTTCGTTTTCACAAAACATTAAAATCCTCTAAAGCACAGAGCCCCTTCCTGAATATGGGTTCCTCATGGCATGACCCTGCCCTATGTTTGTGTGGAAGGAGGACTCCTACACGTCCATTCTAGGTAGCAATTATGACTGTACAGCGGATCAGGCACTCTCTTGGATTCATGAGGCAGGGATCCAATGTAAATGTGTACTGCAGCTCTCTAGAAAAGAGTGTAAAGTATTGGTGACAAGTTTCTGCTAAACAAGAATGGGGTTATGCAGTGATCAATACATAATATGCTAGATTATATATGTAGTGGAATATATCAGAATATTCCCCCTGGAGGGGAAAAATGGTTTAGTCTCAATCCAGCTAGTTTTATAATAGCAAACCATTTGTAATACAGGTCTCAGCATAAATGTTAAGTCGCCCAGCCCTGCCAAGAGAGGGCTGCCAAGAGAGATTGTTGAGCAGTAAGCTGGTACACCAACATAATTGCTGCTACTAACTGGCTGCTGTGGATCATTTAATGAGTGCTGTACTGTTCTCCCTTTTAAGTTTTCAAATGTTTTCGAACTGTGCTTGGTTTTAACATGACAGCTTCCTAATAAATTGACCTTCAATGAGATATTTGTTTAGCTGTATTCTGTTTTAATGTGTCCACCTTGGATCTTGTATTTAGAGAAACATGGGCAATAAATAAACAGGATATGGATAAAATGAACAAGCCAGAGGAGTGCAAAATTATTTTTACAACTTACAATATCCAAGTTTGCACATGGTGGAACTTTATGGAAGCACAAGTTTGTGTCCCCACATACCAACTATGCATTGTACATATCCAGTTTGTACCAATTCCAGCAACACTTCAACAAGGATTAATCTAATACAGACTTTGACACAAATATGCCAAGTGCAAGCCCTGGGGCAGCCCCACTGTGCTTGATAAGCAGGAACAGCAATCTGCTCGGATGAAAGACTGCTAGTTCTTCTGTCACCTCTTAATTCAGGGGATGAAAATCATGCCCTCCTCCAGATATTGTTGGACTGCTAGCTTCAGTCATTAGGGAATGCTTGAATTTTCAATCCAACATCTGAAGAGCCACATGATCACCATGCTTGCTTTGATAGGAAAAGAATTACCAATTACTGCCAAGAAGAGGTCATGCTCCTTTATTTAATATAACGTTTTATGGAGGAAGATTTCATTCATTCAGTCTATACATACTTGATACCCAGGTACAGAAATTCAACACAGTGTTTAATGGAGCCTTTTTTTTCTTGCAACATTAGAAATCTTTAAACAAAACAAAAAACAGATTGTAAAATCAGCAGGGTGCTATAGTGTCAAATTTACACACTTCAACCCAGGTATACAAAGCAGCATTAAACAGCAGCACAAGCACCCATATTTGGATGACTTTTATAGTGCAATTGTTTTCAGAGGAAAACATAACTCTCCAAAGGCCACATTTTTTTTCTATCAAGTCAACAAATTTGAAAGAGGGACAGGTATCTTGACCTCTGTGTTAACTTTTTGCAAGTAGGTTTCTCAGAGAGGCACATGTTTAACAAGTTCAGAATTAAATTTGGGAAAAAAATATATTTAGTGAAGCTATTTATAAAACTTGCACATTCCAGTTCTTGTTATTGTTCTTATTCTGGAATTGTATGTTTTCAGTACAGTTGATATAAAATCTCCATTTGGAAATCTCTACTACAGCAAATGCTTCAAATTTATACTTTAGATTCCATTTTAAAATACGGAAGCCCTTGCTGAAGAGTCATATTGGAAATCTAGCACATTTTGTCTATACTTGTCACAGGTTCTATGAAACACTCAAAATGACTGTTGCAAAAAGAAAAAAGTGACACTTGATGCTTCTGCCTAAGTTTTTTTTAAAAAAGCTCTTGCGAAACAAAATGAAAAAATCTGTTAGAAGTTGTGCAGATATCTTATACCTTGAACCGTTCAGTTTTACAGATGTGTGTTTGGCAAATTTCAAACTAATGATAGACAGGTAACTCTCTGTAAATACATTTAAATCCTTTAGACCAGTTGATGGCACCTCACAGTTCCTTAGCCACACAAGCTAGGCAGAAGACAAAAGGCTTTTAACAGGCAGAGTCAGATAACAAACAGCAATCACAATTTCTCCACTGAGTTCTAAAGACCAGCTCAAGATGCTGGCATTTCTGAAACTTGTGTGATTTCAAGAATGGACATCCCATCCACCATCACAAATATGAGGTAAGGTATAGTTAAAGATAAAGGGATCTACATTATACTCCACCATAACTTTTTAACATTTCAGGACAACAGCAAGTGTGGAGCAACTCTAAAATCCTTTTACTTGTCAATTATGATAAACCAAGGTGGTAAATGTGTAGCCTTCCAAATACTGTTGGACCTTCAGTCATAGGCAACACAGCCAACACAGTCCAACTATATCTGGCATATTCCCCATTCCTGTATTTAACCTCCCCACAAAGGTCAGGAATATACTGAACAAGCCAATTAATAAGGGCTGGTCTGAACAGCTTGGTGACCCCACTCACTCAGTCATCTTAGAAAGCCTATAGGCCTGCAACTGCATGAAGCATAATCTCTAGACGAGCTTTTCATGAAGCTGCCAGAATTTGCACAAAAGAACAACTTTGAAATGGGTTGTCTGCAGCAGCTACAGACATAGCTGTCTACAGACACTGGTGCATACAAACATATCTAGATGACCCTACCTGAACCATGGGCAATTGGTGGTCTTGCATGACAATTAGTTGGGGGCTGCCAGATGTGGGAGCAGGCCTACAGTGTAACCTCTGCTCTGGAAAATGAGTACATTGGAAAATTCCTCTACAGAAGGCATTCGACATGTGAATCAACAAGCTACCTGTGTACAGATCTTCATGCAAGACACACCACGTTCTTGCCAACATAGTACATAACAGGAATATCATACATGATCTATTAATGAGCAGATAGGGCAGAGATTCCACCACACAGTTCTTCTTTGTATGTATATAAGATAAGCAGCTTTACAGGTCTTGTTGAAAATGGTTTTGTACTTAATACAAACTAAAAAATTAACTTTACCACCTAAAAATTCTTTATTAGAATTGGAACAAATGTCTTTTTGTCTTCTTCTTTTGCTACTACAGAGGAAAGGGACAGGGTAACAGGGTTATTAAATACAATCAGATTTTTACTAGGCGTTAATGGGCATAGAGTCATGTCTTGCTCTGCAAATCAAAAGTACAAAAACAAAACCCAGGATATTATGGCTGGTAATGTTACTACCTGCATAATCTCAATAACATTAAATGGTTACAGGTTCCCAAAGCAAAAGAGGAGTTTTTTTAAATTTTTAAAAGAGAAGTCTACTATGAGATCTTTCTTTGGAAAATGTAGGATGTTCTTGTAACATATTTTAGACAAGGGGTTTGATAGTACAGATCATCATGTAAATAAACTTCGGGAAAGAGCAGGACTCATTTTATCTTTTTTTTTTATAAAAGCAGTTCCCACATATTTCCAAGCAACTAATTAAAGTGCTTCTGGTGTGCATTTTTACGTGAAATGACCCACACTTTTAACTCAGGAAGGCATGGACTTGCTCAAATACTCATATTTACTCAATTTTTACATCTGATGAAATGACAGCATATGGACAACCAGAATAACTATTACATACTGAGGAAATTCCAACAGGAAGGTCAGAAAAGTTGGCCTCTTATATTATTATTAGCTTGTTTCACCCTTCTATTGGCACCCACTAATGTAACAACAAATAATAATTACACCATATGAAAGATACAGACAAGGCTTTGGAAAACGCTTTGCTTTCCATTTCTCCCACAATCACCTTTGTTAATCCTTTTACAACAGTAGTTTTCATGTACACACTAAAAATTTTGTCTAATTTATTAATAAGGTGCTTCTTTCCCTCTTTATTCCTTGACACAGATCAAAATACTTCCCAAGAAATCCATTACGGAGTTTAGTTTTTTTGTTTAATACGTGCCCAGCTTGCACGCTAACCAAACAGCTTGAAATGGTTAAAACAACAAAAACAAAAGGAAATTAATGGGGAATTTCAAGAATTCAAGGTGTTCTTTATTTTAGCCAAGGAATGATGCATGCTACAAAATCATCTTTAGTTTCCTCCTTTGTGTATTCAAGAACTCACTGTGCACAGTTTTTGCTAGCTTTGTTTTGCCTGGCACTTTGTTGGTTTTTAAATCAATCAAGATTTTCTAAGGTTTTCTTCAACACCGATGCTTTCTCTTGTAGCTCAGGCCTGCTGTCCAGAGTCAGGGCCGTTAATGAGTTTAGGAGGAGTTCTCTACTTTCTGTGCTCAGGCTTTCCCACTGTTTGGATTCTAAATAGGAAGAGGGAACAGAAACCCATTGTTATTTTTATTTCATAATTACTTCTTTACTAAAAAGCAATTTTGCAAGGTTTGGGAATTGACAAATAAAATCCATCAAAACTTGTCAGTTAAAACAGCATTTTAACATTCAACATTTCTGGACCATTGGATATTAGTACATATGGTCATGCATAGGAAGAAACTATCCTTCAGTCATCCACAGCCCAGAGACAGCAGGGCTTTAAAGGTCAGGACCAACTCATTGAATTAAGCTTGGAAAGTTAAGTAGTAATCAGTGTGGTTCTCTTAAAAGTGGAGCTATATAGCATTTTGGACCACCAGCAGACTGATCCATCACTTAAGGCAGACCTAAACACAGAGCATGCTGTAAAGGTTTTGTCATGGCATCACAAACCCATGGAAGAAATAATTTCTGGTAGCTTTTGAAGAAGGTACAAAGACAAACCAAAGTGTTCCAGCAAACAAATGGTTATACACATGGATTGTAGGTTTAGGAGCAGCCAAACTAACTTCTATTGCTTTATCTACATATATGTCTGCCAACATGTCCAGGAGTGCTTTGAAAGCTACATAAGCTATTACTTAGGTAAGACTACAAATTTTCAGTTGCCAGAAATCCACTTCCAGAATCTTATTTTATGTTCCCTCCCTTGTCCAAACATTTCAATTACCTATCATTTGTCCAGGGCTCCAATAAGGACATCCCATGATTTAAAGGGGGTGGGGGGAGGATCAATTTTGTTTTCTAACACCTTAAAAAGTTGCTGCCCTAAAAAACAAATTAAGCATGTTCATGCCAAAAACATGAAAGGAGTTCCTTGTGTTTAAACACAGAGGCCTAAAGCTACTGGTAGGAATATTGATAGGGTAAAGGAGACTGATAGAATCCATAGTAGAATGGTGATTTAATATTTATATAAATCCCACTGATTCAATGGATTTACACTAGTTGGGACTTCCAAAAGGATTCAGGTCACAAGCTTGGGCTTTGCTCTGCGTTTTGATTTGCATCTGCAACAATTACTGCTAAGAACAAGCCTACTACAAACCATGCAGCATTTATCTGCCTTTTAAACAAGGATTAATCTAGATCAGGGGTTCCCAACTTTTTTGACTCACAGAACCCTTATTTCTATGGCGGAGCCCCTAAGAGGCCTACCCTATGTTTTACAATGGTATTTAGGAGTATATATAAGAATATATCGCTATTCTTTAATTTCATTCAACTTTTATTTCTTTCTTTTTCCTGGAGCAGCTGCGGAGCACCTGGGAAGTGCATGTGGAGCCCTAAGGGCTCCTCGGAGCACAGGTTGGGAACCCCTGGACTAGATCAACCTTTCCAAAACAAAGAAACTTACCTTCAAGTTTTGAAAGTAGCACTTCTATTACTGACAAGGCTTCAGTTCTTATAGAGGTGTAGCTTCTGTTCTCTAAAAGAACCAATGTTAAATTTAAGGATAAATATAAACTGCAATACACACACACACACACACACACACACACAGCTTTATACCAGATGAGCTAACACAAAGGCTCTATACCTCAGAATCTGAGCAATTTGAGTGAAAGAATCTCACTCACTCCCAATTCTCACTCCGAATTCTGGCTGATATTTATTATCATTCTTGTAATGCATCTTTGCCAGAAATGCCCTTATTTAAAAGATCCTGTAACCAGGGAGTAATGAGTCACACGTTTATTTATTCAAAGACACAGCCAAGTTAATCTGGGGGATCAGAGTGCAAAGAGATCTTGTAGCACCTCAGCAGAGGGGCGGGATAGAAACAACAACAACAACAACAATAATTTGCATGTTTATGTAATTACTGAGGTCCATGTCACATATTTACCAGATGAAAAGATCCATGACATGATGCGGGGGGGGGGGGGGATACATGCTTTCCTTCCCACACATTTAAGGGAATTCTTAAAAATACATAGACTATTTTAAAAACTCAAGTCCTTCCCTTTCAGCACATCTTCTAGTCTGAAGTCATACAGGACAAATCTTAATCACAGCAGCCTATCACATTGCTCTGAAACATACTGAAGATGTCTTAAAGTTTTGTGGCACTCTTCAAATGGTCAGCATATGTACAATGTAGCTGTTGTGTGTCTTCAAGTCATTTCTGACTCATGGCAACCCTAAGGCAACCCTACCAAGGGATTTTCTGTGTCAAAGCACAGGGTGGAACCTCTGCCTTAAAAGTTTGGAATAACCTGAGTAAAATCAAACTTTGAAATATGTGATTCAACAAGTAGAATATCTGGGTAACAAAATGACTTGAAGAGCAGTATGGATAAACACAAATACTGATACTGCCACTGTGGAACCTGTTATTATGTTTTGTTTTCTGGCTGCATGAATTGTTCCTCACTGTCTATACGTAAGCTGTGGTTTCCATAAGCCATAAATAAACATCCATAAACAAATGTATGGTACCTCCATTAATAAGTGGTGCTTTCAAACAATCCCTTGAGTTACTGCAATCAAGAAACATTAACCCTCTCAGTTGGCAAGATAATAACATATATTATACCTGCATCAGGCTAATATTTAATTCAGCTCGCCCATCTGTCTCTCAAGGTAGGCTCAATAAAGATGGATAACAGGGAATTTTTAAAGTACCAAGTACTTCCATTCTCCTCCAATAAGTCAAGATTTAAAATGGAGTGACCAAAGAATATAACATACACATACACACAGGTATTTACCAAGAGAATGGGTAATAGATGAACATGTTTCCAACAATATTCTTGACAAAGCCACTGGATCTGAGTATTCTGCTTCAAGCAAGAGTAATCTATCCAAAGAAAGAACAGAAAAATTATGTTATTATATGCTCATGTATGTACACCCTTGTACTCAGTACTGCATGCTCATATAGGTAATCAGCAGCTCAGAGGCCTTCTGTGCAGTCTGTGCAAGTGTTTAAGCTAGCACCATAAATTTCAGCCTAACAGCAAGCTACTAAATCCCCTCACATGACCCTCCCTACACACTGCCCTCCCAATCATAACTGTTCACTGCCTTCCACATTTAAATTCCATTCTATGACATCCTGCCAAACAGCTCTTTAGTAGAACATGTGCAACACATTTGTGGTGGGAATGTTTTACTTTTCCCATTGCAGCTGCACCTCTGCCCTCTCCCACCCATACAAGTCAGCTCTGACCCACTAACCACTGCTACATGCTGCCCTTGGAGAAGAAAAAGAGTTGCCACTCTCAAATTGTTCCAGAAAGACAGCCGCTGACATGTCCAGATTATCTCCATAGCAGAAAACTAGAGGAAAAGACTTCCTCAGGATGCGGTGGGGTGGGAGGCTGCTAACTACTCAGCCTACATTAGTGCCAAAGGACTCAGGCTCATGGCACAAAAGGGAGTGCAGAAGTGAGATCTGCAGTGTGCAATAGACACCATTACCAGAAGACCATCCACCAACTTGCAACTCATCATGAATGAATGAAATTTATTACAGTCAATGACCAGCAAAACAACTCATCATGTTCCTTCTCATGTAATCTTTTGGGAAGCTGACCATCTGTACTGTCTCATGAAATAGTGTTATTTATTCACAAAATATCATTGCATAATTGAAAATTTAGAATTTAAAAGACCAAACAGAAACAAGAACTTATTATAAGATGAAACATTTTAAGGTCTAGGTTAACAAAGACAAAATGTACAGTTAAGCTCAATTTCCATTTATTCAAAAAAGGGATCAAGCTATATTTAAACATTTACTTCCTTTTTAATTATTCCAGTTGTCTAGCTGTTCTTGTCATTCTCTTACTTCTCCATTCTTCTGATGAGATACAAAAGTTAAATTGGGTAAAACGGTTTAACTTCATTACTGGGTGGAATAGAACAAACAATTGGTCTACCAATTGTTTACAAACACACACTGGAAATGTGCCATTTGGGTGTCAGAGCTCACCAGCAGACATGCCCTCATAAAGAGGAATGCCATGCAGTTGTGGAAGTTCTCACATGAAACAACAAAATATTACAGGAAAGCACACAAAAGCAGCAATTCCAGCACCCATAAGAACATTACCCTTGAAAATAAGCCTTCATTGCTTGGAGGACTCCAAGCTGCACTTTCCATGTACTGAGTTTCAGCCGTTCACACATTAGTGTACATAATTCTTGTTGATAGCAGCCTGAAAAACAAATATTCAAGAAGTGCCTATGTTTTTAAAAAATCATCACTTCCCACAAGGGGTTCAAACCTCTCCCCCTCACCTACCAAACTTCTTTGCCTCTTATTTCTGCCAAGAAGACATTCAGTGGAAAAGGGGCTTTCAGAGCCAAAGGCCATTATTTCCACATAGGTTTCAGACCGACCTCTCCATTCACCACTGTTTGGGGGGAAACTGAAGACAGTAGGAAGAGGAATTGGAAAATACCAACCAAGGAACTGAGCTCACCTCTCATCTGAAGCACTCAAGTCTGTGCAACTCTTCAAAAAGAGGCTAGGGAATGCTCTAGCAGCATTTCCTGCATTGAGTGGAGGGTTGGACTCAATGGCCTATGGGGCCCCTTCCAACTCTATAATTTTCCTTTCTATTTAGCTGTTTATCTAAAAATAGTTTTCATTCCCCGCCCCTGCTCCCCAAAAAAGTAATCTGAAAGACTACTGTTCTCAGTATTTTTCCATTTCACTGTTTCCTGGAGAAGCTTTGTTTCAAGGCTAAAATGTCACTGGGTTTGCTGAATTAAACCTACATTGTGTTTCTGGGTTTCTAGGCCATGCTTTCCCCAAACTCTCAAAGGCACAGAGAAGAGATTCCATCTGAAGTTCCTTCTCATTTTCATCCTCATCCTCATCCTCATTCTGTGGTGAACTGGTTCCCATATTCTCTGGGCAGTTCTGCAATAAGACCATAATGTGTTAGGTTTGATAAAGAAACTAGATAAAAGGAAGCAAATGGTTAATGTTTTACACTTCTCTTTCCACAATAGTTCAGGCTTCCAAGTTCAGTTATTGCTATTGCTGTTGTTAATAACCAGGACAAAGCACTGAGGGCAATATACAATAAAATATAAATCTATTATAATGCTACCTGTTCTACAATACCTGTAATCATACTTAACAATATTTATAAAAAAAAGAAAAAGAAAAAGCAAAGTAAATTTTAAGAAAATTAAGCATTGCTCCCCTGGTAATATCCTGACCAAATCTTACATGTGGTGGTGATATTGGTTAAGAAGCATCAAGCTACAGTTTGATCACTGCTTCCTATATTATTCCTTTAAGTCAGGGATAGGCAACCTTTCCCCTTTAAGGGCCGAGGGACTTCAGCTCCCAGAATCCCAGGAGCTATTGGCCAACATGGGACTATTGGCCAACATGACTGAGGCTTCTGGGAGCTGAAGTCCCTCGGCCCTTAAAGGGGAAAGGGGAAAGGTTGCCTAACCCTGCTTTAAGCTTTTTGGGGAGATGAAGGAAGAAGAGAAATAATCATTCATCAACCACAGCCAGGAACCAGAACTCCTGGATGTATAGGGAGAACCAAACAACATATCCCAAGCTCTACTTGCCTACTCTCACCTTCTCCCAGTATACAGGCAATATTAACTCCACAAAGAGAATGTGTGTGAGATGGGATATGCATGCATATATACAGCTGGTTTCTCAGAGATTTAAATGGCACAACAAAGAGCTCCAGTGCTCAAGAGAGCACTATCAGACACTTGCCCTTTTCTCTGAAGCACACAGATAGAATACAGAAGTTTAAACGGAACAAACATGACGGAAAATAATCTCTCAGGGAAGTGACAACTGGAGAAGCTGGAGGATTACAACCCTATCTGTTCTAAGGATTCCTATTTGATTTGCCTGCCTTTATTTGACTTCTAACCTATTTGTGAAGAACAACCAACAAGGAAGAAGAATTGCAAAGCCTTCTCACAAGACAAAGGACTTAAAAGATTTGTTGGTCCTCCCCTTGGCCAATACTAGTAAAAAACACTGTACTGTAGTGACAAGAACAAGGAGCAAACCAGAAAGTCATAAAAAAAACCCTCACTTCTATCAAAAGATAATGGACAATTTTATTGCTAACTTTATGTACCAGCTTCCATTTGCAATATGCAGGTAATAAAATTACTGCATTGTACAAAGCTGATATAAGAATTACTGAGAATATGCATGAAGCATTCTGAAGAGTCTACAGAGCTACTACAGAAATGCTACTTAGTATTATTCATTATTAGTGGCACATTCAAATGCAACAAGGACTCAAATTTACCTTTTTTATTATTGGAAAAATGATGTCTGTCAGCTCCTGGAAACGATTTTCCTGCAGTGCCTTTAGCACGTCAGCAGTGCACCGGAGGGCCACGATCTTGTATCTGAGGTTCTCTTTGCGACACTCCTTAAGCATGGCCTGAAGGATGTCATCAATACTGGGCTGGCCAGGCACAGACTTGTGCAGTTCCATGCTGGATACCAACAGCAAATGGTTGAGAAGGGGAGAAAGAGATTACTATTTGTCCACTTTGTCCTCTTATCTGGCTAACAAGTCCAGTCTACCCTTTCTATATTTATCTAAGAGATGCAAGGGCCTCTTTGTTGTTATTTATAAACTTAGGCTCTATAAGGATTTATTAGCTGTTGATTATATTATTTTTTATAAACTATGGATTTCAAAAAGAAAGTAGCATATCAATATTTAATAACAAATTAACACAAAGATATTTTATTCTACAGTCATATGAAAAGCATCTAGGATTTAATTATTTTCTTTCTTTTTTCTTCAGCATAAACAAGCTTCATCACCTAATACTTATGCACTCTTATTCTTTCATTCATACACACATCCAGCATCTACCGTATTTTTTATAACTTCTTTTTCCCATTTTTCAACCCTGTATATACAGTGGGCTCTTGGCATCTGTTGGGGTTTGGCTCCAGCACCACCATGTGAATACCAAAATCCTCAATGCTCAAATCCTATTAAATACAATGGATAGTAAAAGGATGTCCCTTGTACAGTTTCCCCTGTTTTCGTGGGGGATCCATTCCAAATCCCTCCGCAAAAATGGAAATCTGTGAATATTCAAGCCCCATAGACTTGAATGGAGGCGCACGGGCATGCGGTAGGGCACCTTATTGTATGTCCCTCCATTTGTCTCTCACACATAAGCTAGGGACACAGATCCGAAGTCTGCAAAAACGGAGGGGTGACTGTATAAAATGACAAAATCACAGTTTGCTTTTCAGAATTTATGTATTTTTTGAGTATTTACAACCCATGGATGCCTGAATTTGAGGATAAGGAATCCATGGATATGGAAGTGGGCCCTCGTTATCCACGGAGGATTTGTTCCAGACCACCCCCCTGCAGATACCAAAATCTGTGGATAAAGTCCCATAGTACTCAATGGTATACCATTGAGGACAACAAGACTTTGCTTCCCTCACCCCTGGCAGTCTGAAGCCCTTCTCACCATGGCAGGGGCTGCCTCCTCCTCCTCCTCCTCCTCCGACTCTTCCCCCTCTTCCTACTGCTGCAGCCACTTTTTTTT
Organism: Phrynosoma platyrhinos; assembly: GCA_020142125.1. NCBI lineage: Eukaryota > Metazoa > Chordata > Lepidosauria > Squamata > Phrynosomatidae > Phrynosoma > Phrynosoma platyrhinos. Next base: position 112,213,589 of record CM034703.1, read on the forward strand.
CCTCCTCTTCCTCCCCCCAGCTGCCGCCATGGCCATTTTTCCTTCCTTCCTTCCTTCCTTCCTTCCTTCCTTCCTTCCTT
>CM034703.1:112213768-112228473 GCA_020142125.1 Phrynosoma platyrhinos
GTTAAAGTGGCCTCAAGCTCCATTATTTCTGGCAGTCTGTAAAGGCCCCAAGTTTATTTTCTTTATTTTTAATTTTTATTATATTATTTATTTAATAACAGTTATCCTTCTTCTTACACAGATATCTTTTTTTAAAATCTCCCTCTATCCCACCCTTGCACCTTCCCCTCCCAAAATCATGGAGTCATAAACTTTATCCTGGTCAATCACCATAAATATAAATTGCCCTCCAAATAATTACATGTTGCTTACATATTACATTTTTTCTAAAATCTCTCCTGATTCAAAGGAGGGTTAAGTCCAGTATGTCTTGATTAATATAAACAATAAATGACTTGCAAATAATCACAAACGTATAATCTTTTCTCTCTTAACTTTTTACTTACTTTTACCTCTTGCTACTCTTACTTTGTATGTTAATTTTTCTAAAACATCTATTGACTTTTTTTTTAATTCTGAGACCCATCTTGCTATTATTGATGAATGATCAGAGTGAGCAAAGAATATATTTTTGAATTTTAGTGCATTTTCTGTTATTAATAAATTATCTATTCTAGAATAACTGGTATGCTTGTCTAATATATGCAATCATTCTCTTTGGGATGTGAAGTTCTCCATGCATCAACTGAATTATATTTAAGTACGAGGGGAAATATTTTACATCCCTCTTTTTCCCTTCTCTTTTGTTCAGCTGAACTATCTAATTTATTACTCATTATGCAATTAGTTTCATCATCATTTATAACAGGTCCCCCTGAAAATTTATTCAGTTTCTTTAACATTGCAACATTTACTAGAATTAGCAAGTTGACAACTATAATCTTACCACTCTAAACAAAAGATTCACAATTCATTTTATCAGAGATGTCAAGGCACTGGGGGGTGGGGGGGAAATCCCTGTATTCTTCCCATCTCTCAATATTTTGGGAATTCCCCACCACCACCACCATCCTTAACATCTCTGATAGGATGCATTACCAATCTTTTGTTGAGAATGCATGTTCCCACCATCTTCTCTCAGTTTCTTTCCCCATATGCTACATCTAATCTATTCATATTTTCTATGTACCGTAATAAATTTTGCTCTTTCTTCACCCCAGTTTTCTTCCTGCCATCAGGAACAAAACATTTCCTAAATCCACAATAAAAAGAGTTCTTACAGTGCGCTTACACTGCTCCAATTCTTCAGCAAGAACGTAAGAGGAAATTACCATATTCTCATATAGGAATTGCATTGTTAACACAAAAAATGTTTCAGAATCAAAAGATTTTTTTTTTTTTTACCTGCATGAAGTGATGACACTGGCAATAGCTTTCAGTAACTCCTCCTAAAAGTGGTATAAAAAAACAAGATATGAAAAAAATTATAGCAAGAAAGGTCTTCAGTATGGGGAAAAATCCCTTCATTAATCTGGATTTGGTAGAAAAGAATCTTTCAGACGCTACAGGGGAAAATAGATGGGCAGGAAAGAGTGGCTTGAAGCTGCCTCTTCCAAAGATGGATTGGGGCTGCAGCAAAGAAATGCCACGACCCGAATCCACCTTGAAACCAGCTGAAAAAGGAACAGATAAGATCCACTCCTTTTTCAGCCAATGAAAAGCTAGCTTTTCCCACTCCACCACAGCTTGAAGCTGGTTTTAAGACGCTCCAACGCCTAATAAACACTGCGCTGCCAGAGCATCATGAAGCCGTCTGGGCAGCCAGCCAGCTTCAAGCTGGCTTCTGGCCATCATCAGGATGTATGGCATCTAAACGCCATGTGCCAATGATGCTTGAAAGCAAGCTCTTTTTGCTGGTCTGTTCAGGCTTTTTTTTTTTAAATCATCCATCATAATATTACACATTTTTACATTCTATATTACAATTAACCTTCTTTTTATATTGCTTTCTTGATCTTCTTTTCCCCTTCTGTAGATCTTGTCAACTTCCTTAAAGCTGTCTTCCAAAAACAATTTTTTTGTGTTTGTTTTACAGCACCTCTTATTATTGGATCTTATTTTTCAAAATTACAATGTCTTTTACAACTCCATATTTTCTATATATCAATTTGCTTTTCTATACATTTTTACAATATCAATATGAAAATAATAGTCTAAACCTAAATTTAGAACTTCTTTAAATTCCCCATTTCTTGTTATTTTAACTTTCTTTTTTCCACTTTGATTTCCCCCTTCTTAATTTTTTTGTAATAGTACATTCTTTACTGTTGTTGTTACTGTTGTTCACTGTACTCTTCTACAAAGCCTGATGTTTTGTGATTTTCTTTTAATTTGTTTGCTCTGTAAATAGCTTAGCTGTTGTATTTTTTTGTTTCTTTCCTCTAGTTCTTCTCTTCTTCCGATTGTTATTTTGTCTTCTTCATTTTTACATATTTCTTATCCAGTTTTAATTGTCCTCCCAACTCCCAAAAAAGCCTCTTGTGTAGAGACCATAACAGAATTTTTGTGTAAAAGATTGTTTTAATCTGTAGCCAATTTTTTTAACAGTGCCCTTCCAAATATATGATTAACAAATTCTTTGTTTATTTTATATTTTTCATACCAGGCATACGCATGCCAACCATAAAGTTGTTCGAGCTTTACGTCAATATAAAAACAATTTTCCTCCCAGAAAAATTAGAAGTTATAAGCTAATTCACCATTCATTCCAAGCTATAAAGTACTTTTAAAGATCCTTTTCCAAATGAAATGTACCACATGGATAGATTGCTTACCTGTAACTGTATTTCTTCGAGTAGTCATCTGCGAATTCACACAAATGGGTTATATCTGCACCTGCGCAGCTAGTTCAGAAACTTCTAGTATCAGTGGCAGAACCTCAATTGCAACTTTTTGGTGGTAGCTCCACCTATCCCTATAAAGCTCCTAGCCTTTCCCGTTTTTTTTTCCCAGTTCCATAACGTACGCCACATAGCAGCGACATAAGAATCTTAGCAATGAGCAGAACACAATTGAGGGGAGAATGGGCAGGATTTGTGTGAATTCTCAGATGACCACTCAAAGAAATACAGTTACAAGCAAGCAATCTTCTTCTTCGTGGTCTCTGCGAATCACAGAAATGGGTTAGACCAGGGGTCGGCAACTTTTTTTGCCGACGGGCCGGGGGGGATGGCGCTGGGGGCCGGCGTGCGCGCTTGGGGGCCCCTGCGCAAGCATGCCGCCATTTTGAAAAACAAAATGGCGGTTACCACCCCACGTCACACGCCCATGCGCACGATGGCGGGAGTCCACCAGGAGGGCTCCCTCGGCCGCGCCGGGCCTCCAAGAGGCCCAGCGCCACCATCGGGGCCCCCCAGGAGGCCTCCCTCGACTGCGCCAGGCCTCCAAGAAGGAGGCTTCCCTTGGCTGCACCGGGCCTCCGAGAGGCCTGGCGCCGCCACGGGGGTCCTCCGGGGCCGCGAAAGGCTGCTGCAGCAGGACCAGGCAGGGGCCGATACGAAGGCCTCAGCAGACCGCACCTGGCCCAAGGGCCGTAGGTTGCCGACCCCTGGGTTAGACTGACAAGCTTTGGTCAGTGGAGGAGGGAGTGTCATGACACCAATTTTGAAAGTTCAAACAGTTGTATTTATTAACAATAATAAAACTTTAAAACTTTGAAAGTGCATTTGTTGGTGTCATTTGTTTTGCTGTTAGAGCATATAAAACATGCAATGTAATAAAAACTTTAATGTAACCCAGAAAGCAACACTGCCCTCCCACAGGCTGTATCCCGTCCAGCCCTGGTATCCAGCCTATAATGTTTGATGAAAGTCAATGGCTGAGACCAGACAGCAGCCCTGCAAACATCTTCCAAAGGCACCCCAGTCAGAAAAGTGGAGGATGTAGCTACCACCCTAGTTGAGTGTGCTTGCACCCAGGTGGGAAGGGTTCTACCTGAGAGCTTGTAACACTAGTGGATGGTACCAGCCACCCACTTAGAGAACCTTTGAGCAGTCACAGGTAGTCCCCTCTTGGCCTCCAAGTAACAAACAGTCTCTAGGAGAGTCTCAAACTCGAGGTCCTGCTGAGATAGTAAACCAATGCTCTCCGAACATTGAGGGTGTGCATGAGGTGTTCGGTATCCATCGTCGGGTTCAGAGCCAGGGTGGGCAACACAATGTCCTGATTGATGTGAAAAGTCAACACCACCTTGGGAAGGAAAGTGATATCAATACGGAGGACCACTTTGTCCTTGTGGAAATGGAGGTATGGCTAGTTCATCTGCAAAGCCCAAAGTTCGCCTGCACAGCAAGCAGAGGTGATGGCCACTAAGAAAGCTGTTTTCCAGGTCAGCAATCTTAAGTCCATGGTGGCCATGGGCTCAAAAGGCTTTGTTGAAAGGTGGGAAAACACCAGTTCCAGGCTCCATGCTGGCATTGGTACCAAGGATGGAGAGTGGATGTTGTTGAGCCCCTTAAGGAATCTCTTCACAAGAGGCTCTTTGAAAAAGGAAGGTCTGCCCCCGAACTGATAGTGTGAGCAGATGGCACACAAATAACACTTGGTGGATGTGAGACACAGTCCTGAATCAGCAAGAGTCATTAAAAATTCCAAGACTGCCAGGACCCAGACATGGGATGGAGACAGAGGTCTCTGGCAGACAGAAAGTCCAGGAACTTGTTCCATTTAAACAGATAGGACTTTCATGTAGAAGGTTTTTGGGCAGCCCGGATGACAGTCCATACCGAGTCTGGGAGGATCTCTAGGGATGGATTCTCCATGCCACTAGGGGAAGTGCCTCAATATCTGGATGTTGGACTTGGCCTCCGTGTAGACAGAAGCTCGGGACGGAACTCAAGGCGGCGATACTCCTCCCAGGCAAGGTGTAGGAGAGGAGCAAACCCAGGCTGTCTCAGCCACCATGCAGTGATGAGGATAGCGTTGGAGATTGTTGGCGCCATATGACCCAGGGCCACTTGCGTGGTGTGGATCCTGATTCGTCTGTGTGAGAGGCAGTTGCAGATGGCCCCAGAGAGATCTTGAAACCTGTCCCAATGGTAGATAAGCAGTGGATTTGTCAGAGTCAAGAATCGCCCCGATGAACTTGACTTGCATCGATGAGGTTAGGTTGGACTTTTCTCTGTTGATCATCAGTCCAAGAGAGTCTAGAAGAGACAGGGTGAATTGTATGTCATTGTGAAGTTCCTCCCAGGACAGAGCAGCAAAGAGCCAGTTGTCTAGATATGGGAAGACTGTGATCCCACATTTTCAGAGGTAGGCTGCAACCAGAATGTATTGGAAGATCTCGACCCCAATGACAAAGGTGAGGAACCTCCTGTGGTCCTGCCAGATTCCAATGCATCCTTGAGATCAAGGGTCACAAACCAGTGTCCTTTTTGCAAAAGTGCTAAAATAGGGAAAAGAGTTACCATGCGAAAACAGCAGTAAATGATGGAGGTGTTTAACTGCCGCAAGTCCAGAATGGGCCTGAGGCTAGAGTCCTTCTTAGGGACAGTAAAATAATGGGAGAAGAAGCAATTATAGGCCCGAGCAGGGTCCACAGGCTCGACTGCGCCCTTTTGTAATAAGGTGTGCACTTCATCAAGTAAGATGTCTAAGGGGACGGTGGAAAGAGCAGTCTTGGTGACTCTTCAAACTCAAGGGCATAGCCCCTGCAGACAATGTCTAAGACCCATGAGTCAGAAATGACTGAGGCCCAGGTGTTAAAATAGGGCCTCAGTCTATCCCCAAATGGGGTTGGTCCAAAGTGTGCCGCCCCATCTCATAATCTCCTCTTGCCTTGTTCAATGTCTTTCTTCCAGTAGCCCTGTCAATACCAGGACTGGGTTGGTTGATGACGGCCGGAAGAGGAGGAGGACTGAGATGGTTGGCATTGCCTGAATTGGTTTTGCAGCTGGTACTTACGCTCCTGAGGATGGTAGGACCTCTGTTGATAAGAGGGATACCACGGGCGGTGACTTCTGTATCGACACCTGGGCTATCGAAAGGAGGATGAAGACATGCCATGCTTCCTGGAAGCCGCCTTCATCCAATTCCGAAAGTTAAGCTTCTCATCCGTCTCTCTGTTAAAGAGACCGGAGTCATCGAAGGGCATGTCTTCAATCGCCGTTCTGGCCTGTGGTGTCAAGTCCGAGGAGCGGAGCCAGGCACATCTTTGGAGAGCTACTGAGCCAGAGAAGATCTTGGCTGCACAATCAGTGGAATGACTTGCTGAGATGATCTTCTGGCCTCCCAAGGTGTGCGTCTTGGCCTGAATGGCCATGGCCAGGGCCTTATTGTCATCCAGGATTGAATCCAACAAGGACTCCAGCCATTCCATCAAGTGCTGGACATAAGCTCCCATGCAAGCCGCATAACTGGCCACCTTCAGGTCCAGAACTGCCGAGGCATAAATTTTTTTTGCCAATCCATTAATCTTCTTACTCTCCTCATCAGTAGGAGATTAAGAAGTTTTCGGAGTGAAGGCCAGTTGGGAACCCTCCACAATCGCCGAGTTCAGCCTGGGATGTTCAAACAATCACATCAGGGCCAAGAGGGAGATCCAATATAAATTCTCGATTTTCCTCAATGTGGATGGAATCATGGCCAAGGTAGACTAAGAGCACTTGCCAATCTTCTCAAGCAACAGGAGGTATCCAATGGCATGTGGAGTTGGAAACTTACCATGAACTCTCCTCTTGACTGAGTCAACAGCTTCTTCATCAGCATGGCTGACCTCGATTTCGAGAGTGTTCGCCATATGGACTATTTGGTCGGTGAATGACCTGATATCATCCATAGGGGAGGCAGAGGACAGGTTGACCAGGTGAGTCGGTGTCGATGGCCTATCCACATTCAATTTAGGAGTTGGAGAGTGTAATTCCCTGAAGGAATAGGCTGATCCTGGAAAGTCTTCAGGCGCCTTCGGGAGAGGCCGGTCTGTATAAAGAGACTCCTGTCGAGGTGGAACTGGAGGAACAGTCAGAGTGGAGGCTCTTGCTTCTAGCTGAAATGGAAGAGGTAAGAGAGCTGCAGGACGCTGCAGGTTACGGCGGAGTTGGTCAGCATCAACTGGCAGGAGGTATCGGCCGCTGTGAAAGTTGTACGTCAAGTCCGGGTACTGCTGTAAGAGGTCATCTTGTGGTAAAGACTCCTCTTGTAGCCTAGCCTCTTCATCCACCTCAACCCCATGGGTGGCTCAGTCCCGACATGGGGGTCTATCATAGGCTTGAACTCAAGGGGTCCCATGGATTCAAGCTTGAGGGCTTTCAATGTCGGCCCGACTGGCTGAATATAGAGTCAGGGACGGTGGTTCTGGCTCTCAGATCTCTCCCTCTGACTCGGTATTGATATGGACAATCTGGGAAATGCTTCCTGATGGAGTCTGGCGTGTTTCAAGTCGGGGGAGCGATGCCGCTTGGGCTGGATCAGATCCGAGAGCTGCAGAGGGAGTTCTGACCGACATGGCCAGTCTTCTCAACGGGGAAGCAGAACGGGCCCTTTTGGAGGTCGAATGATCAACCGATCTATCTCCCTTCCAGTGGCCAGATTTATCCTCCAAATGTTTGTGTTTAGAGATATTTTTGGACCCTCCATCCTTACGGTCCTTTTCAGACCTTGAGGTCTTGTTGTCTTTTGAAGACTTTTCCCGGGACCTCCCTCTGTCTTTTTCCTTCTCCTTCTCCTTCTCCTTCTCCTTCTCCTTCTCCTTCTCCTTCTCCTTCTCCTTCTCCTTCTCCTTCTCCTTCCTGGAGGTAGAAGGAACTTCAGCTGGAGTGTCTCGTGCTGCGGGGACAGAGGCTGGTCTCAGGGCCTGCTCCCACAGGGCCACCTTAAGTTTCAGGTCCCGGTTTTTGAGGGCCTGGGCGGTCATGCGGACAGATCTTAATATTGTGGGCCTCACCCAGGCACAAGACACACTAATCATGGTGATCAGTAGTGGGGATTTTAGCGCCACACTTGCTGCAATGCTTAAAAGAAGCCATTTTCAACCAGAGTTGAGGCAAAAGCAAAGTCAAATGGTCCGAGGTCAAACAATCAGTGACAATCTCAAATCCAAAATCAAAGAGTGGCCAAAGTCCAGAAAAATGGTTGAAGTTCAAGCCATTAGGTCAAACTGAAAGTGAAACAAGCAACTCTAACAGAGCGAAGTTCCTTGCTAGCTGCTAACGGGGCAGACAAAAGGAACTGGAGAAAGAGCAGGAATGCCACAAGCTTTATAGGGATGGATGGAGCTACCACCAAAAATTTGCAATTGAATTTCAGCCTAGTGATACTAGAAGTTTCCAAACTTAGCTGTGCAGGCACAGATATAACCCATTTGTGTGATTCGCAGAGACCATGAAGAAAATATATATATATATTCAGTATCCTACAGTAAATTATAATAATACAAAGCAAGATAAGGACAGGGATTTACTAAAGAAAGATTTAGGTGGAACAATACTTCCAATTCAGCCTGTTTACATATGTAATCTTCATGTTTCTATCAATCAAGTGCTAATTATCTCTTTGTTCACTTATTTTAACATTTCTTTAAAAATTTAACTGTAGGATGCATATTGTTCCACTTTAAAAACAAACAGTAGGACTAACAGAGGAACAAAGGTGCAAAACCAGATTCATTAAACAAAGGGAGGCATGACATTGGAACTTTTTCTTTACTTGATCACAATATCCAAATTAGAAGTAAAAATTCAAAAGGAATAAAACAGCAATGTTGCTGACACTTTTAATCCCATTTTTGAACTACAGGATTAACCATTCTGCAATCCAGTGGGCATTGATGGAGCCTTTACCTTTCCTGTCCACGTTCTTCCAGCCAGACCTTGCAACAGAGCAGTGAGCACCATGCCCAAATGCGGTGGAACCAAGGAGCCAGTTTGCTTTGCTATAGATGCCATTGCAGCTGCTCCCTGAGCTTTCATCTTCCATGATGGTGACTGCAAAGCTTTCTGGGTGATAACTATCAGTTCCTCCATATAGAGCCTTATACCACCATGGGTGCCTATATTTCAAACACACAGTGTTTCGGAGAATGAATAGAAGAGCAACAAAACAAGCTGAATTTTAACATAGATTAATTTCACAAGAACTAGTCTAATCTTTTCTGAGTGAGATAATCTTGCACAGTACAAAAGGTGGTGTTTCAATAAATTATAAATAGCAGTACTGTTTCATAATGATACCATAAAAGAACAAGAACCAGCATCCTCGTAACACACATCAAACACACCATGGCCCCAAAAACTAGTTGGTGGCACAATGCACACATGTACAAATGTCCTTTAGTGAAAATAACCCAATGAAAGGACCATTTTTTAAAAGCTGTTGCAAAATCATGATTAATTAACACTCCAAAGCCAAATTTGAGACCTCAAAACACTTATTCTCCCCCTCCCCTTAAACTGTATCCTAACTTTCAACTTCATATAATAAAACATTCTAAGTGGCAAATATAATAATTTAAAATTCTATAGACCAACATACCAGGCACATTTTCCTGCCACACTTCCGTCCATAAATTGCTATCTTCTTTCTCTCCTTTTTCTTCCTCAGGAACCTCATGCATGCCCAGGAAGGCCAGGGGCAGGACATTTTTGGCTTGATTCTTCAGTACATCTGGGCTATACCGACCAATAGCATGAATAGTTAACGCACAGCCCATTTTATAGATTTGTTCTAAAGTAAAAAGAGAGAGGTCACAGGCATGATTGTTTCTGTTTATACTGCAGTATTGGTAATAATAATAATAATAATAATAATAATAATAATAATAATAATAATAAATTATTTATATCCCGCCCTTTGGGGACCCAATCCGGGCGGCTTACAACAATAAAATCACATGAGATATCCCCAAAACAATCCCTCCCCCCTTAAAACAGTATTAAATCAGTTAAAATTACAAATTTAAACAGTTAAAGTTAAAACATACTACAAAAATAACACGTTGGCCTATGGCAATGTTCTTCCTCCATCCGTAGATGGGGCCTTGCAGAGAACATTGCGGGTGGGGATGCCCGAGGCTGGGATAATTAATCTGGAATCAGGCACAATTTCATAGACCCCACATGCTTGAAGGGCACATACAATGTGCCCTGAATTACATCAGCCATCTAATGGAACACGGTGCATTATTCAATAAAAATCCTGAAGAGATCATTTGGGAGACATGAGGTACTGAATGAAAAGTCTGGAAGGGAAGGATGTTTCACAGTACACTCTGGCTGGCATCATGTTAGGCACATATACACACACAGGTTTCCTTTGTGTCTTTTCTTGGGTGCTGCAGTAGTTGGTATTCCCTTCCTCCCTCTGCAGTGGTAAGTACTGAGTCATACAGACTGCAACGTTTTGCAACAGTTAAGGATGCAACAGTTGCAAAATCAAGGTTTCCTTTCTGGAATTTATATTTCCAAGCCATGGATAATTAAGGACATTGAGAGGTTAAATACTTCACCTTCTTTTTGAAATGCTAAACAAATTATGCATCAGTCTGTACAACAGTAGCAATAATTCCTATTATTCATAGCTGCCAATTTTTCCCATGTGCTAAATCATTTTACAATACAGGTGTCCCCTGCTTTCCGATACTCCGCTCTTTCGGCCATTCCAAATCACTACCCAATCACGCATCGGATTAATGGGTTCCAGTTACATATTATTTAAAAGAGTCAAAAAAGCGATTCTGGAGCAGAGAGAAGGGCCAGGACTTCACTGGGTCTTTGGGCACAACAACATGGACTTCAAGAGGGGTAAGAAGGGGGGGACATAGAAGGAAAGGAGGGTAAAGTTACCACTATGAGCAGACAGTGTCTTGAGTCCCAAGGAGATGACTACTGGGGGGGAGAAGCATGCAAGAAAAAGAGTGGCAATCATTTGCAGTGTCCACACACATGCAAATACTAACACACCAAGGGACAAAAGTGTTTGGCAGGAGGAGGCACTGCTGCCAGAACAAGCCAGAAAGAGCTGCTGAATAGAAGGAGTGATTCTCAGGGAACAACAAATGCAAAGACAGAGGAGAGAGAAGCAACAACAGCAAGCACTGAATGGGATGGGTATTCTGCCGACGGTGATACTGACAGCTGCTGCAACTGGGTGACAATATTTTAAAATGATTTCACGCAGGAAAGCAATTACCAATATATTCAGGCCATATGGGAAGCAGACACTATTCATTTTGATACAAAATACAGGTCATTCATCTATTATATTCAGAGAGCACAGAAAGACCATAAACAGCGAGAGCAACCCAAGCATCCACTGCAAGACAGTGGTAAGAGCAACTGCATGGGATCTCATGTTCTCTCAAAAGCTTACACCACTTATCCTCATGTTCTCCCTTCCTCTGGCTGATCTCTGGTTAAAAGAGTGCAGCTGCCTCCCATTCATTCTTTCTCTCTCTCTCTCATCTCTCTCTCTCAGTCTGTAGACTCAAAATCACAATTTAAAAATGTTGCACCTCCATACATGCAGCTGATCCCTCACACACACTCCCCAAGCCCTCATTTGAGGTGAAAAGGAGCAGTTCCCAGGGACTGCAAAGTTGTCTTAATAACCTGTGTGATGAGGAGGGAGGGAGGAATTGTGCAGTGTGTGTGCTTGTGTCATCAGTCCAAAGTGTGACTACCAGTGCCCCCCTCCTCCTGTTGTTGGCAGGCTCTCAACTATTCCTATCTCTGCTAGCAATAGTCTCTCCAGCAAAAGCCAATCAGAAGTCAGAGAACATTATAGAAGGAAATGCCCTGCTTTTATTTCCACCCCTCCTTTTATGTGGTTTTTAAGAGATGGGGAGGGGGGGCATGGCTTTTTTCAGTGAGTGGAATTGGAGCAGTCTTGGCTTTGGGGAGAGGTCTGGGAGGTTGACAGTTTTCTTCCTCAAATCCATGCTGTGGACCTGCCAGTCAAAAGAACAAGGAGAACTGCTGCTGTTGCAGCACACAGTAGGGTGTGTGGGTGGAAGATGTTGCCATCCTGAGTGAATAACCCTCCAATAGTGATAGGATTAGTGAAACAGGGAAGGAGGGGGGCTGCTCTAGGCTCATATTATCAATGCCTATGTAGGAGTCCCAGCTTATTCAATACGTTAGGGACCAGAGCACTATAGCTTCCACATTTCACTGATTTCGCTTTTTGACAGCGCCCTGGTCCCTAACCTGTCGAATGAGCAGGGGACTCCTGTATCTATTTTGCTTTGACTTCACAAGGTAAGTCAATATTGACAGGGTATTAAGGTGAGGACACACAGTGAGTTTATGGCAAAGCTAGGAGATTTCGGAACCTGGTCTCCTGGGTTCTCCAAAGTGTTTTTTTGTGTTTTTGTTGTTTTTGTTGTTTTTTTTAAGTGAACCAAACCAGTGTTACATGAGAATAAGAGCAGGTACTCAAGGAGGGGATTGTAACATGGGAGGAATAAAGGCACACTAAGATTGGACACCAGCATCCACAAACTACTCAGTGAGCTTACACTCCGGCTTTCCATGGCAATCTTTTTTAAGATGAATTCAGGCACGGTTTGAAAGCAATTACCAATATTATACGGTCATATGGGAAGCAGACACACTATTCATTTTGATCCAAAATATATGCCATTTATCCATTATATTCAGAAAGATAAGAAGTGACTTTTCCCTGCCTCAAAGTGTCTACTTTTTACACAAATGTCAAGATTTCACACACAAGCACAAACCTTCCTTCTCCATGTACCAGTTATTCAGTTTCTGCAGCAGTTTGTCAGTGCTGCTATCCCGTGAGGTCTGTGAGAAGTAAAGAAAAAGTTTCAAATCACTTCAGAACAGCTGAATATCCAAAACCAGATTTGACAAACATGAAAGGGAGCACAAGGCTCCACTCACCCGAACTAGATGCCCCATGGCAAAGGCATAGGATTTTTGCACCACACTGTTGCGATCTGTTAGACCACCAAGCAAAGCACTCATGAGTTTGCCTGTGTTAAAAGAAAACATGGGTCACAATTTATCCTTTACCAAACAATTTTAGTTCTCTTTTTGGATAAGAGGCAAACCAAGTTTCAGAACCTTCCATTAAAATACTCCTCTCAGTGTGTTGGTCCCTTGTCTGTTAACATTACATTTCTTTCCACATATATTACTGTAGACCCTTGGTATCTCCTGGGGATTTGTTCCAGGATCCCCCGTCGATACCAAAATCCATATATGTTCAAATTCCATTATATACAATGGCATAGTGAAATGGTGTCCTTTATATAAAATATCAAAATCAAGGTTTCCTTTCTGGAATTTATATTTCCAAGCCATGGATACTTAAATCCGTGTATGAAGAATCCATGGATATGATGGGCCAACTGTATATTTCTTTCAAACTACTGGTTTCCATTTAAAAAGCTTTGGTAAAAAAGAAAAGCAACAGCTGACTTGTTCAATACTACAGAAGTATCATTTTCCTAAACTGCAATGGCTTGCACTAAATTTTTAATACTAGATCTATTATTTACTGTGAAGGGCTGAAGGACCAGAAAATTTGACTCCATTTGACTCCATGACTGAGTCAGTCCCACATAACTTGAACAAAGACTTGTGTTAATAAGCCAGCTGGCAGCCATGAGCTAAGCAGGGACTCCATGCACATGAGAGAGCTGATGGAAGGCCAATGATGAAAAAGCCCCTTTCTCAGCAACCAGCATGGAAAGACAGAGGACCAGCAAAGAGCTATTATACCATTACATAGCAATGAAAACATCAACCCCAGGCAATATGAATGATGCATGAAAAGACAGAAACATTTCTAGTTAGTTTCAGCCTTTTCAACTAAGAGATTTCAACTAAGAGATTAAATGTTTCATTTAATTAGCAATATCAGAAATAGTTGTTGAACACAACTATATACATCTGGCAGCTGAAGGGCACTACTAGAAGAAGCTCCTGCACTCTCCACATAGCCATCTCCCACGAAACCTGGTCCAAAGGGCTTGGGATTTCAACAAAGCAAATTGTTGAAGAAAAGGAGAAAACGCATTACATGAAGCCTACTCACAGAACAATGGATAATGAGTATTAAATACAGAATGAATAGAATGAATCCTTATCCCATGTTTTCTGCAATCCCAGAAGTCCCAACTATACCCAAATTTCTACCCACTATTACTTAGAGTAGGGGTAGACAAAGAGTGACCCATGAACCACATTGTTTAGAGGCCCCGAGTGCCCTTGTGTTAAAAATAAACTCCATCACATACCCCCAGGATGAATTAAGCCCAAAGGAAGCATTTTTGTTTTGTTTTTTAAACATGGTGAAAATGCCCCCATTCCCCCTATAGAATACTTGGGAGGAGCATTTGGATGCAATCTTTTAAATTTTTATCATCTATCTATCTATCTATCTATCTATCGATCTATCTGTAGTAGTAGATACCTGCCCACTAGCCTTTTACATCTGTCCACCTCTGACTTATAGAGAATAGGATTATTAGAGTACATAGACTAGCTAAAGGAAATGATGAAATATGTTTCCCATCAAAATACAAAGTACACAAAATCAACCACAACTTAAAAGAAAAATCTTAGAAGGATAATACTACCTGAATATGGTGTTAAGTCTTGTGGGCATTGTGTGGTTAGTGATACAATTACACTGGCACAGCCACCCTGATAAAAAATGAAAGAAGACAATCATTAATTTATTCTGTTAAATGAAATTCAAAGACAGTAAGCCCACAAGTGAGTAAAAGTCAACAATTTTACTAAATGACAATAAAAGCAGATACAGTGGTACCTCTACTTACGAATGCTTCATCTTACGAA
>CM034703.1:112228573-112239049 GCA_020142125.1 Phrynosoma platyrhinos
ATGGCTGCTGGAACGGATTAATTTCGTAAGTAGAGGTACCACTGTACAGAGAAACAGAACAAAACCTCTCAAGCAGAATTTCAAGTTTACTTTCCCATTCAGTTGTCTGGAACTCCAGGTGAACAACAATGGAGAAAAGCAAGCTGATGGCCAATACAGCATCTTTTCAGTCCAGGTCTACACTGCAGTTCCGACATGGGCAAAATCTTGGAAATGTATATGCCTAAGAACCCTAGATCCCATTCACCAACACCCTAATTAATTGCACTTTTTCTGATGGTCATGTGTTTTGGCTTCTCAATGTTTATTATTTTGCCACCCAGAGATAGGTCCTGGCTGGTGGCAGGTGACCAATATAAAAATGTGTGAAATCCTCCCAAATTTTAAAATTGTACTATTCTGAGTAGATATCTGCTTCTGAAGTAAAACAAAGTTCAAACCAAGAAATCACACACTCCTTTAAGGGAATCTGGTCTCAAGTTCCCAAAAAGATAAAAGCATTAAAGAACCATTACTGCACATCACTCTTTCTGCTTTAAATTTTCAGTGAGTTTCCTCTATAGACAGTGAAAATTCAGACAATTTAAGGTCTCTAATTCATACCCACTGTGTCATTAGTGTTCAGAGTAGGCCTTACTCTACAGTGTTACAGAGTACAGTAGTCCTCCTTCTTGCCTGAAACTGTGAAGAATCTACACATGAACTCTTGTCAACATCCTAGATATCCTTCCCCTACCTTTGAGTCTACTTAACAGTCCCAACTGGGGAAAAAGCAGAATAATAATAAGAGCAACAATAATAAACAGTGTCAATAATATTATTAATTATAATTATTTGATATTAAATTAAATATTATGATTTAGCATCATCATTATTCATACCCACAGTCACCATCCCACCTCTGGATCAACTGCATAAAGCACACTCACTCTTCAGATCTGATAGGCCTATAGGAAGACACTAATGCTCTTTTGTTGGCAATTTAATGTGTATCATCCCATCGTTCCTGCAAAGCACCCTCATAAGAAGTGCAAGCATACCTTAGTGCCAATGCCTATTCCACTCCTGGTCAGCTCACATAACCTAGGAATCAGCTCACCCAGGACAGATACATCCAGATACTGCAAGCACTAGAGAAAAGAAGAATATCAAATCAACATGACAAATGAAAACATAAATGTTGTTCACAAGCTTTTTGGTCTAGGCCTTCTAGTGCCACACTAACAAACTAGTCAAGGGTAGACCTCATTTTAAGAACCTGGGCCACTGCTAATCAGCAGCCAAGTGAAGGAGGGGAAGGACAGGTTGCTTACCTGTAACTGTAGTTCTTTGAGTGGTCATCTGTGAATTCACACAAATGGGTTATTCTATGCCTGTGTAGTAACTTCGGAAACTTCTGGAATCACTACTTGCAACTTTTTGGGAGTAGCTCCACCCACCTTCTATATAAGCCCAGCGTCTTCCTGCTCTTTCCCAGTTCCATAAAAGTCCACTACATAGCAGTGACAGCAAGGAAACTAAAATCTGAGCAGGATATGACTATGGGGAGGATGAGTGGGATTTGTGTGAATTCACAGATGACCACTTGAAGAACTACAGTTACAGGTAAGCAACCTGTCCTTTTTTGTGGTCTCTGCGAATCACACAAATGAGTTAGACTGACAAGCTTCAGTCAGTGGAGGAGGCAGTGTCATGACACCGGTTGTAAAATTCAAACAAATTGTATTTTTATTAAAAACAAACTTTAAGGCTTTGAAAAGTGCATTTGTCAGTTATTTTGTCATGGTTTCAAAGCATATGAAACCCGCAATGCAATAAAACTTTCAATGCAAACCAAAAAGCAACACTGCCCTCCCAAAGGCTGCATCTCATCTGGATCTGATGTCCAGCCTGTAATGTTTGATGAAAGTCAATGGCTGGGAACAGACAGCAGCCTTGCAGACATCCTCCAGAGGCACTCCAGTCAAAAAAGCAGAGGATGTTGCTACCACCCTAGTAGAATGGGCTCGAATTCAAGCTGGAGGAGTCTCCCCCGACAGTTCATAGCAGAGGTGTCATTTCCCTTACATTTTGGTACCTTACACTTATGTATTTCGTTCTGTATTTCAAATTCTCAGTCTCTGACATTGCAATACACGACTCTGAATCCTCATGTACTACAGTAGGTTCTGTGCATTTTTCATCTAAATCTTCAAGCAATTGTCTTATCCACTGTACTTCTCCAACCAATTCAGACAATGCTGCAAACTCAGCCTCAGTCGTGCTCAGAGCTACACAGTTCTTCTTTCTGCTGTGCCAAACTTTTGAGCAATTGAGTGCGCAGACAAAGTAATTCGGAAGCTATCTTCACTTCGCAGAGGAAGAACACCCGGCAACCTTGGAGCTGGAATGCATCCTCCCAGCCTCCGATGAAATAGACTGAAGCCAGGTTAACTCTAAAGAGGGACATTTATTCTTCAGTTGCAATATGTAAAGAGAAAACTATTTACACTCATCACCGATCAACGACAACCCACACACAACAACGTGGTCTGTGTTATTTATAGACACTTACCATGCAGCCACTAAGTCCAGCCTCTTCCTGTGACTTTCTTCCTTTGTCACTTGAAATGTTGTCCCCCAAACATGATGACATAATGTGTTTACACTTGGTCTATGTGCTGTTTGGCACATACTGACCTTGGACACTGCTATGTTGTTTTGTAACCCAGCTGCAGACAACTTTCCCAGCTGGCAAGCTGTAAAGTGTAAAGTGATCTGTAGTACCCTTTGTCACTTTCCCACATCTGGACATTTAAACTCGGGCTACAAATCCCAACAGAATGGTACCAGCCATTTATCTGGAAAACCTCTGTGAGCTCACAGGTATCTTTTTTAGGTTTCAAGTAACACACAAAGAGGGCCTTTGCAGACTGCCAGAAATAATGCAGCTTGAGACCATTTTAACTGTCCTGGCTCAGTGCGAAGGAATCATGGGAACTGTAGTTTATTGTGGCTATGGGTTTGAAGGGCTTGGTGGATAACTGCGCAAGCACCAAGGTGAAGGCTCCATGCTGGGGTCGGTACTGAGGATGGAGGTTGTTGAACCTTTTAAGAAACTTTTTCACAAGAGGGTCCTTGAAAAAGGAATAGTGGCCATCAAACTGGTAGTGGGAACAGATGGCAGCCAGGTAACACCTGAGGGATGAAAGGCATAGTCCCAATTTGGAGAATGTCATGAAGAACTCTAGTATTATTGGTACCTGAACACAGGATGGAGAGAGGCCCTTGGCAGACAGAAAGTCCAGGAACTTGTTCCACTTGACCAAATAGGATCTCCGTGTGGAGGGCTTTTGGGCAGCCAATATGACAATCTGTATGAGTGTGGAAGGACCTCTAGGGATGGATTCTCCATGCTACCAGGGAGAGAGCGTCGATGTCCGAGTGGTGAACTTGGCATCTGTAGAGTTAGGAGATCTGGACAGAATTAAATGCAGTGAAATTCTCTCCTGGAGAGGTATAGGGGAAAATCACAGCTGTCTTGGCCACATCACCAAGGGGTGATGAAGATGGCGTTGGAGTGGTCCACTCTCATCTTTACAACTTCTCAGGTGATGAGTGGGAAGGGGGGAAAGGCATAGAGCAGAGGTAGGCAACCTTTTTGAGCCAGGGGCCGGGTTGCTGTCCCTCAGGCAATTGGGGGACCAAAAAATAAAAATAAAAAATAAATAAATTTTTAAAAAATTAACAAAATTTAAAAAAAATTAAAAAATTTAAAAAAATATGCATGCACACTCTCTCAGCCCCAGAAAATCAATGATGGCAAAACTCCTGTGGAGATTTTGCCAAGAAAACCCCAAGAACAACAATAATCAATATCATCATGGTGGGCGGTGGCGGCAGGACCGGCCTGGGGATGGTCCAAAGGCCTCGGGGGGGGCGCATCCGGCCCCCGGGCCATAGGTTGCCTATCCCTGGCATAGAGCATCCTTCCTGACCACTCAAAAAGGAAGGCATCTCTCAGAAGTTCAGAGATCTGGTCCTTGAACAGAGTTGTGTATAGTGGCTATTGAAGTGAGTGGTGAAGAGGTCGATGGATGGTGCACCCCAGATGCAGAATAGGTTGGAGACCATGTCAAGATGGAGCTGCCACTTGTGGCATGAGTCTGGGGACTTGCTGAGGTCGTCTGCCAACTCATTCCCCTCCCCTGGGAGGTGGACGGCTTGTAAGAGGATCTCTCCCGGAATGCACCAGTCCCAAATGTGGAGAGTGATATTGAGAAGATTCTGGGACTTTGTCCCTCCTTGCTTCTTCAGGTATTACATGACAGTGGTGTTGTCTGTCAATAGAAGCACCACCTTTCCATGAAGGAGGGTCTCAAAGGCACGGAGAGTTTTCTTGACCACCAGTATTTCAAGAGTATTGATGTGAAGAGTCCTCTCTGATGGGGACCACTTGTCTCTGACTGTCAGGTCCAAGGTGTGGGTGGCTCATCCATCCATGAAGGTATTGTTCATCAGTCAGGCTGAGGGGGCAGAAACGGCATCCCGGTGCAGACGTTGTCGGGATCAAGCCACCACCAAAGGGTCCTCGCCATGGGTCTCAGTACCGAGAGCCATTTGGCCAGGGAGTCTTCCATGAGATCGAAGACGGAGAGGAACCACAACTGGAATGGTCTGAGATGGAGCCTTGCCAATGGAGTGTTGATGGCATGTGCCTGAGGGCCACCTGGGGATAGGCAGTCTTGGATTGCTCTGGAGAGTGCTTGATATCTGTCTGATGGTAGGTATGCAACAGAATGGTTCGAGTCAAGGATGGTCCCAATGAACCTGACTTGTTTTGATGGGGTCAACTTGGATTTCTCTGTGTTGACAAGCAGGGTCAGGGAGTTCAAAAGGGAAAGCATAAAGTTGATGTCCATGAGAAGGTCCTCTAGAGATTGGGCAGCAAAGAGCCAGTCGTCCAGGTACGGAAAGACCATAATGCCTTGCTGGTGAAGGTAGGCTGCAATGGGAGCCATCCATGTTGTGAAGACCCTTGATGCCGTGGAGAGCCCAAAGGGAAGCACCCTGTATTGGAACATGTTGAGACTGACCACAAAGGCAAGGAATCTCCTGTGATCTTCTCGGATTCTGATATGAAAGTAAGCGTCCATGAGACTGAGGGTAGCAAACCAATGGCCTTTCTGTAAAAGTGGCAAAATAGAAGCAAGAGTTACCATGTGAAAGGCCCGAGTCTCTCTTAGGAACAATAAAGTAGTCGGGTTCAGGCCAGGGTGGGTAGCACAATGTCTTGGTTGATACAGAAGGCCAACACCACCTTAGGCAGGAACATGATGTCAGCATAGAGCACAACCTTGTCCTTATGGAATCGAAGGTAGGCTTGGTCCACTCGTAAGGCACACAGTTCGCCTGCTCAGCAGGCAGAGATGATGACCACTAAGAAAACTGTCTTCCAGGTCAGCAATCTTAAGTCCATGGTGGCCAAAGGCTCAAACAGCTTGGTAGAAAGGTGGGAAAGCACCGTCTAGACTCCATGTCGGCGTCGGTACTGAGGATGGAGGATGGCGGTTATTAAATCCCTTGAGAAATCTCTTTACCAAAGGGTCCATAAAGAAGGAGGGTCTGCCTTCGAGCTGGCAGGGTGAACAGATGGCAGACAGAGTTAAGGCATAATCTTGAGTTGACTAGAGACATCAGAAATTCTAGGACAGTCGGTACCGAGGCACGGGATGGAGGTAGGTCCCTTGCTCACAAAAAGTCCATTAATTTGGTCCATTTGAGTGCCTAAGATTTGCTGGTGGAGGGCTTCTGTGCAGCCCAAATCACCATCTGTACCAAGGTAGGCACTGTTGTCATGGATGAACTCTCCACACCACTAGGGGAAGCAAGTCCAAATCTGGGTGTCAAATCTGTCCGTTCTGCATCGAGAGGAGGTCGGGCCGTAACTCGAGGTGGCGGTATTCCTCCTGAGCAAGATGGAGCAGGGGAGCAAACCACGGTTGCTTCAGCCACCATGGAGTGATGAGGATGGTGTCCGTGCCATCTGCCCTCATCCTGGTTGACCTTTGTGATGAGTGGAAAAGAAGGGAAGGCACAGAACATTCTCCCAGACCACTCGAACTGGAAGGCATCTCCTCACGATCTCGGAGCTGGAACCCGAGAGCAGAACTCTGTACAGTATGCGTTCTCCCGGGTTGTGAATAGGTCGACCTCTTGCCTGGCCCAAATGGAGAAGAGGTTGGAGACTGTCTGCAGGTAGAAACACCATTCGTGGCAGGGACTGGAAGACATGCTGAGCTTGTCCGCCAGGTCATTGTCCTCTCCAGGCAGGTGCACTGACTGCAGTAGTATCTTGTTGTTGATGCACCAGTTCCAGATGTGGATCGTGATCTGGAGCAGTGTCTGGGAACTTGTGCCTCCTTGCTTATTCAGGTAGAACATGATGGTGGTGGTGTTCATCAAAAGGAGCACCACCTTGCCCAAAAGCACGGTTTGGAATGCTCGGAGGGCCTTCTCCACAACCAACATTTTGAGAGCGTTGATGTGGAGTTTCTTTTCCAACAGTGACCTTTGACAATTAGATCCTGTGTGTGTGCTCCCCATCCCTCCAGGGACGCGTCTGTTGTCAGGTTGATCTCGGGACGGGGCGATCAAGAAGGGCATCCTAGTACAGACATTGTCGAGTTCGAGCCACCAACCCAACGATCTGGCTACAGGTCTCGGTACCTTGTCCAACCTGGAGGCCATTTTGTCCCTGGAGGACTTCTCCTTGGACCTCTCATTGGACCTCCCTCTCTCTTTTTCTCTCTCCTTACCAGAGGTAGATGGACCATCGACCGGGGTGGTCTGGACGGGTACAGAGGCTGGTCTCAAGGCCTGCTCCCACGGCGCAGCCTTCAATTTCAGGTCCCTGTTTTTCAGGGCCTAGGTTGTCATGCCCTTGCAAAGTAATAATAAATAATAATAATAATATTTATTTATATCCCGCCCTTTGGGGACCCAATCAGGGCGGCTTACAACAATAAAACCATACAATATATCCCAAAACACAATCCCTCCCCCACACACAATCCCTCCCCCCACACAATCCCTCCCCCCTTAGGGATTAGGGTTATGTGCCTCGCCCAAACAGAGCACACACTAATCATGGCAGTCGGTGGTGGGGATCTTCGCACCACAGCTAGTGCAGCGTTTGAAGGACACCATATTTCTGTCTGACAAAATAAGTCCAGAAGACAAGAGCGAGGTCAAAAAACAGTCCGAATCAAATCGATTTGCCAACAATCACCAATACATAATCCAAAAGAGTAGTCAAAGCCAGAAAAATATTCAAAAAGCCGTAAGTCAAAGTTTTCAAAAGTGAAACAAGTGACTAATGAGCGAAGTTTCTTGCTAGCTGCTAACGCGGCAGACAAAAGGAACTGAGGAAAGAGTGGGAACGCCAAGGGCTTTATAGTGGTGGACGGAGCTACCACCAAAACGTTGCAACCAAAGATTTGCCCAGCAATACTAGCACTTTCCAAGCTAGCTGCGCAGGCACAGATATAACCCATTTGTGTGATTCGCAGAGACCACAAAAAAGTAATAATCTATTCAGAGTATGTTTCCTTCCATATGCACAAATTGAAAATGATAAAGACCACACCTTCTCTTCATAATCTATGTAAACTGGCCTCTGGTTTCCAGGAGGCTGGTGACAATTAAACAAGTGAAAAGGTGATGCTAGCAGAAAATTCAGAGTGGGTCCAATTGAACACAGAATAAAGCTTATCCAAAGGCCTATTCTGGAGCAATACAAGCAGCAAAGGTCCAAAGCACACTGCAAAGTAATCCACTTTGAACTACTTTAACTGCCCTGGCTCAATACTGTGGGTTTCTGGGAACTGTAATTTTGTGAGACATTTAGCCTTCTCTGTCAGAGAGCTATGGGGCCACAATAAACTACAGTTCCCAGAATTCTCTAGTACTGAGCTAGGGCAGTTAAAGCAGACTCGAACTGGATTATTTCTGCATGTGTTTTGGCTCAAAGTCAAAGTTCTTCTCTACCTCTATTGCATCTGCAAGAAGCCAGCCAGCTGAGCCATTTCAAGTGGTCAGGGGTCTTCTACTCATAGGCCCGAGAGAAAAATCCAGACCACTCTGGCATTTTGCAGATAAAATAGCTCAGATGTTCTGACTTAAGATGCTATAACTGATAGATCCAGAAGATGCAACTTTGACCCGTTTGTCCAGTGACAATAGATACTTTTCAGTTTGTGCAACGCAAGGATGTAGATAGGATTCTTGGTGAGGTGAGAGCCACCACATGCAAGTTAGATCCCTGCTTTCTCCAGTTTATTAAAAAAAAAAATTATATCACTCGTGGCATAGACTTGTATTGCAATTTTATTATTGTTTTAATTATTGCTGTTATTGTATTGTTTTTACTGCTGGGTTTATTGTTTACTACTGTTCTTTTTATTACTGTTGTGGTTTTATTGTTATGTTTTCTTTCTTTATTGATTGTATTACTGTACATTTTGTACATTTTATTCTTGTACTCCCGCCTCGATCCGGAGGGAGAGGCGGGAAATATAAATAAATTATTATTATTATTATTATTATTATTATTATTATTATTATTATTATTATTATTATTATTATTATTATTATTATTATTATTATTGGACTAGCTGACTGGTTAAGCAAACCACTTCATGGGGGGGAGGGCACAAAAGAAAAGCCCAAGGGCCATATGCATCCAGCAAGTCACACTTGCTGATAGAATTTAGTCAGAGAGGGTTTGCCCTTGCCTTCTTCTCAGGCTAAGAGAGTGTGACTTGCCCAAGGTCATCTAGGGGACTTCCATACCCAAGTGCAGGGGTAGGCAACCTGCGGCCCGGGGGCCAGATGCGGCCCAGCGAGGCCTTTGGACCGGCCCCAGGCTGGTCCTGCCGCCGCCGCCGACAACCCCTGCTGCCACAGCCACCCGCCATGATGATATTGATTACTGTTGTTATTACTTGTTCTTGGGGTTTTCTTGGCAAAATCTCCACAGGGGTTTTGCCATCATGGCTTTTCTGGGGCTGAGAGAGTGTGCATGCATATATTTTTTTTAAAAAAAATAATTTTAAAAATTTATTTTTGCTTCGGCCCCACAATTGTCTGAGGGACAGCAACCCGGCCCCCTGCTCAAAAAGGTTGCCTATCCCTGCCCAAGTGGCAATTCAAACCTTGTAATCCAACACTCAAGCTACCACACCATGCTGTCTCTTTATACTTTGCCTATCTCAACTTGAAAGGGAGAAGGGCTCATTTGTGTCCATCTTGCCCAATTTCATGTTAAAGAATGAGACACCTACTGCGGTACCCACCATATTTATAGTCTCCATCATGGGGGAGGATTTAGCAGCACTTAGTCTTGCACTATCCATTGCAGCCTGAAGGAAATAAAACAAAAACAAAAACAGATGCAGTCAGAAAACTGAGTTTAAAAGGCAGTAAAAAAAAAGTTGTATGTGAAAAACAGACAACATGGGAACCATGCAACCTCCCTGCTAAATTTCATCAATGCAGCAGTAGCAGCAGCAGCAGCAAAATAAACCAATTTGGCCACATTTTCTCAAGGGACATGGTGACATTTTTCACTTCTCCCACTGGTCCACTGAAATGAGGCAGCAAGGTGTGACCCCCAAGTGAGTTGGGGTGTTTAATGCAGTCCCCTTCTTCTCATAGCAAAGATTATTATTTTAAGTGTGCCTGAAGAGTCAGAGATGGAAATACCCCACTGGGGGTGGGAGAACAAATAATGATTCTGCACCAAGTATTCCATTAAACTCAAACACATTTCAATATACAGTTAGCCTGGAAAATTCTCTTTGTCCTTTTCAAATTAAAACATTCTCTTGAGATTAATTGATTTTGGAAATCTTATTGTCATATTATTTCATGTTCCCAGAAAACATTCAACATACAACAACTGTTGTTCATCAGCTTGAATATGTATACAGTAGGGATAGGAATTGTGTGACCCTCCAGATATTGTTTGACTGCAACTTCCTGCAGCCCTATCCAGTATAGGCAATAGCAAAGAATGCTGGAAGCTAAAGACCAATACTATCTGGGAAGCAGCATGATTGCAGCCTTGATATATGTTGAACTGTGAATCTTCAGTACATGTCTCACTTACCTTTTCCTGCTCTGTAGCACGCAAGCTCAAATAATTCAGCACCTGGGGCTCCAACACACTTAGTGACTCCAACAAAGCTGGGATGAGTTTGGGTGCATGTGGTTTGAGCATTGCTCCAGCACTTTTACTGATCTTCACCAGCGTGTTAATGCTATAGGCAAAGGGCACAGCAAATGAGAAGAAAGAGAAATAATTTTACTCTTTCAGTACATTTGAATTAGATGTTATTTTTAAGAGCCCAGAAAACAGAAACAGTACTTTTAATCTTCCTGCTGAAGTAATAATAATGCACTACAAGTAACACTCCACTGAGAGCATATGTATTA
>CM034703.1:112239149-112281203 GCA_020142125.1 Phrynosoma platyrhinos
GCGAATCACACAAATGAGTTAGACTGACAAGCTTCGGTCAGTGGAGGAAGGAGCATCATGACACCAGTTGTAAAGTTTAAACAAGTTGTATTTATTAACAACAATAAAACTCTTAAACTTTGAAAGTGCATTTCGCAGTGTCATTTTTCTTAGTTTCAAAGGCATATAAAGCATGCAGTGTAATAAACTTTTTCAATGCAAACCAGAAAGCAACACTGCCCTTCCAAATGCTGTGTCCTGCCTGGCCCTGGTGTAGTGTTTGATTCAAATCAATGGATGGGACCAGACAGCAGCCTTACAAACATCCTCCAGAGGCACCCCAGTCAAAAAAGCAGAGGATGCAGCTACCACTCTAGTTGTGTGTGTTCACACCCGGGCCGGAAGGGTTCTACCCAATAGTTTATAACACAAGTGGATAGTACCAGTCACCCATTTAGAAAACCTCTGAGCAGTCACGGGTAGTCCCTTATTAGCTTCCGAGTAGCAGACAAACAGTCTCTCAGAGCGTCTTGAACCTGAGGTTCTGTCCAAGTAAAATGCCAGCACCCTTTGAACATCGACAGCATGCAAGAGGCGCTCGGCATCCGTTGTCAGATTTGGGGCCAAGGTGAGCAACAAATGTCCTGGTTGATGTGAAAAACTGACACCACCTTCGGGAGGGAAGTGATGTCGGGACAGAGGACCACTTTGTTCCTGTGAAAGCAGAGGTAAGGTTGATCCTTCCATAAGGCACAGACTTCACCTGCACAGCAAGCAGAGGTGATGGCCACTAAGAAAGCTGCTTTCCAGGTCAGCAGTCTGAAGTCCGTGATAGCCATGGGCTTGAACGGCTTGGTGGAGAGGTGGGAAAGCACCAAGTCCAGGCTCTGTGCCTGGCGTCAGTGCCGAGGATGGAGGGTGGAGGTTGCTGAACTCCTTGAGCAGGGGTTGACAAACTATGGCCTGCAGGCCGCAGCCGGCCCGACGACCGGCCCCCGACGACGACTATGACGACCCCCGCCGCCACACACTCCTGCCGCCGCGCGCATCGTGGTCACCATTTTGTTTGCCAAAATGGCAGCTGCAACTCATTTACGCATGTGCAGGAGTACTACGCATGCGCAAACGGGTTGCGGCCGCCATTTTGGCAAACAAAATGGTAGCCGCGACACGGCAGTGCACGTGTGCAGCAGCGCTAACTGTGCACACACACCCCACCATTCCCCCCGCCCCGGCCCGGCAGAAGACCTGGGGAACAGCAACTGGCCCCAGGTATGTGAAGGTTGCCGATCCCTGCCTTTGAGGAAGCTCTTCACAAGAGGGTCTCTTAAAAAGGAGGGTCTGTCCTCAAACTGGTTATGAGAGCAGATGGCAGACAGGTAAGACAAGTAAAGCAGATGGCCATGAGGTAGAGCCCTGCGTCAGCCAGACATCAGGAACTCCAAGACAGTCGGGACCAAGACATGGGATAGAGAAAGGTACCTGACAGTGAGGAAGTTCAAGAACTTGTTCCATTTAAACAGGTAGGACCTCTGTGTTGAAAGCTTCTGAGCAGCCAGGATGACAGTCCGTACTGAGTCTGGAAGGACCTCTAGGGATGGATTCTCCACACCACCAGGGAAGCATGTTAATGTTTGGGTATCGGCCTCAGCCTCCATGAAGAGACAGAAGGTTGGGACGGAACTCGAGACAGAGAAATCTCTGGGACAAATGTAGGAGAGGAGCAAACCAGGTCTGTCTTGGCCACCAATGAGGATAGCGTCGGAGCAATCCACTCTCATCTTGGCTATTACCTTCATGATGAGTGGGAAGGGAGGGAAGGCGTAGACCATCTTTCCTGACCACTCGAAGAGGAAGGCATTTCCTTGGGAGCCCATTGCTAAAATCCGAGAACAGAGAGCACAGTGACTGTTGAGGAAGGTGGTGAAGAGGTCGATCCGTGATTCACCCCACACGTGAAACAGTTCGTTCACTGTATCAGGAAGGAGCCACCACTCATGGCACATGTTCGATGATCTGCTGAGCTGGTCTGCCAGTTTGTTTTCCTCCCCAGGAAGGTGTATGGCTTGGAGAAGGATCCTTCTCAGGATGCACCAGTCCCAGATGCGAAGAGTGATCTTGAGGAGTGTCTGGGACTTGGTTCCTCCCTGCTTGTTCAGGCAGTACATGAGAGTGGTGTTGTCCATCAAGAGGAACACTACCCTGTCCAGCAGGAGAGTTTTGAAGGCATGGAGTGCTTTTCCCACCAACAACATCTCCAGTGTGTTGATGTGGAGTTGGCTATCCAATGAGGAACACTCGCCCTTGAACATGAGACTTGAGGTATGGGCTCCCCACACACCCAGAGACGTCCCACACACCCAGAGACGCATCTGTTGTTAGAGAGATCTAGAGCTGGGGAGACAGGAACAGCATCCCGATGCAGACGTTGTTGGGTTTGAGCCACCTGCTAAGTGATGCAGCCAGAGGTCTCAGTACTATGAGCCATTTCGTGGGTGGATCCTCCACGGGATTGAAGGAGAGGAACCAGATTGAAATGGTCTGAGTCTGAGCCTCGCCCACAGGGTGAGATAGGTTATCGAAGCCATGTGTCCTGTGTGGTGTGGGCTCTGATCCGCCTGTGTGACAGGCAGTCTCAACCGCTTTGGAGAGAGCTTGGAACCAGTCTATGGCAGGTAGGCTATCGAGCTTTCGGAAATGAGGATAGTTGTGATGAAGCTGACCTGTCTTGATGGAGTCAAATTGGATTTTCCTCAATTGACCATCAGTCTGAGGGACTCCAGGACTGCTAGGGCGAAATCAATATCCCTGAGGAGCTTGTCTCGGGATAGAGCAAAAAAGAGCCAGTCATCCAAGTATGAGAAGACTGTGATCCCATGCTGGTGAAGATAAGCTGTGATGGGGGCCATGCATTTGGTGAAGACCCTCAGTGCCGTGGAGAGTCCGAAGGGGAGCACCTTGTACTGGAACATCTTGGGTCTGACAGCAAAAGCGAGGAACCTCCTGTGGTCTTGACAGATTTCAATGTGGAAGTAAGCATCTTTCAGATCGAGCATTGCAAACCAGTGGTCTGCCTGCAAGTGTGGCAAAAGAGAGGCAAGAG
Organism: Phrynosoma platyrhinos; assembly: GCA_020142125.1. NCBI lineage: Eukaryota > Metazoa > Chordata > Lepidosauria > Squamata > Phrynosomatidae > Phrynosoma > Phrynosoma platyrhinos. Next base: position 112,242,232 of record CM034703.1, read on the forward strand.
TTACCATGTGAAAACGATGGTAAATAAAGTCATTCAAAGAGCATAAGTCCAGAATAGGTCGAAGACCAAATTCCCTTTTTAGAACAATGAAATAAGGGGGGGGGGGAGCAGTGACAGTCCACAGGCTCGATCACACCTTTTTGCAGTAAAGTGAGCACTTTGTCAAGCAGGGTGTCTGAGGGGGTAGTGGAAAAGTACAGCCTCGGTGGTTGGGAGCTCTTCGAATTTGAGGGCATAGCCCCTGCAGACAATATCAAGGACCCTCAAGTTGGAAGTCACCCAAACTAGGTGAAGACAAAGTGCGCAGCCCCATCTCACAACCTCTTCTTGCCTTGCTCAGACTCCCTTCTTCTTGTAACCTTGACGGTACTGAGACTGAGTAGGCTGACGGCGGCCAGAAGAGAAGGAGGACTGTGAAGGGTTGCACTGCCGAGATTGGTCCTGAGGCTGGTATTGGCGCTCCTGTGGTTGGTAGGATCTCTGCTGGTACGGAGGTTACCAAGGGCACCAGCCTCCATATCGGCAACGTGATGGGGCTTGAAACAAAACCAAGGACATACCATGTTTCCTGGCTACTGACTTCATATGGTATCGGAAGTTCAGCTTCTCAGCCATCTCTTTATTAAAGAGGTTAGTCATCGAAAAGCATGTCCTCAATCAGGGCTCAGGCTTGAGGTGTCAGATTCGAAGCCCAGAGCCAAGCGTGACATCAGACCCGTAAAGGACCTTGGAGGCACAGTTAGTAGAGTGACATGCAGAAATAATCTGCTGACCCCCGATGGAGTGGGCTTCTGACTGGATCACCAGGGCCAAGGCTTTCTTGTCATCCTGTACGTCCTGTAACGATGGTTTCAGGTACTCCAACAGTTGTTGTATGTATGCTCCCATACACTTAGTGTAATTGGCCACTTTGAGGTCCAACACTGCAGAAGTGTAGAATTCTTCGCAAGTCCATTGATCTTTTTGCTCTCCTTATCAGTAGGAAAGGCAGACGTCTTGGGGTGAAGGACAGTTGAGACCTGTCCACGATTGCTGAATTCGGCTTGAGATGTTCAAACAACCAAGAAGAAGCCAAAGGAGAGATCCAATACAAGTTCTTAATCTTCCTCAAGGTCAAAACAATCATGGCTGGGGTGGCCCAGGAGCACTTGGCAATCTTCTCTAGGGATGGAAGATAGCCGATGGAAAGAGTAGTTGGGACTTTCCCATGGACCCTCCGCTCAATGAAATCCAGTGTGTCCTCGTCTGACCAGGGGACCTCAATCTCGAAGGCACTGGCCATCACTATGTGATCGGCAAAGGATTTAACATCATCGATAGGAGAGGCTGGATCCAGGTCAGCAAAATGCAGGGGTGTTACTGGTCTCTCCACATCCGATCCGGGCGTTGGAGAATGCGATATTGTCGGAGAGTCCTCAGATGTTCTCGGTAGCAACCTGTCATATGATGCTTCATTCCAATACAAGGAACCATTCCAAGGAAGTACTGGTGGCCAGATCGGAGTGGAAGCTCTAACAACCTGAGCCTGAGTCACAATCCGGTGTAATGGTCAAGGGGAAGAAGACTTTGAGTGATGGAGGCGACAGCAAAGCTGGTTGGGGTCGATAGGTAAAAAGCAGCAACCCTTGTCATCACAGACCAAGTCCTGGAGAGACAAGGTGAAATCCTTGTGAGCAACCTCATTGGCATCAGAGAGTGGCTCGGTCTTGATGAATAGTCACACCAACAGCTCAGGGTTGGGAGCTCTCAATGTCGATACGGCCCATAAGCATCGAGGTGAGAGTTGGAGGTTCTTGCTCCTGAATCTCAACATCTGATTCGGTATTGACATCGACTTGGATAAGCTAGGGTGTTTCCTCCAAGAGGATGTTTGACACTGTCTCGACCACAGCGGCCAGAACCAATAAAGAAGAATCGGAGACCAGATCTGCAGATGAAGTTTTGGCCCTGACTGGCCTTGAGGTTTGGTCACCAGAGCACGACCTTCCAAGGGGAGAAGCAGAACAGGCCCTTTTTGCAGAGTGATCCGTCTGTTCATCCCGGATAGAAGTGGAAGGTTTGTCTTCCAAATGCTTTTGTTTAGCGGCCTTTTTACCTCGGGATTCATCAGCCCTTCAGTCTTTTTCAGATTGGGATCTTTGATCTCCTTGGAGAACTTGTCCCTGGACTTCTCCTTCTCCTTCTCCTTTACTTTTTCCTTATCAGAGGCTGATGGTTGATAAGTAGAAGAACCCCCAGCAGGTTGAGCAGGTGAAGCAGATGCAGGCCTTAGAGCCTGTTCATAAACGGCTGCTTTGAGCCTGAGATCCCGATTTTTAAGGGCCTGCGAAGTCATAGACCCGCTAAGAGGGCAAGTCTGGACACTATGAGCCTCGTCTAAACACAAGACGCAAGAGGTGTGCTGATTTTGGCTGGGGATCTTTCTGCTGCATTTATCGTAGCACTTGAAAGAGGCCATGCTCGGCCGGAGTCAAAGACACAAAATCAGAGCAAAATTGAGGTCAAACACAGTCCAAGGTTGAGAGATCAGCAAACACAGTCCAGTTCAAAATCCAATAGAATAGTATAAAACGGTCCATTTGGTCAAATTCGAAAGTACAAGCGATTCCACAGAGTGAAGTTCTTTCTTAGCTTCTAGTGCAGCAGACAAAAGGAACTCAGGAAAGTTGCAAACAAAGTTTTGCCTAGTGATTCCAGAGATTTCCAAAGTTGCTGTGCAGGCATTTGTGTGATTCGCAGAGACCACAAAGAAGAAGATATAATATAGCCATTGTCCTGGTAGCTAAAAGTAGGTAAGTGTTATACTATGTCCTGGGAGTCATGTAGAGTCTTACCCATGGAGCAGAAGTATCCAGATGGCTGTTGCATAGGAATGGGAACTGTGCAGCCCAAACACTGCACGTTAACCTTAAGGGGGTCCTATATGGCCCTTGATGCCCCTAAGGACACCCTGACCCTAAAAAAAAAAAAAAAAGATTTGGAGGGCCTCAAGGGCTGTGGTTCTGTTCTTAAACACATTGAAACACTCCCAAACAGCAGTAAACAGTATAAATCTGGAATGTCACTTCTGATTGCTTCTGAAGCAATCTTGCAGTCCAGCAACCCACCCAGCCCTGCTGTAACCAGGTGAGAGCAGCAATTCCAACTGCTTCTATGGTCCTGGAGGAAGCCTCTTATGCCCTTTTTTCATTGCTGCAATTTCCTCTCCTCAGCCTTCCCTCTCTCCAGTAGCACCTTCTTCCTGAAAAAAAACAATGGTGTTGCTGTTTCCAGTGCTATTGTTCAGTGAAATTAACAGAAGGCACAGCTCAAAATGCCTGTCTGTTTCAACTCACATGTAAGTGAACACATGAAGGATAAAAGTAGGAAAACATTGTTTAGTTCAGTATGTTCGAAGAGATGCGATTTAAAAAAAGGAAAGATTCAGAGAGACAACAACAGGGATGATACCTCAGAGTCCGAACTTCAGTCACTGTGTTCATCATTCCTTTATCAAGAAGACATGGCAACAGGACAGCAATTGTTCTCTGGCCAACAGCTCCTTTAGATGGGTCACACATCTTCACACACACCTTAAATAAAAAGAAGAAACTATCACGCTCTGTGAACCTATCTTCTTAAAAAAAAATATATGCCATTGTGTAGAACACAAGAAATCATACTGAGTCAAACTGAGTTTTGTCAGAGATAAACTCTGCTGACAATCAATTAAAAATGATAAGAAAGTACCTTGCTTAATGTTTTCAGGGCTAATTCTGCTGCCTTTCGCACAGATTCCTGAAAAAGAAAAGGTAGGGGAAAACCTTTTTTCTCAAGCTATTCACTGTAACTTCAGTTATAATCAACAGTAACATAAAATGCTCCTGACGATCTAAATTTCAGAATTTCTGATTTGTGTCAGTTGTTTGTTTAAAGAGTCAAAGAAAAGACCCAGGAACTCGGAACATCTGAACTGAAATGAAGGCTACTACAAAAAACAGAGATAAAGGGCTGAACAGGCCCTGAATCCCATTTAACTCCCAACAATTCCAATGAAAGAAGGCAACACTAAAACCTCCAATGAAGAGCTATATATTTGTTCATTTTCTGTGGGAACTATAAGCTATTTCCCCGCTAAAATATTCAGTACCTTTATATCATCTTGCACTCTAAACAGAGTTTCCCATATTTCTGGAAGCTTATGAATAATGTCATCCAAGGGTCTTCCTCTCAGCAAGTCATTCAGTGCTAGACAGCTATAGCAAGAATTTCATTATTATGTGTCAGTACTACAAAGCATTATGAAATAAAGAAATTCTGTTCCTCAATACATACACACATTTTGATAAACTCAAAGAACAGCAAATACCAGACAAAAATACATATATAACAAACTCTTAATTGGATTTCAAAATTCTTATTTATTCCTCATTTTCTTCAAACATACTAACCACTTTAAAACTCCACTTTCCCTGCAAAAAGTAGTCTTAAAGTAGTTTGTAGGTATAACATATTCAGTTCAAAGGAAAGATGGAATTTTATCTACATCTAAGGCTGCTTTCATGATTTCGTGCTAGCTTATTTGAAACAAAATATAATTAAAATTAAGTGAGGTGTCACTAGCTTCTGAATTCCATCTTGAGAGGTGAGGGAAGTATGCAAGGCTAAGGCTCACCTGTGGTCACTGTGCCATGCTAAGGTATTAATGCAGGAGAGTGGGAGCACAGGACCACAAGCCTAATCCTTCTGTGATGGACTCTAACCTGTTAACAAAGCATCCAGGAGATGCATACACTTTCTCTAAAGTTCCACTGCTTGAAATGGTGGAAATTATGACAAGTGTCACACATCTATGACTTGTGGAGCAGCTAAGAAGAAATCATGCTGTTACCACATATCAGAAATACCAATACTTGACTATAAGTCGACTCAGGTGTAAGTCAAGACAGCTTTTGGGGCCAAAATTAGAGATTTTGATATGGCCCATGGAAAAGTTGAGGGTAGAACTCTCAGCACCTTTCTTCCCCCTCCTCCACAGCCCAGCTGTTCCCCCAGAAGACAGTCACACTGGAGATGAGGCTTGCAGGGGCGAGTGCTTGCCCTGCCTCCTCCCCAAGGGGACGTCAGGGTGGGGACGAGGCTTGAGGAGGCAGCACTGGCCCTCCACCTCTTCCCCACCTTAGCTGTCCTCTGTGGGGTAGCCAGGGTGGGGACAAGGCTAGGGGAACCAGTGCTGGCCCTCTATCCTCCTCCCCAGCCCAGCTGTCATCCATGAGGCAATAAGGATGGGGATAAGGTTCAGGGAGCCAGCGCTTGCCCTCCACCCCCCCCCCCCCCCCCCCCCCCCCCCGCTGACAACAGGAGGGGATGGAGGTCAAGTGGTGGCTCCCTGAGCCTTGTCCCCATCCTTATTGCCCTATGGATGACAGCTGGGCTGGGGAGGAAGATGGAGGGCCAGCGCTGGCTCCCCTAACCTCTTCTCCACTCTGACTGTCCCCTGGGGAAAGAGCCAGGCTGGGGAGGAGGCTGGATACCATACTGACTCACGCAGAAATCGATGCAGGGGTTTTGGGCCAAATTTTTTACCTTTTTTTTATTTATACACAAGTATGTATGGTAAGAGCAAGAGTCCTACCTGTCCTATTCATTTTCACAATTGAAATTCTAATGGAGGTAATGGGGAGGGGGATCCTGTTGATACCTTCTTTTCCACTGTGAGGGTGAGCGGGCAGATCTTTGAGGGCAGCATATGTAAGTGATCTCCCCCACTATAAAGGGTTGGGCAATATAGCTTCTAAAATCTGAATGTTGCCTATCTCACTGTAAGATCCAATCCACAATCTTGAAAAGCCAGCACTGGAAAGATGCATGAGCAGTTGTGTTTTTTCCCAATCTCCTAAACCTTTATTTTAATCAAAACAAATGGTTTCCGAAATACACACCTGGACTCTCGAATCCGCCACATATTGCTGGTCAAGTTGTTTATTAAATCGTCAAGAATTTCTTTCATATATTTGTCCACCTGATTAAATGGAAACCAACTGTAAACACTAACAGTCTCCACATATGCAAGAAAAATATAATCCTAGGGATTGTTTTGTAGTTAGCTGTAAATTACAATGACATAGAAATATTGGAATAATATGACAATCTCTAGGCATATGAAAGAAAGACCATCTTGGGTTCAAGTGTTAAGAGAATAAGAAACTTTAATTGCCTTCATAAAAATAATTTTCCTCTGTAGATAAAATACTGTTTGTGAATAGGTATATAATTCATATATGAAAGAATACGTGCAATTTTGCCATATGTATAAAAGGTGGGAAGCCAGAATCAATCATATGTATAACAGAAAACACTCAAACAGGGGACCGGCAGGGAGGAGTTAGAACGCAGAAACAAAAAAGACCACAATGAAACAGTGAATATTTAAATAATTATGGGTGCTCTCATCATACAATCTGTGTTAAGTTTAGGAATGGAAAAAATATTTGTGTGGAAAAAATGATTAAATGTGCTGCAGAATACAATCCACTGTATTTCTCCAATGACTGTCTTCCATGTGTGTCTTCAGGGTCAGGTTGATCTGGAAAGGCTCGCTTCAAAACTCACTAAGACTGTTACAGAGGAGATCTTCCAAGTCAGTTTTCCCATAACACCCTGGCCCTAAAAATCAGACTAGATGCATGAGAAACAGGCTGCTCAGAGCCAGCCACCTTTCCCTCTCTAGGATAACTAACAAGAACTCTGTCTATCTTCCCTTACCATCACTGCACTCATGGTGCTTGTCCTCTTGCCACCACCACAATGGTCCTACCTATGCTATCACAGGTATGCTAACATAGTACACCAACAGGATTCCAGTTATAATCTCCAGCACCCAAGGGCAACAACTGCTTTGGAGGAGATTCCAATGTAGTCATATTGGTCTGTTGCAGCAAAAGCCCCAAACAAAAAGTAGAGGCTTGTGTTATCTTAAATATCAGCACATTTATTATGGCCCAAGCTTTTACGGATCTAGTTCATTTCATCAGATGCGATACAAAAATCTTTGTATTAATCAAAATCCTGACCACAATGTTGTGCATGTTACAATTTTCCCAAAGAGATATCTGTTTCATGTCCATGAGTGTTGCGGCAAAATATATACCATTTATCTCTGACCATTTGTTGCCTTAGAAAGTTTCCCATCTTTTTAAGAGAATCTCCCAATTTTGTCAAACTGTAATGTGTAACAGAAAAACAGGACTAGGACAAAGCTGCACTGTGTTCACTTACTGCAGATTTGTCTGTCACTAGTGCATTCCAAATGCTGGTCATAGCCTGTCGAATCCCAATATTAGGGTCAAACTGGTAACGATAGAGACGAGGAAGTAGTTGGGGGAGAAAAGGAGCCAGCTGTTCCCCAGCTTTGGTAGCAATTACGTTAAAACCAAAAGCTGCTCCCTGAAAAAAGAAAAATACAAACACATCCAAATATTTAAGGTCTCATTAACATTAATTCCCTGAAGACATTAGAAAACTCTCAACACCAGTAAAGTCCTCATGATTGATTGATCGATTTGGTCAATTAATAACTGCCTCAAGCTATCTTCGAACATATGGGGCGGGTACAAAGTAATCCCACATACTGCTAGGTTAGTGTCACGTATGAACAGCCCCTGTGTTTCCATCACACAATGTGGCCTACTGGGATTGAAGCAATTGTGTTTTTTTCTGAGACATTGAGCCTTCTCTGTCATACAGCTGTGGTGCCACAATAAACTACAGTTCCCATGATTCCCTAGCACTGAGCCAGGGCAGTTAAAGTGGATTCAAGCTGCATTATTTCTGGCAATCTGTAATGGCCCTAAGTCAATTTTATGTTTAGGCTTGGGTCACATCTCCAAGATCTCTCATTATGTTTATGCAAATATTCAAAAATCCAAAAAATAATAATAATCCAAAATCCAAAGCACTTATGGTCCCAAGTATTTCAGATTAAGGGAGGCTCAACCTGTACTATGTTGTTTTGCTGCTGCTACTGCTGTTGTTTTTTTCTTGTGCCATTCATGCAACGCATTAGCTTCAAGTCTATTACCTTTCGGGAGTTCCACATTGCATGATGATTGGCCAAATTCATGAATTTGTACACCAAATCTGGCTGGTTGAGGTCACTAGCAAGTGAACAAAGCTCCTGGTAAGTAGAAAGACCCTGGCTTGGGAAAACAGAAATGAACAATTAGAGCAGTTTTTAAGAATCACTTGCAGATGTTACCTCAAAGTTGGCATTCATAATGGATAGTTTCAGAGTAATATCCTCGAGCATGAGTGTAAATAAAAGGCATTGAATCTGGCTATTTTTGCAGCAGTTGAATATTTTTTTACAACTCAAATAGGAAAATCCTCAGGTCAAATCAAATGAACAAATCATATGCTTCCAAATTACTGCATTCAGTTCCAGAGGTGAAGAATGTTTTTTTAAGCTGGAGGACACACATTCCTTTTCAGATAAACTGGGGGGGGGGGGGGGAGGAACATGCCACTGGCAGACCAGATTTAAAATAACACATGCTCACACTCTTTGTTCATTCTCTTTTTCTTTGTTTTTGCTCAGCTATTCCTTTGTTAGTAGTGAGAGAGAAAGATTATGAAGTGGGGGGTAGGTTTTACTCAGGGAAAACACCCAAGTATTGAGGAGAAATAGCTCACTCTCTTTTTATGGAGTTTTCAGCTACTGAATCTAAATTCATCTTTATCCAAGTGTTTTATTTTGCTGAATGTTGAGTGTGAAGCCAAAGAGAGCTAAGACAACTGAAACCAGTTATTTAACCTGCCCTTGTAGTCAACTGTTTGTATTACATTAGGACCTACTATTTATTCCAAAAGTTCTCAGAAGCCTCAGTTGGAAAATGGAAGATAATTGCAATTTGCTTTGAATAATAATGCATACAAAATAGTCACCCCTTTGCCTCTTACCTTTTCCATGGGCTTTGGAAGAGGCAGACCTCACCTGGCACCTTGGTAGGCCAACTGGGGTTGGGGGGGGGTAGGACCTGACAAACTAGAGATACCTCAGTGCTGTTCTAGAAGGAAAACTACGGAGGAGGATGTTGCTAGTTAGTTTAAAAATTGTGTTTGGTGACTTACCCATCTGGAGTCTTGCCAAGACCTGACCCCTGGAACATTACTGTTTCTCCAGACACCTCATGCTTGACTCTGGAAAGAAAGTTGCTTTTATAGACAAAACCTGAAAGACATTGACTATATTATACAAAGTCTTCATATCAGAAAATGGTACCTGTCAGCCCTATTGTTACAGATATTTTGTGAAAGTAAAAATATGTAATGGCTAATAGATCCCACTCAACTGTTCTTGCAGGTGTCCATCTCACTTCAGATTAAAAGTCAGATTTAATAATAATAATAATAATTATTATTATTATTATTTATACCCTGCCCCTCTGAGCACAATTTAAGAGGCATCCCTGACAAAATCTGAGTTAAAGTTATAAAGGGATAGAGAATCTGTTTGGAAGGCTTATACACTTTGAATTCTGATCAAACTAACACTGCTGGCAGTACTTTAGCTATTTTAGAAAGGCATGGTCTCAGCTGAATCCATGCATAAAAGACATCAGCTTGTAAAAGTAGGTCCATTCATAAAACCTACTATTGTAAGACTTTAAGGAGTCTTCAACAAATGACCCTGTCTTATTTCCTATACCAGGCAGAGGCACTCAAGTGCCTTCTGATAATACAGCTTGCATAATGGTCATGCTGACTGGCTTAAGGGAACCCTAGTCCAAATTATCTAAAGACCAGCAGGTTACCTATCCCTGCCCTTTTCTCATGGTAGATTTTTCACGTATGTTTTAAGACTAGGCGGCCCAAACCAGTAAGTTACATAAGAAAAACATAATGAATTGAAATTGTACAGTATGCCTACAAACATAAGGCAGGGAGACAACACCAAATATATCTAGAGAGTTTAGGTGAAATGTATGACACTGTATATTTTTATATTACTTCCACTTTGAACAACAAGCCTTGGAACCTGTAAAACTGGACACACCTTCTTTCCAAAAAATAATTATCCAATCTTTATTTTTAAAAATTATTTTGAAAGCTCTTACTTTTGCCTAATTAATTGTTGTATGCTTTCAAGTTGTTTCCAACTTATGGCAACACTAAGGAAATCCCATCATGGCATTTTCCTGGCAATATTTGTTCAGAGGGGATTTGCCTTTGTCTTCCTTTGAGACTGAGAGTGTGTGACTTCCCCAAGCTTACCCAGGAGGCTAATATATGTACTGAATACCTTTTTCCAGTCATAAGAGTTTCAACAAGAGTTGTAACCAGTTCCTGTTGATCTTGTTCATTCCCGAGCTCATACACCAAACCAAGACCTTTAGAAGCAACATCTTGACTGAGCTCTAAAGAAAAACAAGTCAAATTAATAGTAAGATGGAATCTTAACATAACTTTTATTATTTATTTAATGTATAACTTGCTAATTACTAAAAATATCAGGTCTGCAAGAAAGTACTAAAGCTACAACAAAATATGTTTAACACACATTAAAAAGCATAGAACCTTTAAAAACAAGGTCAGAAATACAAACAATACCAGAGTATCCCATCCCTCACCTCCATTCCCTCTTCCACTGTATTAATATGACATGGCTAACAACTCTTTTATGAAATTGGGAAAAATGTAATGCAACAATACAAAAGGCCAAAGATCTTGTTATATGCAGGTGAGCTTTGTGGAAGGAAGAAATAAAAAGCACATTCTCCACTGCTTATCTTAAGAGGCAAATCAGAGATTTAAAAAGTTACTGTTTTGGATTATAGCTCCCAAAATTCCTCAATGAGCATGGGGAATTCTGACAGCTACAGTCCAAAAATATAGGCCTTTCTATACGTGGGGGTTCTGTTTTGGACCCCACCCTCCACAGATGCCAAAAGCCACAGGATCTCAAGTCCTGTTTTTTTAATGGTGGCACACTGTGCGCTCTATGCACACAACCATGTACACGCACCACCATTCAGGAGAATGGAATGGAGCCACCTGTATATGCTCCAATCCACAGACAGCAAGCCCACGGTTGGGGGCTGACTGTACCCCATACCCCTAACCTCTGGGGAAATATAAAAAGCTTACACAAAGCCTGAGACTCTGCCATATATCCCATCAAAAGTTGAAGTCTGATCCTCTTCTAAATAAACAAGCCAAGAAACAAATAATAAACAACCCAGATAAGGAGAAACATTCTACTGGACCAATTCCTCTCAATCAATGGGCTACTTAAGCATTCAAATTACAAAGATCTATTTATTAGACAGACCTGAAACTCATAAAAGGGACCCAGAGCAGGACTTGTTAAAGATAGAAAGGTTTTAACGTTAAGCGGATTAGCTGTGTTCATTTTTTGCAGCAAGGAAAAAACCCAAACTTTACAGATTTAAGAATAATTTCAAATTGCGGTTTAAATAAGGTCACTGATAGCATTTGATCTACTATCTGCACCCTAGGGCTTAGTAATGACTTCTTTTCATATAAAGAGGTACATGCTTTTAATCAAGAGGCAATTTTTTTATATAAACATTCCTACTCACCATCACTTTCAGACAGAATTGATACGAATGCAGTTTGAATTTCTTTGAGATGAGACTACAAGGGAAGAAAGAGAAGAGGATTTAGCTTTTAAATTGGTTTTACTGTAAGATTTGAAAACAACTGTTTCCCAAAAAAGCAAACAAAAACTCAAATATTAAAGTAAGATCCAATTTCCAGATTAACAGGAAAAAGCAAATTGCAAGACCTTGACACCTATGAATGCACTACAGCCTGTTTATTCAGATATGTCCTTTGTACACATAGTGAGAAGGGAGAAAGTATACACAATATCAATATTCACTCATTATTTTTCTGTGTAGCCTTCTGAGGAAATTCAAGTTGATTATCTGGAATTCCAAAAGCCACAATAATCCAAAATCCAAAACTGTCCACATAGGTGGCTGAAATGCTGACACTTTTGCTTTCTGATGATCTGATGCACAGAAATTTTGTTTCATGCACAAAATTATTAAAAGTATTGTGTATGATATTACCTTCAGGCTATGTTTATAAGCTTTATTGTGTGTGTTGTGTGCCTTATGGCGACCCTATGGTGAACCTATCATGAGGTTTTCTTTGTTCAGATGAGGTTTCCCATTGCCTTCCCCTGGGCCAAGAGCATGTGACTTGCCCAAAGTCACTCTAGGTTTCATGGTGGTCTTCATGTAATCCAACACTCAAACCACTTTGCCTTGCTGGCTCTTTTATAAGGTGTATACAAAACATAAATTAATTTACATTTAGATTTGGGTGCATTTCCAAGATATCTCATTATTTACATGCAAATATTCCAAAATCCAAAATCCAAAATACTTTGGGCTCCTACAAATCTCAGATTAGAGAAACTCAACCTGCAAAACCTATCCAGGCCCAATGAGAATACTATCTATAAATGCCAAGAGGGTCACCGTAAGGGTCCACCCACATAAGTAATTGCAGAATGGGACTTCTGGCTGCTGGACTCCACAGCCAGCTCTACTCATGCAGGGCAGCTAGAGGCATAACCATTTAAGGGCTGCATTAGCCTCTCAACCCTTGCCACAGCAACACGGTCTTCTGTACTACCTGTAGCTGCTCGGGTTGCATTCTGCCTTGTCTTGCTAGCCTTGCTATGTGTAGACCTTGGTCTGTCTCCTGACTCTGCCTTCTGTCTCTGGCCTTTTGGACTTCTGCCTTGCTATGTTTAGACCTGGTCTGCTTCCTGACTCTGGCTCACTGGTCTAATGGACTTCTGCCTTGCTGTGCTTAGACCTTGGTCTGTTTCCTGAACGTAACTCCTGCCTCTGGCCCACTAGGCTCTCTACGTTCTCCATCCATGGTCCTGGCCCCAGCAGCCAGTCTTGGAATCCAGGCTGCCCATGCCTCAGACCTTGACAGTCTCGTGCCTTTTAATTTTACTGTATGTTCTACTATGGCAAAAGGCAAGGCTAGTTAGAACACATGACAGGGTTTTCTCTGTGGCAGCATCCAGACTGTGGAACTCCGTTAAGGGAAATCAGTTTAGTTCCATCCCTCTTCTGCTTCTGCTGTACAGCTAAGACACCTGCTCTTTGGTCCTTCAAATCATGGATGACTGCTCTAGCTATGTGAGACATTTATTTTTAAAGAAATTATTTAGTTTTGGTTTTAAATAATATTTTTATCTGTTCTATATCCCCCTGGTAGGCTTAGTGGACTGCAAGGCAATAAATTATGATTTATGTAGGAGAATAAATAAAATATCCCATTTGCCCAATAAGAAACTTGTCTGTAATTGCCACCAGAAAAGGAAAAAAGTAGGAATCTGGAATAATGAAACTGAGGCAAAAGACCATTAAGAAAGAAAGCTAATAGATTAACAAGAGATTCATCATATTTCTTACCTTAATCTCTTTGTGGGTGCTCAGCTTCTTCACCAGTGATAAAAGCCAGATACAGGATGCTTGTCTTATGTGAGGGTTTGGGCTGACAATGTGCTTATTCAAAATGGCATCCAGGACCCAGGGAACCACATCATTAACTTTCACATCTATTGCAATTTTAAAATGTGGACAGAAGAAGACAAATTGAGAGCTTGGCTACAATTTATTGCTCATGTTAAATGTTCAGCATCCGATCCCTTACTGGAATTTGACCAAGTTCAGGTGTCTGTGTGTGCTTGGATTTATGAAAAGCTGTAGCACTTTTTGAGGATTATAGTGAGATTGAAATCAGGGCTGTTATGCATTAACTTTTGACATCTGAAGCTCTTTAAATAATAACAACTACACTGGGAACAGGGGGTTCATATTTACTTGTTCCTTCGGTCTGCATAAACAGATACCTCTACGCACCTGCCTACCAAATTCAAGTGTAGCACAACTAGATTATTGCTAGATGCACCCAAAATCTACAGCTCAGCTGTGCAAGGATTTTGATAAGGCAAAGCAGATCCACTTACTATTCCCACATTTAAAGCTGAGTGTAGATTTCAGGCATGTTCCAGTTAAATGTGCAGACATAGTTTTATCACATATGTAGAAATCTGAATATATTCAACTGCAATGTGAATCAAGTGTTTAGGTGACATAGGAGAGATAGGAAAAGAAAAGTTACTAGTTCCCATCAATAGACTTCTGGCACTCGCTTCAGGAAAAGTACTGAATACACATCAATCTTTAAAATATTTGTTTTATGTTCCCCATGTTCACCTACCAACAGGAGGAGTATATTCTTCTTCAGCTACCATCCATGCATCACGGGCAGCTACAGAGCTGGTTCCTACTGCAGCACTGGTAATTGCTTCACCAACAGTGAACTGTAGCTCAATTTGCTTTGCCTGTGGGAAACACAACCAGAAACCATCACATTTAAACTTGATCACTTGCATACCAAACAACTCTCTGTATGCAATAAACTGATTCTTGTTATTAAAGAGAGCAAAAAGAAAAGAAAAAAGGAAATAGCTCACTTTCCTGAAATTTCCTGGATGAGTTTTTCAAAGCAGCTTTGAAGGATATGTCAGCTCACTCCTGCATTTAAATTACAAGTGCTTGGATGCCAGTTCTCCCCATCATGACAACACATTAACATGCTCACATATTCTTTGTAAAACATATCTTCTAGCCATAGTTTACCACATAGCTAGCTTTGCCAAGTTAAGAGAGGACTGATCTGTTTTTAACAAACTCAAAATACAAACAAGTTCGCTGGCAAAGTTCACTATTCGGATTAACTAAAGTAAAGAGTAAGGTCTTCTGAAAGCAGCAATCAGCTGCAAAAAGAAGGAAATTGCTCAGTTGGTCAAGAACAAAGCATCAAACTTCAGGGAAAGTCCCACTGCTTCCCAAAAGAAATGGCTGAACTGTAGGAGAAGGCAAGCCTGGATGCTATTTCTTACCTCAGTCAAGATTCATGGAAGAGCCTCAAGAGCAGGGAAAAGAAGGCATTCCCTCCTCAAAGAGTCACCAAACAATGATACCTTTGTTGAGCCATCCAAAATGCACAATTACATATTGCAAGCTTTTGAAGTTCCATTGGCGTCTTCATTAGGCAAGGTGTTAAAAACCACACAGGAGGGGGAAAAATGAAAATGTTAGTTAAAGGCCTGCATTTTGCTGTTGTTTGTTCTCTGTTCAGATGGTATGGAGGGGCACATCTGCAGGCTAGCACTACCTCTTCTGGCCAAGTGACTGATAGGAGATTACGTTGGATTGCAAAGAAACATCTTTTTTTGTTTTGCAAATGGATGTTAAATTTTCTGGACTTTGAGAATCTCCCATCAGCCACTTGGCCAGAAGAGTTGGTGCCAGCCTGCAAATATGCCCCTCCATACCATCTGAACTGAAAACAAACAACAGCAAAATGCAGGCAACAGCAAACAACATCTTCAGGGTTTTTTCCTCCTGTATGGTTTTTAACACCTTGTCTGATGAAGAAGCCAGTGGAACTTCAAAAGCTTGCAACATGCAATTGTGCATTATGGTTGGCCCAATAAAGGTATTATCATTTGGTGGATTTTTGATTTACTATATGACCAACACAGCTACCCCTGGATGTTCCTCCTCAAAGAGATTTGTCTTTATAATTTCAGAATGTTTTATCTCCTACATGTCAGCAGAGAAATGCAGCAGGCTGCTGGAAAGGGACATGGATGGCCCTTCATATTACCTCCACCAACTTGCTTGATGTCTATGCTGGTTGTGAGAAATGAGAATGACCTTCCTCTGTGGCAGAACTTTGAAAACCTATCTTTTTTGGATTCCAGTTCCCCAAATTCTTCAGCCAGCATGGCCACTGTTCATGCCAGAAGGAATTCTAGGAGCTGTAGGCCAAAAACAAAAGGTTCCCTACATGTGTTCTGTGGCCAGCTTAGAAAACCAGCAAACTGCATGATAAGGCACAAGTCACTCTGTCTTAACAGTTTGCTCACCCCTTTAATGCAACTTCAAGCACATAACTAGAAACAAGGTTGCCTACAGAAAAGCTGCTCACAGAGCAACCATGATTTTAATAAACAAATCACTGAACTCACTCAAAACCAAGGTGAAAAAGGTCTTTGTGTAATGCAAACTTTGTAATTTTGTCATCTTCAATGGACTGGTGAAAATACAACAGGAACAAATATAACATCAACAACTTAAATACAATTAAGAGACCAGGAGCAGTGGTACAGTGTTTCATCCTTTCATACACACCTCTTTCTTGATGTTACTTATGTTTGTCAGCATTCATTACAGCTAAGCATTATAAGCAGCAAGATTAACCACAGTTAAGGCTGTCTAGGATTCTTAACCAGTTTAAAACCCCAATTAGCCTTAATGGATCTTAACACTAGATCAATGTAAGAAACCATCCACTACAATTCTTATTTACATCAGAAAGGCAAAGCAGTTAAGAGAACAGTCCTCTACCAAACATTGACATAAAGGAATCACCTCTGTTAGGTCTTTCCTGGCAATATTATTTTTTAAATATAGATGGCTCTCACATTCAAACTGACATATGACAGTTCCCCAACATTTTCACGTATAAACCTCTACTTCAGTATAGCCAAGAGGGTGGATAATTATGGTGAATAATTATGATTACCATATCAAGGTTAACATAAAGCAAAGAAGCAGGGAACAAGCTCACGTTAAATATATACACACAAATATATAATAGAATGGACCAAGTCATCAAACAACCCAATCTGGAAAAAACAAAACATTGTTAAGGAAAGTGAAATGGGAAATGCAAATACAAATATGAAGGCAATGTCAAATTTTCTAAACAGTGGGACAAAACTGAATAAGCATTTTTCACTTGGTAAGTAGGCATGTGTTAACAAATACTTGTTTTAAGCAAACACAATGTTTAAAGAGTAATATTAGAGCATTACCTCAACAGAATCCATTAGTCCTTGTAAGAGTAGCTTCTGGTGGGGAAAGTCTCCATCCCCCACTGGAAAGTAGCCTAGTGTTTGTATAGCTCTTTCTTTCATCTGAAAGAAGAGGGGATTTGTTTCAAATGTCTGCCATGTTTAGTGGGGGAACCATCATCAAATCTCAGAACCTGATCAAGTTTATAGTATTAGCTGCAAAATAAAAAATAAAAATAAATTCTGCCTAAAGCCTTCTGCCCACATATTTTCATTCTCTATCCCATGAATGAGAATGTTCCTTCCCCTTTTTCTGGAATAGATATGGTGCAGCATGGTATAGGCACTAATGTCAATCCTACATGTGATAAACTCAAAACAGCTAGCAATCCCCCTTTTAGGTGTGGAAACTTAGAGGCATTTAAAGCTACCATAGTTAACGCTAACATCTCAGTGCAAAGACAACTCTACATCATGATTAATTTGGAAAAAGAAAAGCTTTCACGTGCAATCTATATTTAGGAGATCAGGAACATTATATCTGTACCAGACCTAAGACAAAATAACACATATCCATACTAAGAGTCATACAATGCAAGAGCATTTGCAACGTGTTATACCCAAAGTGTTTAACAAACATAGCTCTCTAAGATTAAGTAAGTAGGGTACATATCTTTACAGAGAGCCAGCATGGTATAGTGATTATGAGTGTTGGATGAATCTTGGCAAAAACACTCCGTGATAGATTCCTCTTAGGGTCGCCATAAGTCAGAAACAACTTGAAGGCACACAACAACATATCTTAGACTAACAACTAGTAGACTAAGCTTGTTACTCATTTTACTGAATGTATAGAGTTCAGGCTTTTAAAGGTTGTATAAAATTATTGCTATAAAACCTTCATTGTGCTTGTGACTTCATGGAATAAAATAAGAAAATAAGTCAAATCCCTACCCTACCCTGACCAGCTGGCAATGCAAACTGTAACAGTATGGAGGACAACCAGGAAAAAATGTAGGTTTTATTTCATCTGGGGTTAAGGGCTATGGGGGTTGAACAACAAGATTCATGGAGGAAAGCAGGATTTGAATGCAGAGTGGAAGGTATTACATATATAGTCATCCCTCTCCATTCACAGAGTCCACGGTCTCACACTTCGTGGGACGGCAAGTAGGGAGGAACAAAATGGTAGCGTGTGCCCATGCGCACACCATTATTTTCAATGGGGCTCCAATATTTGCGAGTTCCCATTTTCATGGGGGGGGGAGACAGAGTCTGGAACGGATCCCCCGCAAATTGAGAGGTGCGACTGTATTTTCTGTAATGATGATGATGTTGATTTAAAATCCCACCTGTGAACTGCCTAAAGCAGATCTCTTTCACTGACTGCCATAGCTCACAGAACCGTTCAGAGCATTGCAGACTTAACTGTGCTTATGTACAGTGAGTCCTACACGTGCAGGTCCCTATGCAAACAATGTAAAATGTACCAGCAGAAGCATGAGAACCATGTGCCTACAAGTTTTCCCTACACTATAGGCATATTGCCAGTATGTGCTCAACTGATTTGTCCCAATTAAGAATAAAAATAAGTCCATTTCTTCCTTTCTTTTTCTTGACAATCTGCTTCCCACTTTTATCCATAAAGAGACAATGTTTACATGCCCTGTAGGCATGAACCAAAGACACAATAAAAGAAATCATGAAACATAATAGCACTGCAAAACATTACCTTATTGGTTTCCTTGCCAGATGGAATTCTGGCTAGCAAGCTTTCGACAAGATGAAGCTTTGTAAATCCAGTCCCTTCACTGGGGATGGGCAAAGGGGCATTCCTGCCAATTTCCCCCAGTGCTGTACAAGCAGCTACTGCCAAAAGTGGTGAGGTACTATCCAAAAAAGAACCTGGTAAAAACAAATGGGTTTATTTCTACATTTCTCTTTTTAAAAGCCCACTGTCTTGAGCTTTTACTCTATCGAGCTAGTAGATCCTGATTTGACTTCCACTCCATCTTCTCTCATCTGTCAGTTTCAGAAGTGTTCTATCTATTGCCACTGTTTCTGAAGGTTTCTCAGCATTCTGGAGCAAATGGGAAGTAACACAGGAGAATGCAGGGGGCCAGAACCCCAGTGGGATTCCCCCTTGGCTCAGAAGCCTCACATAGATGGAAGCAGCCTTTTCATTCACAGAAAGTTTAGGCAAGACCTAAAGCACTGATTCAAAATTTAAGGAACACCAAAGATGTTAAAATTCTACTCTTTTATATGAGGTTTTACAGCTAGAGTCTCCCTTATCCAGAACTCTGAAACCCAAAATATTCCAAAAACCGTGACACATTTACTTTATGATGGTTCAACTTAGAGACTGAATAGACCGGCAATAAGTGTCAGCTTCCTGGTGGCTTGGGGACGTAGTGTACATACAATGCATGCCCCGACGCTGCCCCCAAGCCACTGGGAAGATGCCAGGCTGACCACACAGGGGGCAGCATTGCGGCGCTCCATATTACTAGACTATGTAATAAAGCTGGTGCCGTCTAAAAGGAAAGGCTTCACAGGTCTGGAGGACTGTGGTTGGGCACAGCCAAGACATTACATTACACACCGCACACCAAAGGAGCACTGAAAAAGTGTTGCTGCAGCGGCAAGGGCAGCTTTTTCCAAGCGCAAAAAGGGGTGGCATTTTGCCGCTTCTTTTTGCACCGGGAAAATGCTGGGTTGGGGCGTGACATGCAGTTGCCACGGCCCCAACCCGGTGCTCAAAGGGGCAGCGTCACATCACCTCTTTACAGCCATCTGTTTCAACCCTGTTAAAAATATTGTATAAAATTACCATCAGGCTATGTGTATAGGCCGGGTAAATGAAGGATAAATGAATTTTGTGTTTAGACTTGGGTCTCATCTCTAAGATATCTCATTATGTACATATATGCAAATACAGGTATTCCAAAATTCAAAAAAAAATAATCCAAAATCCAAAACATCTCTGGTCCCAAGCATTTCAGATAAGGGAGACTCAACCTATATGACTGGCAACGTTATACAGAGTAGTATCATATACACAAGAAGAATATTACTTTTATGTTTATGGGACCTCTGCTTTAGCTAAAACATTAGCTCATTGATGGCCATCTTTTCTATTGTTCAGCACTGGTCCATTCTTCAGACAGCAGTCCAGGGTGGGTCAGGGACAGCATATTGAGTAGTACCAACTAACTGCTACACAAATTACTAGACTATGTAATAAAGCTGGTACCATCTAAAAGGAAAGGCTTCACAGGTATGGAGGACTATGGTTGAGCACAGCCAAGAAATTACAAACCAAATCTCAAAAAAGTGTCACATTAGGAATCTTTCATACTTCTCAGTAAAACAATGTAGGAACATTCTGGCTTACTTTTGATTGCAATTTGGTAGCCTCCAGGAGCCAATCAAGATAGCCATCAATTACTTGGCCATACCTGTCATACATCAGCTGTAGGATTCTGCTTCTGTGCTCATGTAGAAAACACTAGTATATATATAGCTGAAACTACAGAAATCTAGTACAACTCTACAAGGAGCTGGAAGATCAGGTCTAAAGTCCAAGCAAGCACTGACATAGAACTCTCTTCCCATCCCTACTGTAGCCCTTTTTTGACCCTTTCAAAGAATTTAAATTTTTTTGATGCATGAAAGGCTGAAGCAGGAAGAGGATATCTACTATTCAATCCATTGTTTGATCCTGTAAATAATTTCTCATGAGTTAAAGTACCAAAATATCAGACAACAAAATACAATGCCAAAGGGTCTGAGACCATTATTATTTTATGAGAGCTCTTTGGCAAAATCTCCTGAGCAGGAATTTTCATAACTTTCCCATTATCCAAAAGATGCTACAATGGGTTAAGAGAGATCTAGCAATTAAACCAACTGGGTCAAGATATTGACTGACCTATAGTTTCTGTTGTTGACTTTATCAGCTGGTCTTGTTCTGGGACAATAATAGTATTTGGGTCTTCTAAGTCATGCAATTCTACCATCCTTGTTTTTCTCTTTGACAAATACCGTCCTACAGTGAATCCTAGAGCCAACAAGGATCCATGCTGCATTTCCAAATTCTGTAGATAAAGAACAACAATCCCAAAAATTTGCAAAATGATAATCATCCACATTTAGAATGGTACTAGTAGCTTTATCCCAAATATCCCCCAGAGCCCCAAATGGGTCATATTTGCTTCACTTCCAAGTCACTTCCTCTAGGCAAAAATGGCTTCTCTTGGGTCTCCAGCTCCCTAACATGACAAAATGTCATGTATCTGCATGACACACATGAATAAATCTTTGCTTATGTAGTTTAGAGTTCCAAAAATGTTTTCTGTTTGATATACAACCTTGGTCAACTTATTTTTTTTAAAAAAAGATAACACTATCTTCTCAAAATATTCTCTACCCTAAATCTAGAAGTGTACACATATCTAAATGCATTTTAAAGACATTTAAATTATATAATTATTTCGAAGATGTTCGGGTGTCTCATTCTGGTCATAACTCTCACTCTTCTTTCCAAATTTATAATTTTTCCAACTGTTTATACTATTTAATCATAAATCAATTTTCTCCAATTAGTTCAATTTTCTTTAGTTCAGAAAAATGAAAGATCATACACTAGTAGCAGTTCTATGTTTTCACAGGCATTTAAGAAGACTTCTGTAAAATAAGAAAAATTGTCAACTCTCTTACATGATTGTCCTTTGCTGTTTTTATCAGATGCTGAACAGATGTTTTAAATTCATTTTCTGAAACTGTTGACAACACTACTGAATAAAATAGAGCAGCCAGCTCCCTCATTTCTTCTTTGTTAGTATTCATAAGGCTCTGAAAAGGTTAAAAGGGAGTAAAAGCTGTTACAGAGGCATCATGTTTTACTAGCAATTTTAAAATCATAAGGCTAGCCCTGTAGTCCAACTTAAGGAACTACTGAGTGGCATGCACTTCAAAGTTCAAATGATAAGGTAGGAAAGATGCAGTAGAGGAGAGCCTGTATCAATACTCCTTCAGCTGACTAGTTAATCTATATGCAGAACATGGAGGAATTACCTTTATGGACCACAACTCCCAGAATCTTCAGCCAACATGGCTTGTGGCCATGCTGAATGAAGGTTTCCAAGGATTACAATTAAAAAAAAATCTTCTCAAACTTTTAAATGTTTTTTTTTTAAAACACCACAGCTGTATACATTGCAACCAGATGACCAACAAAACCAGGAAAACCTAAGACAGGCACATCAGCAGCAATAACACTAATCAATACACCTTCAAACCCTTTTATTCCAATTATTTTGGTGCTCTACCTACAGAACAGTCTATTTTTGCCTTTAAAATGTACCTTTAAACAACCCAACATCCTTAGGTGAAATTGCCATAATCTTTATTTTTTTATCCTTATTTTACTTTTATCTTTTAAAGGTTCAAGATCTAATATAGTCAATTCTGTTATTATGGCAAATGACTACTGGAAACCCAGACTTAGAAGATAGCTAATAAATATATTTATAGGATCTTTTAAAAACCAATGTCCCTAATAAACATGTTTTAAAAGACATCTCTATAATATTTATAGAAAAACCTGACCATTAAGGCAGACTTAACAAACATGTCATAATGTCTACCTGTTAATCATAGCTAATAAAGCTGAAACGCAACTTTTTATCTCTTGGGAGCGATATGACTCCTTCCTCACTGTCAGAAAAGTACCATTTACTGAAATTAAAACATATATCTTTCTTTGAACATACCTTTATCCAATCCATTTTGTCAACAAATCTTGCAGCTAGTTTTTCAGGATAGACTGAAATAACCTCCAACAAACAATACATGACTGGCAAACCTACATGATATTATTTTTTAAAAAAAAAAGCAGGAGGGTCAACATTATCAAACTGCAAATGTCTGAAAAAAAAATAAATCATACTTGTATACAGTAACTGGTAGAAATACCTGATGCAGTATCTTGCATGCAAAGCACTTGTAAAATCGGGATACTTGTAACAGATAATGGCTTAAAACACAGCCAATATTTATAACATATCACAAGCCTATACCAGTTATTTCTGAAAGTCCTCAAGGCTCTAGACAGCTGAAGTGAAGCTGCTGAAATCAAATCACAATCTTGACATCCATGACACAGTACCCACTTCAATTCAGGCAAAGAGGGGAAAATGCAGTAACCTGGATTACTTACCTGTGTTCTCATCTCAGGCTTTGTATATCTCAAGGTCAAGCTTGATTCGACTTTGAGAAACTACTTTAAAATAAACTATTCTAATAATTGAAATGAGGAACTAATTATGCCAAAAGTAATGTCATAAGTAATTTGATCATTAATAACAATATTATAAATTGTTTGAGAAAAGAAAAAACAGAACTAAACTAGATTTCCTTTTCTCCTTTAAAATAAGAATAAATCTGAATGTAATTCAAAATCGACATGACAAGATGGAAAGCCAAGCCAAACCACACCATCAACTCACCCACACAGAACCCAAAAGCAGGAAAGATGGAAGAATGAGAGGCGGAGCTGCCGAAATCCTGCGATACTGGAAGTGATGCCACTTCCTGTGTCGCTGTGATGAGAAGAAGTGATGTAAGATGGGAATGGGAAAGGCTAGACAGCTGGAGGCAATGGAATGCATGCAGAACAATGGAAATACAAAGAGCCACTATTTATGCATTTGGGATTGCCAGATTAGAAATGTTAAAAAATTAAATAAAAAAGAATTATAAAATTGACTCCTGACAAGAGGATTTGAACATCAGAACATGCTTTTCTTTGAAAATCAGAGCTCTCCAAACTCTCCAGAGATTGGTACTTCTTCACCCAGGCATCATCCAAAAGGAATAACACATCTAGGTACTGTTGAGACATCCTGTGGCCATGGTAATTTAAAAAGACACTGCACAATTAAATTCTTACTACTCTGTCCTTAAATGCTCAATGGGTGCTAATGTTTGTTACAACTGTTTTGGCACAAAGTTAAATTTTGTGTTGTTAATCTAAGCCAGGGGTAGGCAACCTTTCCCCTTTAAGGGCTGAGGGACTTCAGCTCCCAGAAGCCTCAGCCATATTGGCCAATAGTCCCATGTTGGCCAATAGCTGCTGGGATTCTGGGAGCTGAAGTCCCTCGGCCCTTAAAGGGGAAAGGTTGCTTACCCCTGATCTAAGCTTTTGGGACTCAGTAAACATAACTCATTTTTTAGTTAAGTGGACAGTATTTTTGTCGTAGTTATACTGAATTGCTTGAAAGTTTTTTCTATTGTTTCTGCCCTAACATCTTTGAATATAGGGCAAGTTACAAATACTTTAACAAACTAACACAGAGAAGATGATTGTGTCACGAGCTACAACTAGAAACATGGGCAGCTTTTTTAAAAGGACTGGCAGTGAAAAATCATGGAGAATGGGTCTTCCAATAGCTATGGGCCATCAAAGATAAACAGAACTTCCAGATACAGATTCCAGATAACTGGAGTCATCACTTTCATGAGCTCTCAGAAACATTTCACTGACTAATGGGGAACAGAGTGCCGGACAAGATGAATGTCAGTCTGAGGCATTACACCAACCTTTATGTTCTTAGGAAGTGATTGTCTCCACACCTAACAAAATGACTGACAGCAGTCAATGTATTCGTCTTCTGAAACAGTACATTAGATATACAGCCAAGTAATGCTTTATGAAGTCAGTAATAAAATAAGAACTTTTTCTTTGTGGCTCATGACTTCTCACCTCCAACACCAGAGAGCAGCTGCTGAAGGAGACTTATGTAGATCTGCACAGGGTTGCTTTCACTACCCTTTGAGGTTGAGGATGTTATAACATGTCCAGACAAAAGATTTCTTATATAACGGCCAATGGCTGGAGCATGATCTTGCATATCTGCTAAACTCTGAGAGGTGGGCACCACACCAGCACTATGAGCAAGACACATCCGAAGGTACAGGACTATCTAAGCAAAACAAAAAAGAAAAGGTTAGAAAGCAAGATATGCTACAAAGCAAACCATCAAGCACCAGCCCTCTCTTTCATTTTTTACTTCGTGGGTGGAAAGCTAATTGACTATTGCACAGTGAATGAAATCAAGGTCACAACTCGTATTGTGCATTCTGTTGTGCTACTATAGGATTTAGCAAAACTACATAGTTGTATATTCATGGTATGCAAAAAATATATAGGCTCTTATCCTATGGGTCAGCTCTCACTGGGACTAGTAACAGGATTTAGGCCTATATATTTTGCGTCGCTACATCAGACACATGATCTGGTCAGGTATGACATCCCCATACACATACCTCTCCAAAGGTAGCTGGGTTGAAAGGCATGACTGTAGTCCCAGTCATGTATTTAGCAGGAGTTTTCATTCTATGAGAAGCCTAAGATAAACAAACAAAAATTTCAGGGTATTTGTTCAAAAGCTATATTGTAATTCTAGTGCAACTAAAAATTTATCACACAACACCATATAAAACTCTTGTGTCCTTTTCCTTGGGGTTACTATGATGACAATTCTCAGCCTGAAACTAAAAGGTGAAAGCAAAATATAATTATGAATCTGTCCAGAAACTAAAGGCATGAAGGATCCACAAAGGGAACCCAGTCAGACTACCCTGTCTCAACCCCAGCCTTCCAAAGAAACCAGCCAATCATAGCCCTGTCATTCCATATTATATATTACATTTCAGCTTAATTAAAGAGGCAAGAAATATCCCACATACAGTTACTCAATTTTTGTGCCACAATAAAATAATTTATATCTTCACAGGGTTGAGTATCTTGCATGCATCCAGTAGTAACAATGCAAATTAAATCCATTCCAGTTCCAGGTTGTAACATGATAAAATGTGGAAAAGTCAAAGGCATTTGTGTGTGAATATTTATGCAAGGCACTGTGCCTATATGTAAATAATCAGGGGGCCAACTGTACTCCCAGCAGTTGGAAGGATTGGGCTGCAGGGCCTTCAGTTCTTATATTATAGAAAAGATGACACCACCACTCAGAATTTTTCTTAGCAATCCTATCTTGAGAGTGCATATCACAAATTCCACCATCATCCCCTGTATATTAATATTTCCTTTATAATCAGCTCTTCTGTCCAAAAGCCCCCAAAAGCACCATACAAAATTTTTTTTTAAATCTATTCACTGATTTGTTCACTGGCTCATAGAGCATTTCACAATAAAGTTTTTAAAAACCTGTAATGACAGTATCACAATAAAATTGAACAATTTTATTTTTAGTTTTACTTTTTTGGTTTTACATGCAAAAATGAGGCTCTGTGCTGATGCAGCAAAGGGACATTTAAGTTGCTGAGGTGCAAGGGTCAGCTCATTATTCTGTAAACAAGGCATGGGGAACTTTAGGCCCTCAGGGAGTTCCCATTCAGGCTGCCAACTTCTTTGCCCAGACATCATAAGAGAACAGCTCTTATATCCCATTAGAAACCAGTCATAAATAAGAAAGCTTATCTCTGTTCAGTGGATGTCTTACCAGCTTTTTCTTGCTCAGCAGTATGAAAGGGAAACTGAGAAGAAAAAATACCATCTATCACTCTTTTCAAGGGCTTCTTCGAGCTGTTTCCAGTAGAGCCAGGAGAAGCTTGCCTGATTCCCACCCACCTAACCTTTTCCTTTCCCCAGGCTGTCTAACCATTAAAAACACACATTCAATCTAAAAACAAAAACAAAAAAACCCACGTATCCTACTGTACTAATCTGGATAGAGCACCTGAGAAGGAGGTGGACCAAAAAGGTTTGTGTGAAAGGGGGAGAGAGTATGCAAGGGACAGAATGGTGTGGATTGGGCCGAGTATTTTTTGAAAGGTGCAATGATGTGTATTCACACATATATGGATGTGTGAATGTTGTGCATATGCTTGTGTGACAAAGACTGTATTCATGCACTTTGAGATCTGTGCCTCTCCCCAAAGGTTTCCTGAATATCAACCCAGCCCTCAGACCAAAAAAAGTTTGCCTCTCCTCCCATAAGCCATTCACACTGCTTAACAATCCACTCTACAGAAAAGATGGGGATGACAAACAAACTACAGCAGTCTGCAGAGATCAAGAGGGGAAATACCAAATATAAAAAGGAGATGCCAGCAGCTGGAATTCATAGAATCATAGAGTTCAAAGAGACCTCAAGAGTCATCCAGTCCAACCCCCTGCCATACAGGAATACACAATCCAATCACTCCTGACAGATGGCCATTCAGCCTGTTTAAAAACCTCCAAAGGAGGAGACTCCACCACACTCCAAGGAAGTGTGTTTCACTGTCAAGAGTGCTGTAACTCCTACCTCTGTAAAGTTGGCAAGCAATGGGAGAGAAGGTGGACAGCATAAACAGACTTGGGCAGGAAAGACTAATTAAGAGTCCTGCAATACTTGCAGAACAAGGACTTTATGTGCATCTACACTGTAGAAATAATGCCATCTTTAAGTACTGTATCTCAATCCTATGGAATCCTGGGATTTGTAGTCTTACAAGGTCTGTAGCCTTCTCTGCCAAAGAGGACTGATGTCACATAAAATTACAAATCCCAGGATTCTGTAGGATGGAGCCACGGCAGTTAAAGTGGCATCAAGCTGCATTATTTAACATCTATATGAAATATCTAGGAGAGGTCATTCTGAGTTTTGGGTTGTGGTGTCACCAGTATGTGGATGACACCCAACTCTATCTCTCCTTTCCATCTGATTCCAAGGAAGCTCTCTGTACTGAACCAGTGTCTGCTGTCAGTAATGGACTGGATGAAGGCAAACAAATTGAAATTTAATCCAGACAAGACAGAGGTGCTCCTAATCAATCATAAGGCAGATCAGGGAACAGGGATTCAGCCTGTGATGGATGAGATGAAATCTCAAGTTCACAGCTTGAGTGTGTTCCTAGATTTGGATCTTAGCCTGGATGCCCAGGTTTCAGTTGTGGCCAGGAATGCATTTGCACAGTTAAAACTAGTGCGCCAGCTGTCCCCGTTCCTTGAGAAGTCAGATCTAGCTATGGTGATACATTTGGGCTATTTTAATGCGCCCTATGTGGAGCTACCCTTGGAAACTGTTCGGAAACTGCAGTGGATGCAAAATGCTGTGGCCAGGCTGTTGACTGGGGCTGGCTACAGAGATCATGTTGAAACAGCTGCACTAGCTACTGGTCTGTTTCTGGGCAGAATTCAAGGTGCTGGTTTTGACCTTTAAAGCCCTAAACGGCTTGGGTCCAGATTATCTGAAGGACCGTATCTTCCTATAAAAGCCAGCCTGAGCACTAGGATCAGCAGGGGAGGGCTTTCTCTCAGTCCCACCACCTTTGCAGGTGCAGTTGGTGAGGTCTCAGGAGAGAGCCTTCTCTGTGGCTGTTCCCAGACTGTGGAACTCCCTTCCACAGGAAATTAGGGCAGCCCCCTCCTTGCTCTCTTTGCTGAAGACATTTTTATTTAGGCAGGTGTTTGGTGGCTGAATTTTACTTGTGATGGTTTTAACTGTGTTTTAACTTATGTTTTAATATTAATAATGTTTAATAATTTTTTTAACTTTTGTAAATTAACACTTTTACTTTTGTCTTTTTAAATTATTTTGTATTTTTAAATTATTGTAACCCATCTTGAATCCCATTGTGGGAGAAAGGCAGGATATAAGTCCTTGTAATAAATAAATAAATAAATTCTACCCTTTATCTTCATCTCAAGAACCACACCATGGCTAAGTAATTTAGTTTATCCTTTACTCATTAACTCCACTTATACTCCATTTTTAAAACTATAAAAATAGTCATTATGAAATCATGTAGGCTGAAAGAACAGGAAGACTAATTCCACAGACATCCTGGGAAAGATAATTTCATATGGCTGAGGAACAGATCCTCCTCTTGGTGGAATATATACTTTCATCAGAGTCAGAGTCATCAGTCAGAGAATACACCAGAAGCAGGGATTCCTCAGAAGATTTTAACAAACAAAGGGAAACTCATATGGGGAAAAGGGTAATGTCTGAACCAAAAAGGACTTCAGGATCAATGCAAATTGATTGTTTTAGAAAAGCGGATAGTAGGATCAAAGAAGAGGTAGCACCCCAAAAATAAAACAGACACAGGTCTCTTAAGTTACCTTGTCCAGACTATAGGAAAAGGAAAGACTATAGGAAAAAAGGAAGCTCCTTCACAGTTATTCAGACCATTGGTCTATCTAGTCAAGCACAGTTAATTCTGACTAGCAGTGCTCTCCAGAATTTCAAGCTGAATTCTTCACTTGTTCTAGCTTTAGATCCCTAATAGTGTCCCATCCAACTACTAACCCAAGACTAAGCACTACATTGGTTTCAAAATCTAAACACATGCCCAGGATGATAATGTTTTAACAGTTAATTAATAAATAGAAATCAGCTAACTTTTACAAGTATTATAGAAAATTATAAGGGAGACAGTGTGGTGTAGTGGTTTGAGTGTTGGACACAACTCTAAAAACCAGGATTCAATTCCCAGCTCAGCCATGAAACCTACTGGGTGACCTTGGGCAAGTCACAAACTCTCAGCCTCAGAGGAAGGCAATGGCAAACCTCCTCTGAACAATTTTTGCCAAGTAAAAGCCCATAATGGGGCCGTAAGTCGGAAACAACTTGAAAGCACACAATACCAATATAAAATTATGTCAAAACAACTATCAGCATCTTTCATCATTTCATTTAAATCTTCCTTGAAAAAGCTCAGAGGCTTATGTGTTGCTTGCCAAACAGCTTTCAGAGCCAGGCTTTCCTGTCTACAGCATTAGAACTGGGTCAGATGTCTTTCAATCATGCTCTTACTTGGGAGAAGGTGGGACTAGGCTCTTATGACTAAATGTTACATAGATTGTGCCACAGTAATTAGTAATAATTAGGCTAGAGCTGTGTACCTTCTCTTGGATATACTGGACCATTTCTGGGAATGAAGGCATCTGTTTACCAGCACTTTCCTTTTCATTTTTACTAGGAAAGGTTCTCAGTGCACGTTGTGCTTCTCCATGTACCTCCTCTCGCCTTTCAAATCAAAAGAGAGAAACTATTTATTTATTTATTTCATTTTTATGCTGCCTTTCTCCCAAAAGGGGACCCAAGGCGGTTCACAAGATAAAAACACCTTAAAAACAATTGTAAAATAAAACAATTAAAACAACCCAGTTAAAACAGTATAAAATTAAGATTAAAAACATACAAAAATTAAAACACATAATCTAGTTTGTATATATAGCGTGCATATATCCATACAACTCTTAAGTTACCTTGTCCAGACTATAGGAAAAGTCTGCATATTCAGTCGGCCCTCAGTATCTGCGAGGGATCTGTTCCAGACCCCCCCACAGATACCATTATCCCAGCCACATGGGAGTGAGACAGAGAGCAAAGAGGAGTGCTTGAGCCAGAAATTTTGCACATGTACTTTCTTGTGTATTTTGTGCAAAAGGTGCTGGCTTAAGTGTAATGTGGCAACGAGGCAAAGGGCACATAGTAGTGCTCGCTACACTTTTCAGAGAAGCTGAAGTTCTTGTAGAGCAATATCCTTCCCCATATTTTTCCTGAGTTTCTAGTATTTGGGGATATATGATGGACGGTTTAGTTAGCAGTCATGACTAACAATCACTGATAGATATCTTCATAACATTGTCTGTTCATTTTTCAAAAAATCCCTCTATGCTAGCCACCACTATGTTTTGTGGCAATTCAGTGTTGTATGAATTACTATTTTCTTTTGTTTGTCCTAAACTTCTTGCACATTATTTTCATTCAGTGTTGAGTTCTCCAGTTATGAAAGAGGGGAAAATATGTTTTCCCAGCAGCAGTTATCTTGTCACTTTGGAAAAAAGATGCTAGAATAAACAAACACTTCATCTGTTCCACAAAGCTTCCTTCTTTATATCTCAAAAGGAAACATTAATCTAGATGTGAATTTACCTCCTACTTATATGCTAGCCTGTGGTGTCCTGCCACTGGTTTACAAGGCAACCTACTAAACCAGTAAGCTACAACTTCCAAAAATGATTTGGATCCCTAATCATTACAAATTGAAAACTTCTTGTCTCCATAAAACATTTTTGAACAGTCACTAAACTGGGCCAGGATCCAGCTGTAATTTAGGACTGACAGAAAGCAGTTCCTGGAAGAATCAATTCCCATACACAGAGAGGCCCGGTGCACCTTCCTTAATCAGTTCAGAGTGCTGGGAAACTTTTCAGAGCAGATTTTTGAGCAGAGTGGAGGGCTTTGGTGAAGAAAAGGAGAACTCTTCATTGTGGTGAATGGGGAGTGAAAATCACATCTTCCTTAACCTTGTAGTGGAGATTCTTTCAACAATGTAAGTACCCAATTGTTACCTTGATGTCTTTCTTATAAAAGACAGTCTTCAGATACCAGTTTTCTTTTATGATAGCTTTATTGGGTGTTCCCTCCCTCACCAGCTTTCTGTCAGTCATCTGTATTTAGCTGGACCACTATAAGTTCAGTCATAAACTATTCAGCTGGAACAGCTGTGTTCTAATAGCACAATGCCAGACAAATTCACTGAAACCCTCAACTGCAAGCTTTTCGTTAACTCCTTATATCTCCAGTTATAGCAAAGTGCAGCTACACACAGCACTTGCTCCCACCCATTAATTCTTACCCCTTCCCTCTTTATAAAACTTACGGATCTCCTGCAGCTAAAAGAAGTAAGTATCTCGAAGGAATGTGATCTGAAGGGAACACTGTGCTGGCGAACTTTACAGCCACCTGACGTACTTGGACTTGAGGCTTAAAAATTAAAAAGAAGGAGAAATCATCAAGCTGTTTGAAAAACACAGGTCCCTACATGAATTAAACAAAAATAAGCACCAGAAGTTAAAAAGGCAGATATGGGGAGAGGTGGAAAGAACACACTCCATCTATCATTTAGCTAGAGGAGCAAAGCCACTTCCAATTCTTTAATAGTAATCAGAATTACTGATACTGGAAAGTAGTATCACCTTCAATACATTTCACCCTGTTGCCCAGTGAAACTGCAAGTGGTCAGGAAACAAGGCAGTATCAGTTCAATCACTGCCAGAGTTGGTGGACCAAAATATATAGCATAGCACAGCACACTAAGTCTAGGACAAAGAGATGAGTTTTCAAGATATGACTAAAACATAGTAACACATGTCCACACAATGTGAAGCCCTCGCCTGTCAGCTCCTGGCCATGGGCATTCAACCCCTCTACCCAACTTTCCTTCCGCTTCCTCTCCCTCCCTCTTTTTCGTTCCTACTCATACTCAAATTCATGTGAATTCTTCTTCTTCTAAATCAATACTTCTATGTTGCCTTTTCTAAGATTTTGAAGCAAAACATGCATGGATACCAAAGGTAATACAACACACTGAGTGGCAATTAAGAGGCATTCAGGCTAACCTCTACAGGCAAGCAATTGAGACTATTACAAAACCTTCAGTGTTTTGGAATACTGAGACTGGGTAATGTTTCATTTCTTATACTACTTTTATATGTCTGATATGTATTCTCTAAAGTCAGACCATTCTGGCACACACTGGATAGATACAACCTATTTTTTTCTGCTTTATAACATCATGAGGCACCTTCCAAGCAGACAGAAATGTTAAAAGAACAAGAATTTATCATTAGTAATAAAAACCTGTATAGAAATCTCAACATCTTCAAAGAATTAACATGAAAAGCTATCCAACCCTCCCTATTATCTGTTAACCCACCTTAATCAGGTTAGAGGCCACTAGTGCTTCCATAAGAGTGCGTGGTGCTCCTTCTAAACTGGTGTATGCTCCAACCATCATAGACAAGGCCTCCTGAATAGCAAGTCTAGTATCAGGTTCTTCCTGAAATAAGATACATCTGTTAGTACCTGCCATGCAAATCATTTTCCTGGCAAATAAATAAATACATTTTTAAAAAAAGTAAAATCATCAACCTTAGAAAGGGCTTCAAAAAACTGCTGAACTAGTGCCAGGTCCTTGGTGAACAGTTGAGGTATTCGACTGAAATGAAGAGGAAAATTAATACTTTGAAAGAGCAATTTTCAAGAGTGAAACAAAAATACATTAGAGTTAGCCTATGCTATTTACACAGTTCTTTGTAATGGTTTGAATATTAGGTGTAAATAAAGTAAAGCACTACACTTACTCACTCAAAAATTATTAACAATAATAATGACAGTTGGCACTTGACTGATACTTTAGAATATTCAAAACACTTATATATAACCTCAACAATTCTCACAAAAAACCAAGTTTATAACTATCTGTTCATACCTCGTGTTTTTATAATCTTTTTCACTTCAGAAATTTGTTGGTCATCTTTTAGCATCACACACTTCCAAAATATTAAATACCACACATCGCTAAAGTCAAAATCCATGTACTGTATTATAAGACCATACAACACCATAAACACGACTGAGCTAACAATCGAATATAATAACCTTAAACATATTAAACACTATTTTCAACCAGAGTAAAACTAATTTAAAACTACAGTGCCTACTACATGCCTAATAGAAACCAATCTGAAACAAACTGATCTCCAGTTTATTGGGGGGGCGGGGGCGAGGGCGAGGGTTTGAATTGATGGTAGTGATATATACTTGACTCATGATAATATTCAAAAAATTTGAGGCCGCAACAGACAGCACAGTCCACCCCACTGTTATGAAAGGGAGCTACTAACCAAGTAAACATGCAAGGTTTGTAGGCTAGAAACAGTGGCTTGCCACATTGTGCAATCTTGCGCATACTTACTTTGAATCTCATTGTATTTAACTGAACTTACTCGTAATTGCATAGGGAACGCCTGCACAACTGTGACGCTCCACATGTTGCTGAACTCCAGTTCTCTCCAGCTCTATCCAGCCATACCAAAGCCATGCCAAAGGAAAAGATATCCTTTTCCAAAACATCTTGTTGTGGTAGTTGTGTGCCTTCAAGTTGTTTCTGACTTATGGCAACCCTAAGACAAATCTATCTCAGGGGTTTTTTGGCAAGATTTCAGCCTTCCTCTAAGGCTGTGACTTGCCCAAGGTCAACCGGTGGCTTTCCATAGCCAAACAGGGATTTGAACCCTGGTTTACAGCTGAACATCAAGAAAACAAAAATTATGACCACAGATGCTCTACTTAATTTTAAAGTAGACAATGAAGAGATCAAAATAGTTCTAGATTTTTCCATACTTGGGCTCAATCATAAATCAGAGTGGAGACTGCGGTCAAGAAATCAGAAGAAGACTAGGACTTGGAAGGGAAGCTATGAAGGAACTAAACAAGATCCTAAATTGTAAAGATATATCATTAAATACTGAAGTTAGGATTGTCCATGCATCGTATTTCCCATTTCTATGTATGGCTGTACAAGCTAGACAGTGAAGAAAGCTGACAAGAAAAAAAAAATTGGCCAATTTGAGATGTGGCACTGGAGAAAAGTTCTACAGATACTGTGGACTGCTGAAACAATCAACGGATGGGACCTAGAGCAAGTCAGACCCGATCTCTCCCCATAAGCAAAGATGACCAAACAGAGGTTGTCATATTTTGGCCCTATCATGAAAAGAAAGGACTCACTAGAAAAGACTATAAAGCTTGGTAAAGTTGAGGGCAATGGAAAAGAAGAAGACCACATTCCAGATAGATTAAATGAGAGAAATCACAGCTATGAATCTGCAAGAGCTGAGTAGCATGGTTGAGGACAGGGTGACTTGGAGGTCTCTCATTCATAAAAATCACCATAGGTCTAAGTAGACTTGAAGGTAGTTAACAACAACTTCCACAGTCATAGTGCAAGATTCAAACCACTATACCACGCTGCTCCTCCATCAATATTTTAAAGCCCATCCTGCACTCCTGCCCTAGTGTGTGTTTATAAGTGCATTCTAAGGCACCTCAGGTAAGATAAGAATTGAGAATGTCCTGGTATTCAGTCAAAACACTAAGCCTTTAATGCAACATTAACACTCCAACATCAGTTAATTTCTGCTATCTATAATCAAAGACTAATAAGATTACACTTACAAATCTAACCTATATCTGAATTGCTTGCCTCTTCTAATTAAAATTTACATTTTTCAAATTATCACCATATATTGTCAAGACATGATACAAAGAGGTTAATTTTCATTGTATTCTATCTTTTATTCACAGAGCATTGCTACCAAATTGCTTAACTGGTAGTTTTAAACAATGCAGAGAACAAATCATTTTCCAATGTCATGTTCCCCTTTCTAAATTAGTTACGTCAAACACCCACCCTGCCCAATAAAATTTCACAACTCTAAAGCTGTGAAGAGATAATATCTGTTCTATATTCTACGTACCACTATAAGTTGCACATGGTGCACTAAGGGCCTTTACAGACTGCCAGAAATAGTGCAACTTGAAGCCACTTTAACTGTCCTGGCTCAGGGCTAAGGAATCATGGGAACTGTAGTTTATTGTGGCACCAGAGCTCTCTGACAGAGAAGGCTCAATGTCCCAGAAAAAATACAATTCCCATGATTCCCTAGCACTGAGCCAGGACAGTTAAAGTGGCTTCAAGCTGCACTATTTCTGTAGTCTGTAAAGGCCTTAAGTTAACTTGCCTGCCTATTGACAGAGTAACAAATTGCTTTGGTAAAATTTGCTGGTATCTCATGAATTTAAATAATTTCTGTTACCTGGACAGTTTTCCAACAGCTGAATAGGCCATTGACAGTAGTTTGGGATCCTTCAATTATTAAAAAAAAGTAACATTAACAGAAAGAACTATAAAGTAATACACATTCAGATGTTCTAATTTAACCCTGACTATCACATTTCACCTTGTATCATCCTTCCCATATATTTTGTAATAAACTATATTTCAAGGACACAAAAATTCCAGAACAAGCATAATCATCTGCAATAGTAAACCTCTTTAAAAATGATGAAGAGATGGGACTCTGTTCTAAATGCAAAGATGAAAAAATGGCAGTATATGGGAACAAAACTGCTCCCAACCCTTTAATTTTACTTTTTTTAAAAGGAGTCCTACCCACTGTGGAACTATACAATATGCAAGACGCTGTGGAACAAATTAAAAGAGTTTGAAACATGCTTAAGGGGCACAATTCCATATATAATCTGGGAACTGATGACAAAATTTGAGCCTCCAAACTTGATGGATTTTATATAAATACACTTTATTCAGATGTTATATCCAAATGTGGATGCCTGGTGGTTTCAGAGGTCAGGCAAGTACACTCAGACAGAAGGACAGGATTATTTTTCCTCTATTGAGCACAAACAAAAGATTGGGCAGTTTGTCCTTCTCCCAATCCATATCCTTAAATGTATGCTGATACCCAGAAAAACCCAGATGACATGTCTGCTGCACCTCCAAAAACTCTAGAGTCCAGAGAGCTCCCAAAAAGGAGCTCCCTGTCATCTCCAAAAGAATCTGCAGAGAATGAGTACAGGAGCTACATGTAAGAGCAAAGGACTTGCGTGTTATTAAATGAGGCTGTGACTATCCAAGAGTGGCAGCTTCTTTTCTTTATGAGCATTTGCTATTCAATATCATACTGTTCATTTGAACCAAACACCAAGCATCTTCTCTAAAAAGAACAATTATATGACAAGCACTACAAAAAGTATCACTCTTTAAGAGGAACTTTTAAACTCACCTCTTTATATTCATTAATCAGTTTTGTAAGTCCATTCAGAAGCATTGGACCTAGTGGCTTGATCTTACTGTCTGGGCAACTGAAATTCAATACACGAAACAGTTAGGCATTAACTGTACTGTTGCAAAACATTCTTATAGTAAGCATTCTCCTTGATAAAGAGATAAATCAAGTGGAATTCCATTCTAATAGAAAGCCTCTCTACTCAGCCATGGCTCATCTTTTAACAGGCAGTGAAAAACTGGCCCTTCAAGGATACTTTTTGATTAGGATGCTGTATGTTTCACTGCTGCCTTTTCTTAAAAGTATAAACTATGCTCCCATGATTTTGGGATTGAATACACATGATATAAAGAAGTTTGTAATTATAATTCTGATTAATACTGAGTAGTATAACATCATGTGTTATACTGGAAAGGGCACAGAGACACCAAGTTGAACTTTATATGTCATTCACCATGGAATCACTTAACTGTATTTTTGACAACCAAGATTGTATCAGTCCATACAATGCCATGAATAAAATTAAATTACTTACATCACACAAATATGATGCACAAATTGAAGAGATAAGGTTCTTAGTTTTGCATTGGTATTTGCACCAAACAGTCCATCATAAACAACCTAACAGGAAAAAAGAATTTTAATTGGAACACTTATTATTTCCATTTCTTTTTCACAGGAACCACAATGCTTATAAGGGTAGGTCTAATCGTGATGTGAATTTTCCTACCATAAGTTTCTGTATTCTAGTTAAGGTCAACATTCTTTCAAGTGATTCCAAAAAATATCAATAACGATCTATGAAACATGGGGTCTAAGATAAATGGCACCTAAGCAGAGCCAGCACGATGCAATGGTTTGAGCGTTGGACTATGATTCCGGAGACTCTGAATCCCTTCTAAGGCATGGAAACCCACTGGTTGACCATAAGCAAGTCAGACTTTCTCAGCCTCAGGGGAAGGCAAAGGCAAATCCTCAGTGAACAAATCTTGTCAAGAACCCCCTGTGACAGGTTCATCTTAGGGTCACCA
This sequence comes from Phrynosoma platyrhinos, assembly GCA_020142125.1. Taxonomy (NCBI): domain Eukaryota; kingdom Metazoa; phylum Chordata; class Lepidosauria; order Squamata; family Phrynosomatidae; genus Phrynosoma; species Phrynosoma platyrhinos. The sequence continues at coordinate 112,279,838 of CM034703.1, forward strand.
TAAGTCAGAAATGACTTGTATTGGTGTGTCCATTGTATATAATTCCTAGGGGGAAATTGATAAGGAGGTTATTGGAAATGAACATCTGTTTGGATGGGTTATCAGTGGAATTTTTATCGGAAGATCAGAATCCACATATTACCAGGCTAATGGCCAATTTCCTGCTGGAAGCTTCAAGATTATGGCTTAAATTTTATAATAATGATCCTGAAGTTATATTGTAAACATACTTATTTACTGTAAATCTACTGTAAATCCTACTTTTGTATGCCTAATAAAGGTTAAATGAATGAAAAAACCTGAAGAAACACAGCAACTAGAAATGATATCAGTATTACTGTGTGAGACAAAATATTACCTGAATATTTGCAGGAAATGTTTCTGCTGCCTGTCTGGAACGCAGAAGATGAGGGACAATCTTTAATTTAACACGTGTGCTGACTGGATCACGTTTCAATTCGGGTTTCAGAACCGCTCCCTGGTATAAAGAGATACATGTTTATGACAAAGAATTTTATAGCCAGAACTACACAATACATATGTTAGTTGAACGTTTTACAGTACCATTATTATAAAAGAAGTAAAAAAGGATAGAATTAGTACATATGACTGGGGCTCTGTAAGACAAATTCAGTTATAAAATACAGATATGAATGTAGTTCACCAAACAGAAAAAAAATTAAACAAGATGTTTATAGCTTATCCATTCCCATTCAGAGAAGAAAGGCAAGATACAAGTTAAATGAGTAAATAACGAACTCTACCACAGTGGGAGACATGGCAGCAGTGCCCAATACAGCAAAAATGCCAAGACCTTTGGAGGCTTACACTTGCCATTAGCATCCCTTTCTTGTTTTACTAGACCAAAAGATGGTGATACAAAGTTTAATAATTATGAAGATGGTAAGGCTGCAGCTCCCACCATCTTCATTTTCCAGGAAGGTCTTGACTCCAGGCAAAGATGATAATGGCTGTTAACATATCCAGGCCTTCTCTTCACAACTCAAGTCACAGTGCTGAACCACTGTCCTAATATTTTTTTAAAAGAATGCTCCTCTTTACTACTGCTAGCTGCCACCTACTAAGCTTATCTCAGAAAGCCTACCAGGATGGCAAGGAGGAAAGAGATTCAGGATGTCTTGGGTCCCTTCTGGGAGAATGGTGGCACACAAATGAAATAAATAATAAAATAAGAAATCTTCAAACATGATTGTCAACCCTGTTCAACCTTGTTTCTTCCTCTGATTTTGCCAATTACTTCATTACAAAGATCACTACTATTCGGTCGGAGGCAGCTCCTTCTGACCTGGTTCCCACTACTAATCTCTTAACTCCCCCTGCTAACAAATTCTCTGTGTTCTCTCCC
>CM034703.1:112285741-112301082 GCA_020142125.1 Phrynosoma platyrhinos
GTTCCGAAGTTGCTGCGCATGCGCAGTGAATACCCATTTGTGTGCATTTGCAGAGACCACGAAGAAGAACTTCCCTTTACTGCATAGCATTGATTCTAGAGGGACCTTGACACTGTTACATAGTGGGTGAATTATAATTTTTGTCACCCATGCATACTACCAATAGTTATAATACCAATATTCTTATGCTCTCACAAGTTTGGGAAACAAATTTCTCATTTCTAGATATCAGCATCTAGACATCTACCTGAACTCAGGGAGAGCAGACCAAGGGTACAAATGCTAGCTCTGCTCCACTTTCTCTGTGCATGCCAGCTCCACTACAAATGTCTCATGGGGAATTCTTCACACATCTGACTGAACATATTTAGAATCCCTCCCACATTCAGCCAAATGTGTAAAGAATCTTCATACTATCCTATTCAATACAAGAAGGTTGGACCTGCATCTCATATGTACAAGGATGTTGAAACTATGCTAGTTGTACAACCTGATCTCTATCCTCATCACAGAACTTAATAATAAAATAAAAGTTTTATCTGTCCATCTCACAGCATACACACCTTAGCCCAACTCTCAGAGTTAAGCAGGCTCTCTGTTGTGTAAGAACAACACAGTGAAGCTATTACTGAAACTAGTAAATTGTGTAGAAAAGCAGATTTCTCCCAGGGCCTAGGAGGCAGAAATGACTATTATCATCCACACTTACACAGATATTTCAAACATCTAGATCAGGGGTAGGCAACCTTTTTGAGCCGGGGGCCAGTCCCCCGAAGTCCTCCCCTCTGCCGGGCCGAGGGGGGGGAATGGCAGCGTGCGCGACCCCCCCGTGCGCACTGCCACTGCCGCAGCTCATGCAGCCGCCTCCGCGCATGCCGCGGCCGCCATTTTGGAAAACAAAATGGCGGTCGCGGCACGTGCAACCACACGGCGGCCAAAACGTGCAGTGGCGGCAGGGGTCCACCTGGGCCATTAAGTGCCAGGACCTGGGCCGGAAAAGGCCCGTGGGCCGTAGGTTGCCAGCCCCTAATCTAGATTCTGAAGTACATGGAAAGAGGAGTGACAGAAAATGTTGGTGGAGGAGATCCTACAATGTGACAGCATAACTGCCAATGCACACAACAGTAATAAGCAAAATTATTTTATAATCAGCAAAAAAAAAAATTGCATCACTCTGTATTAACTAAAACAAAACAAAAATATTCAAAGGTTTTAAATTGCAGGTTATTACCTTTGCTTGCTTTTAAGTTCAAGATCTGCTGCCGTGGCCACACTGTGCCTTGTGTCACTGGAGGCAATAACCAAATGTATAACAGCTTCAAGTTCAGGCACCTGCTCAGCCTCAATGAACTTAACAATGCCCAATTTACACTGCAGAAAAAAGGGAAAAAGCTGAGTTGTCGTGTTAGGTACATGGTCCTATATACAGCAAGAACCTAGATTAGATACAACATAAGAGATCCAGATTTTTTTTTAAATGGATGTCACCCCTCCATTTTCACAGAGGATCCATTCCGGACTCCCCCAAACGAAAATGAAAAACCACAAATATTCAAGCCCCACTGGCTTGAATGGCCGTGCACTCCCACGTACACCATTTTATCCCTCCCTGCTTGCCAGTTCACAAAGGACCAAGACTGCGGAATCAAAGTCTGCAAATGAGGAGGGATGACTGTACAGTTTATTATAGGTTGCATTTTAGCAAAATAAGACATACATCCTACACCTGAATATCCCCCTGCACCAACAGAGTACCACTGTTTCCACTAACATCCTGGAGCTAAATTTGCAGTAACCTTATGAATAAAATGACTACAGCACTCTTTCCTCTCATAACAATATATGGAGCTAACACTTAACCATTTTCTTTGCTCCTCCCAAATGCTGTCCTTTTCATTACTGCCTCTGTTTGTAGGATCACACAGTCCAATCTTTATAGGCAACATGTAAGGGCGGGGGGACATATGAGAGAAGTTGTGGGGAAGAGAATCTAACAGCACATCCTGCTTCCTTAACAATGATTTAACACACATCCATGTGTTAATTTCTGACACCAATGTCACTCCTCTATACTGCAGTAAATTTGGTTATACCTGTTCCAACTGTTCAGGTGTCCATGGACTGTCTCCAATTACCCGCTTGGCTGCATAAAAGCTCATTCCAGGAGGAGGTTGAGGGATCCCAGAGCCTCCAGAACTACTTGATGAAGATGAGGCCTGCCCTGTCGGCACACTTTGGCGACTCTGGGATTCATTCAGTACATATCTAAAAAGGAGAGATGAAAGTATTTAAAATAGATTTAGAATTTTCTATATCAGGGGTAGCAAACAGTGGATGGGGCAATCTAAGAACACCACAGAATGTGCCAAAGTAAAAAGTTGATCAACTGAGGAAGCTAGCCAAACTATAGCTTTACAAGGCAATGTGGAACCTAATTTTAGCTCCTTATGTCACATGTCCACAGTACACTCTGGCTACCTGCAGTGATGGGGCTAAAACAGCACAGATGATAAAGTCAGCTACTCCTTCCCTCAACAAGTTCTAAGGAAGTTATTTAATATTCCTTTGTGAACGACATAAATTCATACCTTTTAGCTGTGCAAACACAGATAAGTTCTTACATATTCCTTAGAAAGAGTTTATAAAAATACCTTAGTAGCATGTAAAATAAAACAGTCAAAAATATAACAAGCCTGCAGAAACTTAATACCACCATTTTAAACAAAAGTAAAGTTTTTCAAACATCAGTGTTTTATTCAAAGAGGGAAAAATTGAGGGCATGTCTTTGTGAAAAACAGCAGACTTAATAAATTAAAACTGAGGAACTCCTGCTATATGAGATGCCCATTGCATACTGTATATGAGTTTATTCTCTTGCAGCACTAAAAGAGGAACAGAGGGAGAGGGAAAAAAAGAATGTGGCAGAACCTTTAAGACTGATTTTTACTCTAGCATGATCTTTTGTAGATATAAACCATCATGGATATAAACCTACCAGGGGTAGGGGTTTTTTTCCATGAAAGCTCACGCTAAAATCAAAACCAGTTAGTCTTAAAGGTGTTGCCATATTCTATTTTTCTCCCTCTCTCCTTTTTATGCTGTATACGAATTCATTGGGACACAGATATAATAGGATGCTCCATTCGTAATATCTGAACCACCAGTAAATATAATTCACAATAGTAAATACAACAGATAATAAACAGATTTGTAACCTGAGGAAGTAGACTGAAGTCTACAAAAGCTCATGCTGCCAATTTCTTTCTTTCAGTTAGTCTCAAAGGTGCTAAATACTGATTCTACAGACTAACACGGCTATATCTTTGATTTGTAACCTGATTATTAGTAATTTCTATCAATTAAATCTGATTAATTTTGCAAATAAGTAACAGTAATGAAGAAAAATATATTTTTGATATATAGATTATAATCAAGGACCTGTGTGATACAATGGTTTGAGCATTGGTGTACGACTCTGGAGACCAGTTCAGTCATTGAAGCCCACTGATTGATCAAGTCACACTCAGCCTCAGAGGAAGGCAAAGGTAAACTCTTCTGAACAAATCTTGCAAAGAAATCCCTGTGATATGTTTGCCTTAGGGTTGCCTTAAGTCAGAAATGACTTGAAGGCACACAACATTGACCAGATTATGATCACATATATCTTAACAAGCTCCACATTACAGCTTTCCACAGCACAGATAAAATATTCCCAACAGTTTAATCATATTAACCAAATGTACATTCCACCAAATTCTAAGCACATGTGCCACCTCCAAGACTAACCACTGTTAGATGTTTAGTTAACCACTGTTATTACAGAGGTGCAGAGATTAACTGTAGTAAGCATTAAACAGAGTTCCCCTTATCCCAGAACAGAAAATGATATCTGAACCAGGCCCAGGTAGAATCACTAATAATTTCCACCATATTTTCATAGTAATTGTTTTCTTTAGAATTAGAATGGACTGACTTGCACCATGGTTTATGAATTCACTCTGGTATAAAAACAAATCATTATACCTGTTTAAATGTTTTGATCTAGTTTAACAAAAATGTTAAGGCCAGAATGCTACCTGGGGCAGTTCAATGGTTACCTCTTCAAGAAAGGCCTGCTTTAAAAACAAGTCTTCCCTCATCTTGATCTCTACAATAGCAAATACTGTGGGAGGTAACACAGAAATTTCTGTGTCATGCAGTCACTTACCCATAAGGCATAAGAAGGACATCCAACATAAAATCCAACAGCAGCTGTACAGTCTTTGGTTTTTCAGCAAGATTAAATGGAGAAGCTGCTTTCAGAGGTTCAACGGGGTATTTCATATGAAAAAGGGTTGGTATTAGAAGGTGCATTAGGCTGAAAAACAATTATATTTACTGCAACTATTTAGTAAAAACAGGACACCAGCTAAATTTTTACATTAATCAAACAATGTTGTAAGCCGCCCCGATTGCTCTGCAGAGGGGCAGGATATAAATAAATATTATTATTATTATTATTATTATTATTATTATTATTATTATTATTATTATTTATCAAAACCCACAGTGAAGCATGACAGTGAAACTGGCCTTCATGCCTCAAACTGCACCCACACTGCAGAAATAATGTAGTTTGGCACCACTTTAACTGTCATGGCTCAATGCTACGGAATTCTGAGAATTGTAGTTTTGTGAAACATTTAGCCTTCTCTGTCAGAGAGCTCTGGTGCCACAACACTAGCTTTCTTTACTGTCCAGCTTTCACAGTCATACATAGAAACTAGAAATACTATAGCATGGACCATCCTAACTTTAGTATTCAATGATATATCTTTACACTTTAGATTCTTATCTAATTTCTTCATAGCTGCCCTTCCCAGTCCTAGTCTGATTTCTTGATCGCAGTCTCCATTTTGATTAATGACTGAGCCAATATACAGTCCTGTTTGCATACAATATGCCAGAATTCCAAACAATTCTCATCATTCGTGGGTTGTAAGCTGATGCTAACCAGAATCAAAAAGCTTACTGTGCTCTCCAAACCAGGACTCTTGTTCTGCTGCACCCAACCCCACCAGGAATCATTAATCAAGAACCACCACTCATTTGCAGTTCTGGCTTGTAAATAGCCATCAGAAGATTAACCACTCCCATGAAAAGGGAGTGGTTCACATGACTGTAAGCCACATATTTTTGCAACAACTTTGGTTTAATTACTGCTTGCAAATGGCACCCCATGGATCACAGCCTTAAAGACCAATGAAAAAATTCTAACACCCACATTTCCAAAAGTGCCTGATACACTGAAGAAAATAACAATCAGTTAATTTTTACTCTCAGAGAAAGGCAAGCACTTTAAGGAGACAATTCTAGCCTAGGCCTCTTCCTGTTCATATGTGTCCTAAATGGGACAGTTCTATAATAGCAGTAGTGCATGATTTTCCAAATATGTATTCACAGCCTTAAATACAAGCAGGACCATCAAGGAAAACAAAAGATTTTAAAAAACAACAACTGGCCAATCAAAACTGAGACAAGAAAAAAGCTGTATGCTCAGGATGAAATACCTGTCTTGTTGGGGTTGAGGTTTTCCTTCCATAGCAGTAAGGAGAGTGGGAGCCAATTCACATTGCTTTTCCACAGGCAAACGAGGGTAACCCATCTTAACATATATTATTGTAAAATTCTGCAAAAGTTCAGAACACATCTATATAACACCACCACAAAACACTCCCATAAGATAGCTCCATAGAACATTTAAGAACTTTGTAAAAGCAGCCCATTTGAGCAAATGCCACTGAAATTCTCTTATCAATTAGCCCAGTTCATTGGAAGTTGTACGGTATCGTTCACCTTAAAAATCTCAACCAAGATTATCAAAATGCACTCTACATAGTCCTGAATGCTGGAGCCCTCCTCCTAAAAGAGAAGAGATGACCTGAGTACATTTCACCTGCACTCCAGTGAGTACAGTATCTCCCGAGTAGAAGTCAAGCTGCTGGTTTCAACTGCTAAAGAGCTTAAGCAATCTTTTGCTAGACTGGGCATAACAGAAATATTAATAGAAATATCTAATTGATATTTAAATATTTAAAAGAAATATTAAATATTAAATATGATAATAACAAACATTCAATATATTTTAAAATGCATTTTTTAAAATAACAAAATTATACTTATGAGGAAAGTGGATGCAGTTCTTAGATATGACAAGTCTTCAAGGAAACAACACAATAACTTCTATTTCATCAGCAGAAATGTTAAAGAAAGATAATACTTTACTGTAACAAAGGACACTGCAGAAGGATCCTGGTACTGGACAAGTAAGGTCTCAACTGGGAGCTGGATTTTGGGACGACTCTTAATACGCTTATTCAAGTGAACTAGCAGCTCCATAACCTGAAAAGTAGACAATAATTTCCCCTGATTTCACTTATTGGATTCCACAATTACACACTTTCATAAGTCTGAAATATAATGAACAAATAAATTCTAGGTTTTCAAGAAGAAGAAAAACCTGAATGCCTATGTATTATATTTTTTCTGACTTAATCTTTCAGAATAGCTCCCATCTATTATTGCTTTTGTTTGTCTCATGACAAAACTGAACTTTAAAAAAAAAAAGAACCATAACTAATAAAATCTTTACATTTTCCTGAACAAGAATAGACTACTGAAATAATTTCAGGTTACCAGATCAGAACAAAGCACTTTTTAAAAAATGTGATAGTACACTCTTTGGCTCCAACCCAAACTGAATTTATAAAACCAACATGTGGAAGGATTTTAAAACAGCTGGTGTTTATCTAAGCTTCTGTATACAAGCATCCATCCATACCTTCTTGCGTACTCCTTCCTGTGTACTAGAAAGCTTCAGAAGAACAGGGGGTAGGAATTTGGATATAATATTTTGCAATTGTTCATCTGTTTCTGCATGGCCAAGACGCAAAAAGACACGTTCAAGCTGATCTATAATAAAGGAAAAGAAGCTTAATTTAGAACTAAAAATCTAGAACAAACAGCAACAGAGCCAGATCTCAACATCATCTTTAATTATAAATTCTAAAATGCCTTAAATCTTGTTCTACTTACAGCTCAAAAGTTAACTCCAAAACTATGTGGTTTGACTATAACCAAGTAAGCTGTAGTCCAACAATGGAGGGCTGCATGATTCCTAACTCTGCTTTATAGTCAGTTGCTACCCACTTTATTTGTATCATAACCAATACTGAATGCTAAGAGCCCAATAAGAATTAAGCTTTCAAGAAGTAATGTGTTTGAACCTTTTGCTCTACACAGGATTCTCCTATGTGTAAAAAGGTATATGGTGTCACAATACCGCATTATATAGTACTGCTATTATGTCAGTACAGAAGTTTCTATGGCAAGCAAGCAGGACATCTAAGCAAGACATGGATGAAACGAAGAGAAAAGGAACCCTTATTCCAATTTTCTGAAACATACTGCGTGCATAAAAAGAGTCTGAAGACAGATAATTAAGTTCACATTTTCAGTGCTGTGGAGGTTTCCCATGCAAGTTTCCAACTACTGTAAGGGGTTATTCAGACGGTGAAAATAATCCAGGTAGAATCTGGGTTGAATCTTTGTTGTTCAGATGCATTTTGAAAGCATCCAATTACATTTGGATAGGAGGCTTCCAAAACAACAACACTAAACCTGGTATAATCGATATCGGGGGTTTGCTCTAAGGTGTTTTTTTAATTGCATTGTCGGCAGTGTGATTAACCAATGCGAATAGACCCAGGATAAACCAGGATAAAATTCCGCAAGCCTTGAATGTGTTTCAAATATATTCGCATCGTCGACTCCTCCTTCATTCGAGTGCTGACACATGTGAATGCCTGAACTGGCAGAGATGTGGTTCCATAGTGTGAATAACAAACCCAGAATGCGTGAGTGAATTATTTGCATAGTCAACGCTAAAAAAACCATGTCTGGATGACTCCTAACTGTTCTTCATACTTCATAGCTTTCAAAGTAGTGTCCCCAAGGCTGACCATATACTACTACTAGCACAGAACCAGATTTTGACAACACAGACACATGACCAAGCAATTTGTGACTTTTGATTTAAAGCCTTCTAGACCTTTAACCAATCATCATCGTTATCGTCATTGTCATCGTCATCATTTCAAAGATTGCCCAGTTCTGAGTAACTTCCTTATTATTTTTTGTAAAAGCAGCATTATTCACAGTTTGATCCGGATCAGGAAGAGCTACAATCATGTTGCAAAAAATATAATGCAGTCTACACAATGATCTCAGAGAGTTTGTCTCCATCATAGAATATATAATTATTTTCAGTACATCATATACCGGTATTTGTGCATGAAATACAGGATGAAGATAGCAGTACACCTGTGACTTGTCAAACTAGATGTACTGTACTTCATAACCAGTCTAATCCACAGAAGAGTATCCAAGGAATGCTGCCACAATATATAGGCCTTGTACAAAACAGAATACAACTACAGAGCTTCCAATTAAAAATAATGTTTTGTGAAGTGGTTTAGGACATAATGTTCACTTACACCTCGAGTAAACACATTCATTTGTAACAGCAATAGAGATTTCAACACTATAATCATAAGGGAGCATCCACTTTTCTAAACAGCCAGAAATTTCAAAATGAACCAGTGTATACTGTATGTCAATCCTTAGAACTTTCTCCTCAATATCCTATCAGAATAATGCATATGTTAGCACTGTAGAGCTGGTCATGCCTTAATTATGTTTGCATGATTATTTCTATCCTGGCTGTCTTAACCCTCATACACACATACCAACACTACAGTAGAGTACAGCACAGCAGTATAGTAAATGGAGAGAGGAAGAAGTAACTGGACATTTACAGACAATGTACTGTAGAACACAAGTATGACAGAGCACTTACTTATAATCTAACACAAGGGTAGGCAACCTTTCCCCTTTAAGGGCCGAGGGACTTCAGATCCCAGAATCCCAGGAGCTATTGGCCAACATGGGACTATTGGCCAACATGGCTGAGGCTTCTGGGAGCTGAAGTCCCTCGGCCCTTAAAGGAGAAAGGTTGCCTACCCCTGATCTAACAGATCACAAAGAATGGTTGGGGTAATGTTTGGTTCACTGTTATGTTTAGTATGCCCTCCAGACTCACCTGCTCTTGAGTAGCTCACAGTAAATAAGTAAAACAACAGAATGGCATAGATCTATGATAGTTAAATTTCACAGCACCATCAAAAGTCAACTCTGACAATCTCTTCACAATCAAACACTGTTCTAGAAACCCAGAAAGTAAGGATGGAAGGTAAAGCTGACTCTCTCATTAGAAGAGTTAGAAAGCCCAAAACAGGGAATAGTTTTTAGAATATTATTAAAGATGTATACTCTTCAGCATAGTTATGTTTTCACTACCAAAGATAGTAAATATAGGGGATATTACAGTAGGCCCTAGGTACCCACTGGGATTTGGTTCTAGGAACCCGTGTGGATACCAAAAGCCATGAATGTTCAAGTCCCATTATATACAATGATGTAATAAAATGGTGTCCCTTATGTAAAATTGCAAAATCAAGGTTTGCTATTTCGAATGTGTATATACAGTTGTCCCTCCCCGTTCATGGACTTTGAGTCCGCAGTCCTGCTCTTCTCAGGAGGGACAAACGGGGAGGGACAAAATAGTGGTGCATGCCTGCATGTGGCCCCATGCACACGCCACAGGCGCTTGCACCTTTATTTTCAATGGGGCTTGAATATTTGCAAGCCACCATTTTTATGGAGGGGTCCAGAACAGATCCCCCATAAATTGGGAGGGGCTATTGTATTTCTTAATATTTTCAAGCCATGGATGGTTAAATCTGTGGATAATGAATCTATGGATATAGAGGGTCAACTATGGGCCTCGGCAGACGACTAATAGGGTCGTCTTGGAGGCTTGGAAGAGGAGGGGCAGCCGCACGTTCGGCGCTCCTTCCTCTCCCTGAGGTCGCCCTCGGAGTCGCCGGCCCTCCACACGGCCGGCGCTCCGGGGAAGACCTCACGCCGCGGCAGCCGAACGCGCCGCGGCGGAAAAGACAGCGAAAGTGCGCCCGCCGCTGTTAGTGCGCACTTTCGCTGTCTTGAGGAAGGAGCGCTGATTTAGCGCTCCTTCCAGGGTCGCCGCCGGTGCGCCGAGGTGCGGAGGCTGCGGCCCCGCGGCGCGCCGGCCCAGGGCGTCTGGGAAGCTCTCGTCTGCTTCCCCCCCATATTTGGATTTTCTTCCTCTAGCCCCCAAATATGCCCCCAAATATCCTTAAACAGAAGAAGGATGCAGGGAAAGGCAAGGCAAAAAAATATAAAACTTAAATGGTCCACTGAAGACCAGAACTCAAAAAAGTTACTTTTGAAAAGTAATTTGATATGTCAGTCATCACAAAGGTCCACAAACTGCCAGAAATAATGCAGCTTGAGGTCACTTTAACTGTCCTGGCTCAGTGCTAGGGAATCATGGGAATTGCATTTTTTTCTGGGACATTGAGCCTTCTCTGTCAGAGAGCTCTGGTGCCACAATAAACTACAGTTCCCATGATTCCTTAGCACTGAGCCAGGGCAGCTAAAGTGGCCTCAAGCTGCATTATTTCTGACAGTCTGTAAAGTCCCTATGTTCATTATTTTGTTCTCAAAAGACAGGATGATTAAAGAAAATAACATCTATAACTGCCTCTAAAAAGTAAAAAGTAAGAAACCATTACTAATTACACCAAAAATAAAAAGAACCTGCCACTCCAATTTATTATGTTACTTTTGAAATGTTACTTCATTACCCATATTACTGGGAAAGATAATAGATACAGGTAGTTAGTTAGTTACTCATTACTCAATATGAGAGGCGTATCCCCAAAATCTAAAATGCTCCAAAATCTTGAACTTTTTGAATTCTGAAGTGAAGTTCTGAGGCTTCAAATCTGGAATATTTTGGCTTTTATAATACACTATACAGTACAAGTATACAGTACAGTACAGTACCATCTGAGGGAGAGACACTAGGCCCAGCACCATCGGGCCTAGTGTAAGAAGAAGAGCCCTCCCTCCATTCCATCGTCATCTGGGGGAGAGACACTAGGCCCAGCACCCTCGGGCCTGGAATAAGAAGAAGAGCCCACCCTCCATTACCATCTGATGTCATCTGGGGGAGAGACACTAGGCCAAGCACCACCCAGCCTAGAATAGGAAGGAGGGATGAGATTCGAATCTATCTGCTTTAATGTTTGTTTTGATGTTTTGAAATGCTGTACGCCGCCCCGATTGCCTAGCAGAGGGGCGGGATATAAATAAAAATTATTATTATATTATTATTATTATTACTATAGCTGTACTGTATTTGCACAACTGGAGGGAGGGAGACACAAGAGACACAAGGTTGGGGAGAGACGTGAAGATCTGTGAAACAGCTTGAGGCGTGGATTCACACCAAGCATTACACCAGGATTCCTGCCATTTTACAGACCATCCTGTCTCTTTCTGGCCTCAAGTCTCTTGCATCTTTCTCCAAAGTCGCTAATAAAGTACAGGTACATATTACACTACTTATATTCCAAAATCAGGGGGGAAATCCCAGTTCCTAAATACTTCTGGTCCCTAGCATTTTAGATAAGGGATACTAAACCTGTACTTCCAAATTTTGCAAGAAAACACTGCAGAAAATGTGGGTTTTAATGATAGAATGGATATAAGTTTTAAATTAGAGGGGTGAAATTTTAAAAAGCCAAAGCAAACAGAAAAAGGAAAGCAGTTCTGGGCAAAGTATGTCTAGACAATAAGTCCTAGGCTATGAAAAAGGCAGGATGATGATAACAGCAGAAAACACAAAGGAGTTGGAGTAGGGGTGAACAATGGGAATAAATACCAAAGTAACCTGCCTAGAATAGGGAGTGGCTATGGATGTTGTCTTCAAATGCTGAGGTTGCTACAGCATGACTCTTTCCTGTACTGTTGGAGCAATGTGAGACACACCTTAATATGCATTAGGAGCGTTACAGTGCAATTCCTTCCTACAGCAATGTTGTGCAGGTTATCCAGAAAGAGATAGACTGGTATGGGATGGAGCTGCAGCATGTCCCCATTCCATATGACACAGGACATCTTACAGCTAACCAAGAAGTGCACAAAAAAATTGTCCTGCAACCATTTCCATCAGAGCCCAGAGATGAGAACAGGAATAAGAGCATGATCCAGACAATTTTAACAATGGACGTTATCATTAAGACTATAGTACTGTTAAACTCTACTTAGCAGTGATGGCTTACATATCTTGCCCTCATCTGTCGGGGAAGAATCACAAAATCATAGAGTTGGAAGAGACCTCAAGGGTCATCCAGTCCAACCCCCTGCCTTGCAGGAAGACACAATCAAAGCATCCTCGACAGATGGCCATATCCAGCCTGTTAAAAAATGTCCAGAGAAGAAACTCCACCGGTCTCTGAGGGAATGTGTTCCTCAGTCAAACAGCTCTTACTGTCAGGAAGTTCCTCCTAATGTTGAGGTGGAATCTCTTTTCCTACAGCTTGCATCCATTGCTCCAGGCCCTATTCTCTGGAGCTGCAAAAAAACAACCTTGCTCCATCCTCAGTATGACATCCTGTCAAATTTAAACAGGGCTGCCATGTCACCTCTTAACCGTCTCTTTTCCAGGCTAAACATATCCAGCTCCCTAAGCTGCTCCTCACAGGGCATGGGTTTCACCATTTTGGTTGCCCTCCTCTGGATATGCTCCAGCTTGTCATCATCCTTTTTGAATTGTGGTGCCCAGAACTGGACACAGCGTTCCAGGTGAGGCCTGACCAAAACAAAATAGAGTGGCAGTATTACTTCCCTTGATCTAGATGCTATAGTTTTAGTTTTATTGATGCAGCCGAGAATCACATTACCTTTTTCAGCTGCTGCATCACTCTTATGGTCTACTAAGACTCATAGATCCCTTTCACATGTACTGTTGTCAAGCCAGGTGTTTTCCCCATTCTTTATTTGTGCATTTCATTTTTTTTTTCTATCTACATTTCTCCCTGTTGAAATTTATTTTATTAGTTTTAGCTGCTAGGAGATTCCAACATTTTCTTAAAATAATGGATATGCAATCCCCACCATACATGATCTCCAAAGTGTTTCTTTTTTATTTTGACTGGGCACTGTGATAGTAGCAAATATATATATATATATATATATATATATATATTATTTTGGTTAACAACTATTACTGCTGAATACACTTGCTTAGGCCTGCATTGCATGTCACCTTAAGCAACGGGCATTTTCAGATATAATGCTTCTGACTTATTGACCACTTGCTAGAGAATACTGCCCAGTCATTCCCACCGCATGAAAGGGATAGCTAAACAAACCACAAATCTCCCCAGATAAACTATAGAGTCAGGGGAGACACAAATCAAGAGCACCAGATTTGGATATCACAAAGGTCTGATGGCAGGACCGTGATTTTTGTTTCATACTCAATAAGTCAGCATTCTATATTCTGGATCAAGCCTGCATCCAAATTGTGGTCACTACAGCAATATTCTGTGAAACACTGAACTGTCTTACAGGCTTGAAAACATTAATTATATGTACACACATTACTTTAAACAGTTGAAATGTACAATTTGGGGGAGGGGGTTGATACGGTTTCATAGTCAAGTACAAGCTAAGAGACTTCATACATATCACAGTCTGAAAGATGAAAAGACAAAGTTGTATAAAAAGGAGGGGGCATTTCTGCCTTAAGTGAACCAGTTTCAAGAAGAACAGAAAATCTATTTTTGTTCTTAAGAATTCATATATATATATTCAGATTAAGAAACATATATTAAGAATACACACACATACATATACAGATATATCCACACACACACACTCATATATATATATATATATATATATATATACATACATATATTGCAACTTTCTGGTACATCACACAAGTTCACATCCAAGGAAAAATACTAATGCATGGAACAAGCAAAATATGCATTATTTATTCTGAAGCTGGAAGTAGAGCTCAAAAGACTCCAAGGATTGCCCCATTAAAGTAGAGCAGTTTTTACAATTACACTCCACATCTAGCATCTTTACACAATAAAATATTAAATTCATTTCAGTTTAGTTGAGTAAATATTGTACCCTAATAAATATGCATAGGCCTAATGTCACCATTTTATTTTCTGCAGAGGTGTAGGCAGGAACATGCAAGACTGCAGTTGAGTCTTTTCCAAAGAGACACCAAAAAAAATACATTTCCCATCTGGCCACAGTGTCAGAAACTGAGCAGATACCGTATTTCCTGTCTAGAAGAATCACTTCCATGATATGCACCGCCTTTGCAAAGGGAGCCCTGAGTCCCTTTAAAGGGGGTAGGAGTGCTGAATGTAGAAGGGCAATGGGGCAGAGAAGCAGCAGGAGGGGGGCAAGAAAGGCTGGGAAGCAATAGGTTTCCCCTGCACTTGCAGCATCCTCTCTCTGTGCCCCATGTCTGATAGATTGATTCTGATACAAGAAAAAAAAAATAGGGGGGTGAACCTTACAGACTTTCTATTTCCAGTTCTAGGAAGATGTGACAGAGTGCTAAAAATGGATACTAATCCGGAAAAGTGAAGTCATCAGTGCTCTCAGGCTGCATCCACGCTGCAGAAATAATCCCATTTGACACCACTTTGAGTGCCATGGCTCAGTGCTATGGAATTCTGGGAATTGTAGTGTGTTGTGGCACCAGAGCTCCATAAAGGAGGACAGGGCACCACAAAACCGTAGGACATTCAAGAAAAATTGAAAGAATGACCAAATGAAAGCTACAAAACACTCAATAGAATTATAAATTCATGCTTCTTCAGCTGTATCCACGCTGCAGAAATAACTATCAGGTTGATACCACTGCTGTGGCTCCAGGCTATGGAATTCTGGGAGCTGTAGTTTTGTGAGAAATTTAGCTCTGAGGTCACAACAAACTGGATTCCACAGCACTGAGCCATGGCACTTAACGTGGTATCAAATTGGATTATTTCTGCAGTGCGGAAGGCAGCCTTAGTTATGGTCAAAATGGAGGACATTTTGTCATTCCTCCTGGAGAGAAGGGGGAAATGGAGGACATGCCCTGAAAAGGAGGACGTCTGGTCAACTTGCCCCATCATAAGGTCACTATTAAGTCGGAAACGACTTGAAGGCAACACAACAACAAAACCTGGCAAAACCACTTACGGAAACCCTATGAAATTAATGGGGTTGCCATATATATATATATATTTACATTTCTATACTGCTTAATAGTGAATTCAGCACTCTCTAAGCCTTTAAGGGCCGAGGGACCTCAGCTCCCAGAATCCCAGGAGCTATTG
>CM034703.1:112308742-112329220 GCA_020142125.1 Phrynosoma platyrhinos
GCCATCCTCTGAGGCTGAGAGAGTGTGGCTTGCTTTAAGGTCACCCAGTGCTTTACCATGGCTGGGCAGGGACTCAAACCCTGGTCTTCCAATGCTCAAACCATGACACCACTCTGGCCTCCAAGTGTGTATCCCTACTGGCACTGTAGAAATAATTCAGGTTGGCCCCACTTTGGGATGGTGCGCTATGGTTCCACCGTACCCAATCCTGGGATTTATAGTTTGTGAGGCACCAGCCCTTTGGCAGAGAATGGTAAAGGACTTTGTTGTTGTTGTTGTTGTGTCTTCAAGTCATTTCCGATTTATGGCGACCCTATCATGGGATTTTCTTTTCAGAGGAGGTTCGCCCTTCCCTTACTCTGAGGCTGAGAGAGTGTGACTACCCAGTGGGTTTCATGGCCAAGCCGAGAGTCGAACCCTGAACTCCAGAGTCGCGGTCCCTCGCTCAACCCACCACGCCACGCTGGCTCGACACATCCCTACAACTCCCACAATCCTCCTCTCCCTCCCATTGGACCCAAACCCTTCCGCACCTGTCGCCTCAGGACAAGCCCCACCCCTCCCTCCCTCCCTCCCATTGGCTCTGCCCTTGCGCCAATCTCCGCCTCGCCCCACCCCTTTCCCGAGCCCCGCCTCCTTCTAAGTTTTCCTCCGTTCCATTCTCCCTCAGTCTCTCTCTTCAGCACGTCGCAGGGAGGCCCCGCCCCTCCCCGCCGATTGGCTCCTCGTCGCCCAATCCGGGCCCTCCCCATTGGTCTCCTTCTGCCTGACGCTCCGCCGTTGGGGAGACGTACGCCGTCTGTCTTGCCTGCCTGTCGCTTTCTCTGCCGTCCGTCGCTTTGGCTTCGACCGCGTCCAATGTGTTCTGGCCACGCCCCTCCCCACGCTCGCGCGGCTGAGGGGCAGCGGAGGGACGGAGCGAGGCTCAGGCCGAGGCAACGGTCGGCGTCGTGTGGCGGTTGGCGGCGTCATCATGCGCGCGAGCCCCCCGTCGCTCCGTGCCAGCGGTCTCCCGGGGCAACGGCCACAGGGCGGCTGCGGCTGAGGCGGTGGGCCTTCCGCTGGCCGCCGCCGCCGGTGCTTCCGCTGCTGTGGTTCTCCTTGTGCCTGTGTTGGCGGCCGGCGGAGGCCCTGGTGGAGGGCTTGTACTGCGGGAAGGTAACCTGCTACGACGTCCTGGGCGTCAGCCGCCATGCCAGCAAGGCTGAAATCGCCCGCGCCTACCGCCAGCTGGCCCTCCGCTATCACCCGGACCGGCAGCAGCGGGACCCGGAGCCCGGCGGGGGAGGCAGCCAAGGAGGCGAGAGCGCCCAGGAGAAGTTCCTCCTCATCGCCACCGCCTACGAGACCCTCAAGGTGAGAGAGCGGGGCCGGGGCCGCCCCCTCCCTCCTCCGGTCCCGGGCGGATCCCTCCGGTAAGAACGAAGGCACCCAGGATCCTCCCCTCTTCGCCCCCGCCGCCCAAGGCTCCAGCCGCACGGCAGAAATATAAAGTGTAGTATGACACCGCTTTAACTGCCACGGCTCCGCGCTAGGGAATTCTGGGAGTTGTAGTTTTGTGAGACATTTAGCCTTCTCTGTCAGAGAACGCTGGTGCCACGACTACAGTTCCCAGAATTCCATAGCACTCAACCATGGCAGTTAGAGTACAGTTGTCCCTCCACATTCATTGGAGCTAGGGATGGAGGGCCTCCGTGAATGTGAGAAAAACCACAAATAAAAAACACTATTCTTCTACCTGAGTGAACACCTCTCTAGGAATATCCAGGTCCTCCAGTGCAACTTTGTGGTCAACATCTGCCAGAGATTGACCATAGAATTGTGTTTGAGGAGCTACACATTCCTAGAGAAATGTTTCCTCTAGGAACTTCTAGGTTCTCCCGCACAAATTTATGGTCAGCTTCTGGCAGAGTTACGCTGTAGGATCTAGAGATTCCTAGAGAGAATATATCAATCAAAAGCTCAAATAATCAAATCTGCAGAAGTCAAAGCTGCAAATGTTGGGGGTTGACTGTAGTCTCAAACTGATTATTTCAAAAGTGTGGGTTCAGTCTGAGGCTGGTGGCCTCAGGAACACTGAGGATCTTGAGGAAGTCACTTTTGGGGGGAATTTTACTCTGCCCCAGTCAGCATGGCTGGGTATGAATTTGAGGAAGGATAGCCCCATAAAGTAACTTCCCCAATCTCTGCTGTGAGCAGATTTTGGTCAGAGAGGGTGCCCTCTTGTTCCATATGGTAGCTGGCTCACCGCCGCAAAGTCAGTAGCCTTCTCTGGTTGGTGGCCTTCCATTCTTCCTTCATAGGCTGTATCCGCACTGCAGAAATGATCTGGCTTGGTGCTACTTTGATTGCCATGGCTCAGTACTATGCTATGGAATTCTGGAATTTCTCATTTTGTGAGAGACCTGTCAAGAGTCCTCTGGTGCCACAACAGATTGATTACAAATCTTAGAATTCTGTAGCGTTGAGCCATAGCCATTAAAAGTAGAGTCAATCCAGATTATTTCTGCAGTGCAAATGCAGCCATAGTGGGTTATCCATGGCCATAGGAGGTGGGAATGGGGAGAAAGGATCAGGGCCTCCAAGTCCTGTGCCACTCTTGAGCAAGTGTCATGTCCCCCTCCCGGGGGGGGGGGAATCTTGCCCCACAGTTTGAGAACAACTGGCTTAAAGTGCAAAGTGTCCTCAGCTGTATTTACAATTTATGGTCCTCATTTCTTTTCCCTTCTTAAAACCTTAATTCAGCTGGTTTACTCAATTTCTTTTTAGCCAGCGGTAATACATTCCCATTCGCTGGGAAGCTTCTTTAAGCTTCTCAGTGCTGATGGTATACGCAGAGGATCCATTCTGGACCACTGCCGGTGTAAGAGAAAAAATGTGGGACCTCAAGCCCCACTGTTTTCTAAGGTGGTGCACTCCCCCACACGTGCCATTAAAAGTGCCAGGTGCTCATCGTCTACGTGACCTTAAGTCTGTGTATGGTGCGGGTACGCTGTAATTTAAGAAAGTTGAGTGTCTAGTGCTTTTCCCCTTTTGGTGGCTGGATGCAGCCAGAAGCAATGGAATCCTGGTCTTCTTCATTCTCTCTGCAATAGAGCAACAATATTTAATGTCGCTGTGATCACTGGAAACATGCAACAGAATCACATGGATACTTCTTTGAGCTTTCCATACCTGGGAAGCGATTTGTGCCAGTTGAAATGTCCCCTACTGACATGCACCACATCCAGTGTCAGTCCCCTTGCCAGAGCTTGATGGAGACTCAACTGCACAACGCCACATCAGCCAGGAAACCCTAAATAAAGCCTCCTTATGGGAGGAATGGAATCTCTGGCTACTAGATTATGGAGCCAAACAACTGTCTGTGTGTTCTCCTTGTGGAATTCCTTAGAATCTGCCAGAAACAGAATGCTTGTCGGATGAGTCCACTGTCTGATCTAGAAGGGCAGTTCTTATGTTCGTCTCAGGGAGAGGCTTTGCACTCACATACATTTGTAACTTACTTTCTGATTTGAATGTTTGACATGGCTTTCATAGCTCAGATCTGGTGACACTTGTTAAGTCATCAGTTGATACTTGATGATCATACATAGCGTCTGCCAGTAATCAAAGTATTTCATACATTTTAGTATTCTGTACTAAACTGCCAACCTAGAAGTTTGAAAGCATGCAAATGCAAGTAGATAAATAGGGACCACTTTGGTGGGAAGGTAAACAGCGTTCTGTGCAATCATGATCACAGAGTAGTCTCTGACAATGCTGGCTCTTTGGCTTAGTAAGGGAGATGCGCACCACTCCCTATGGTTGGACACGATGTGACAACCATGTCAACGGGGAATACCTTTACCTTTAGTATTCTGTACATTGGGAGTGTACGTCTGGTCACTGTTGTCATCCCCATATTGAAGTTTGGAGGCTAAATTTGAGAGGAGAGGATGCCCAAAGTCAATATTGCAGAGAGAAAAATCTGCTAATACAAATTATTGGGGAATTTTGAGGTGTTGTAAAGCCCTTGGGCTTATAGGTCAAATGTATGGGCTGACTGATAAAAAGCTGTTGTGCACTGTACCAATAAGATATTAGGCTGATTTGTAGTACTTTTAGCACCAGTGCTCAATTATTAAGAAAAGTTACCATGCAGCTAATATACATGAAGGATTATGTCCAAATAACTAAATGCCCAAGAAGAGGTTGGACTGTATTTTCCTTAAACAGCTCTTCCATTTGTAAATAACTTTTGAACTGAGGTGTATTTAAAAGCACTTTATAAATATAGCATGAGAGGGGCAACTGTTATGAAGGCAGGAGGAAGACTCATCAATCCTGTCAGTGTCCTTAAAAGTGTAGGTGTACATGAAGTAGCTCTTTGAATTCCAGGTAGTAGAACAATATCTGTAGTGTTGATCTGTAAATAATATCAGCATGCAAAGGGATCTTGCAGCACCTTTGAAGCTAATTCAGCAGTCTCAGTTGTGCTGCAAGGTCCTTTTGCATGCTGATTTTCAAGAATAACACAGCTGTCATTGAATTCTATCACCATGTAAGTAATATATGACAGTGGTGTCATTGGGTGTTGTCCCTCATAACTGTAGTTGCAGATTTGTTTTTAAAATGAAAAACAAAATTTTAGCTTGTTGCTATTTGAAATTCTGTCTCATCATGGGAGTGGCCCTTCATCATGTCTTGTCTGTAGATGTCTTCTTAAAAACAGCCAAGACTAATGATGAAATGCTGAGGCAAAAAATGTGCATAACAGAATTCCTCTACAGTGATGGGTTAAAGAAATTAGTCAAGAATGCTATTTTCAGAACTTCAAGAAAGCCCAGGCCTTCTCCCAAATCTTTATAGACCATGCCATGCTGGCTGGAAAACCTGTACTTGTTAGAGCAGCCAAAGGCTAAATACAGGGAGTCTATCCTCTCCCCTCCTTCTTCAACTAGCCAGAGTTTGTGACAGTTCAATAAGGTTTAGATTTATAACATTCCCTGATCTAGAGACCTATTTGATAAGATGTAGGGGTATCAGATGGGTCTTGGAGCAAATGAGACCTGAACTCTCCCTAGAAGCAAAGATAACTACTAAATTGAGGTGGTCATATTTTGGCCATATCACAAGAAGAAAGAACTCACTAGAAAAGACAATCATGCTTGGTAAAGCTGAAAGCAATAGGAATAGAGAAACACTATATATCAGATGGACAGAATCAGTGAGAGAATCATGAATCTGCAGGAGATCAGCAGGGCAGTTGAGTATAAGGTGACTTGGAGGTTTCTTATTCATAGTTGCCATGCATCAAAATTGACTCAGAGGCAGTTAAGAACAATGGGGTATTATTTATCAAACATCCTTGAGCCAGTGTGGTTTGAGTGCTGGACTATGACTCTGGAGACCAGGATTCGAACCCTGACTCAGCCATGTAAATTCACTGGGTGACCTTGGGCAAGTCACACTCTCTAAGCTTCCAAAGAAACTTGCCAAGAAAACCCCATGAAAACCTTAGGGTCGCCATAAGTTGAAAACAACTTGAAAGCACACCACAACAAAAATCAAACACTGTTATATGGCAAATATTATAAGATATTTGGAGACTACTGGAAATCCTAGAACCGAGGTTGTTAATCACAAAAGAAGTATTCCCAAAGTAATGGGAATATAAAGCAAAGCCAGTGTGGTGTTAGTGATTTGAGTGTTGGACTATGACTCTGGAGACCAGGGTTTGAATCCTGGCTTGGCCATGAAACCCATTGTGCAACCTTGGGCAAGTCACATTCTCTCAGCCTCAGAGAATGGCTGTGGCAAACCCTCTCTGAAGAAACTTGCCAAGAAAACCCCATGGTAGGGTCGCCATCAGTTGGAAATGACTTGAAGGTACACAACAGCAATTACTAAAACTAGAAAATGTCTGGTTTTATAGACTAGAAATGTGATAAAAATAGCAGCTTCATTTATATACCACTTCATACCACACTATGCAATCTCTAAGCTGTTTACAACTGTAAGCTAATTGCCCCCAACAAGCCGAGTAACCTGGGAAGGATGCAAGCCTGAGTCAAGCCTGAGCCCTGGCTGGTATTGAACTCACAACCTTATGGTTTGCAAGTGAGTGGCTGCAATACAGGCATTTAACCACTGCACCACCAGGGCTCCTAAAGAAATATTCCCAATAGCTTATTGACTTGCACACTGACTAGTTACCTGAGAACTGACTGAAAAATAATTTAAACCAGAGGTTGGCAACCTATGGCCCATGGGCCGGGGCCATTCCACCGGGGCCTTGGGTTGGCCCGGGGCCGGTGCTGCTGCCGCTGCTGCTGCCACTGCCACTGCGCGCAAGTGCGGACGCATGCATGTGCACAACAGCAGGCACCATTTTGGAACACCCAGCGACGTGACACCGCCATTTCAGAAGGCCCAACGGCGACGGCCATTGGGCCTTCCAAAATGGTGGCATGCACATGCATGCGCACGACAGTAGGCATCGTGCGCATGCACACGGGCAAGCGCACACGCGCCGGTCCCCAGCAAAAAAAAGTTGCTGACCCCTGATTTAAACAATAAGGTCAGATTTGCAAAACAACTCAGGCATTTTATTTTTTCGAAAGTGCCCATAAACCAAAAATGGGGAACATTTCTTCTTGCCCTTCTATCATTTTCGCAGTTTTTGTCCATCTCTCATTCTGAAGGTGCTGCCACTGTCAAGATAATGATGATTCTGCTTAGAAACATGATGCTCAGGGAGCACATGCCTTTTGAGATCAACAGAATCTTACTGTCACCAGGCTGTTGGGAGCACATTTCTCTTCCTGAGAGTTTAACCATGCCGCTAACTTGGTTGGTGGGGATAGATCGTGGGAGCTGAGCTGAAACATGTGGAGAGCATGAGGCTGGTGAAGAATAGTTAATTGAAGAGAAAGCAAATGGGAGGCAGGAACAGTGTTTTCAATTCTGCAGCAACATTAGAGGCTTTAGGGAGCTGCTAGGGAATTGTGACTTCTCTTCTCCCCAAGCATGTTGGAAGCTGTATCTGAGTGGCCATGCATGTCCATGCTTACAAGGTTGAAATCAGCATGGCCAAGACAGAAATCTCACATTTTATGACTGGTCACAATACCTATCATTATAATAACTACGTGAGTGTGAAGAGAGGGATTCTGTACTGCAGTGAGTCTGGGTTTTGAGTGTAACCACAGACTAGTCTCGAACTATTGTTCTTACATCCTTCTTTTTTCTTCTTCTTTGCACCCCTGGAATTCAAAGTGACTTACAAAAGTTAAAACACATATGGATAAAAAAAATCACATTACTAAAATATGCAAAAGTTAATGTATAATTAAAATCAGTAGAATTAAAAGCAATTAAAAACATACCCATTAAAAATGAATGTGTAACATACTGTAAATCAAACAGATCCCTTTGGTCTACTCCAGTTGGGATTACACAGTTCAGGCTTGAACAACCGCAAATGTTAGTATCCCCTAGCACTGACCCTTATTTTTTCCCTATAGGTGTGAATCTTCACCAATAATACATTTATGAGAAAACAGCTTTAAAGATGAGACTTAAGTGTGTTCTCGCCTCAGCATCCCTTAATTGTTGGTAGTGTTAGAGAAATAGTTCCACCCCTTTCTCCTCTTGGTGCCATCCTGGATCTGCTTTTTTGGTTATGCTAGAATGTAATGGAACATTGGACCCTGGCAAGTCACGAGGCAGAGTTGATTTCCTCAACAGCCAATCCTGGTTCAAGCTGACTGTAAAGGAGGGGCTGCTGTGGAAAAAGCGACTATAAAAAGGGACAAGCAAGTCAAAGTCAAGACAGGTCAGTTTAAAAGGCAGCTTAGAGCTGTTCTGTTCTAAGAGTAGTCAGTTAGCATTCAGGCCAATGTACCTTAGTGGAATTCATAGTTCTGTTAAAGGGGAAGCAGTTTAGAAGTATAAGAGACTAGGTTTAAAGGAATATTGTATATATTTGTCTATAAATGAAAAAATGTAAGCCCAAAAATGGGTTCCAAAATCCTGAGTCAACTTATGTACGGGTCAGTATGGTAATACTTCTCAGATGCTGAGATTGTGAGCCTTGGAAATGTTGGTGATGAAAGAAGGTATGAGAGAGAGAGAGAGAGAAACTCCCAGAGGTTTCTGTTCCCCATTTTGCATGCCAGCACTGTGGCCCTTGGGAGAGGTCCAGAGAGGGAGAAGGAGGAAAGGAAGTGGTGTTTTGTTTTCCTCTTTAGATCCTTTGTTACAAGCCCCTAAGTTTGACCCTCGACTTATCCACGAGTCATATCAAAATCCATGATTTTGGCCCCACAACCTGCCCTCGATTTATACATGAGGTTGACTTATACACGAGTATATACGGTAACTTGTAACTACTATAACCATATGATCTGTGAAACAATCTTGACAAAGATAAAATCTTAAAACATCTTGTAAATAAATAAATAAAGTTAATGTTTACCAGAAGAGTATTGGCTTGAGTGAATTTATTACAGTAACTTCACAGACAAGACACTACCAAAGAAAAAAAAAACTGATAGAAGGACACTGGGGACCCCAGACCTAATTCATTTAAAGGGAAATGTATTAAGGGTATAAGTGGGGCGAGTGTCATTGACCAAGGGGTCTTGGATGTTTATGAAGTAAAATTACCACCTCAAAGCATTGATGGGAAAACTGCTTTGGTCACAGACACGGTCTTCTATATGACTAGAAAAATTCATGTGTATCACAAAGAGTAACTAGATTTAGTACAATCTCTGTGTGCACATGACTGTTATAGCCTCTCATGGGATGCCTGTTAGCAAGTGTCATTGGTTGCCACATGCTCTTTGCTATTTTCAATATCCCCCTGCAATGCAGTAAGTAGAGTTAGAACAAGGAGCAACCTAAGTCTGGTATATAGAATAAACCACAAAAGTGAGCTTCAAGCTACACCCTCACATGCATGAAGCAAGGCATTTAGGATAAGCCAATATGCAAATATCCATACACCTTTGTAGAATGTGCATGTGACTTGTATGATGTTTTGAGAGAGAAAAAACTGCCCTTTACTGTAAAGACTAGGTATGTTTTGTCTAAAAGGAAAATAGCCTCAGTTATTTGTAATGTATATTACCAAACATAAGAGCAAGACCTTTTTCATTGTTATTGTCATGTTGCAGAAATAGTATGATTTATTTTATGTGTGAAATATGCATGTACAAGTAGTGTGGGTTTTTTGTATCTACAGATAGGGTTTTAAACAATTACTAATTCAATTTATAGCCTGCTTTTCTCCCAAATGGGATTCAAAGTGGCATATTCAAAAGTGATTGTATTAATGTAATTATTACTTTTAAATTTATTGTGCAAAAAGATATTTGTACCTATAAAAGCCTCTAATCGTTGTTTGCAGGATGAAGAAACTCGTAAGGATTATGATTATATGTTGGATCATCCTGAGGAGTATTACCGCCATTACTATCACTATTATTCTAGAAGACTGGCACCCAAGGTGGATGTCAGAATAGTGATTCTAGTCACAGTCTGTGCTATTTCTGTATTTCAGGTAACTATCTTTTGACTTTTCCATTCTGATTTTATCTTCTAACTGGATTTTTTTAAAAAAAGGATTGGATTTAGAGTTCAGTAGTGGAGGATTTGGGTGGGAAGTGATTTTTGCCGATTATCCTTTCCACCTGCAGTCTTCTGTACTTCCTAGAGAGGTGCTCTGGACTGTTGGAGACCCACTGGAACAATCTGAGAAGCCATATAGAGGGGCTTCATGGCCAAAGAGGATTTGGTGAAAGTAACTCAGTGTCTTCTCTGAATAGAACAACTTGATTCTTTCAACTTGATTCCCTACATTTTGTTGTTTGCAAATATTTTTACTTTATGTTGGAATTTGTACCATGGTTTGGTTCAGGTGCTGTTTGTTCTCCAAGTATATCTGGAAAGGAGATGACTTGCCTTGTATTTAATTAGTTTGCCTGTATGTTTTTAAACGTAACATTCATATATAATTTGTGATTTATATTTTCTTGAAATTGCCTTGAGTAAATACTAGTGTGTGTGATGGTGGGGTATTATATAATTTCCTGTGTGTTTTCTCTACTGATTAAATTAAAAGGATTTTCTCCCACTGAACTCCATATAAATAAAATACCAACTCACTACCCTAGTCAGAGAACCCACAAGACTATCTTTAAATTTGGCAGGTCCAGAGTCTCTGTGGAAAACACAAACTGGTCCTGAAATGTGTCCATCCCAAGCTAGCCCATCTGGTTAAATTCTTAAGCAAGTATTTCTTACATGATGATTTTGTTCTGTTTTCTTTATCTGCCTCAGAATTCAGTATGGCTTTCACAATGTTCAGTTAGTTTCATTGCTAACTAGCCAGGAATATGACTAAAGCTTTCTTGTATCCACCGAAGTCAAACTATTAATACATTTATTTTGGTTTTTAATCCACTGTAGTCATTGATCTCTTTGCATTCTTTGTTTTGATGTCCATAAATTCCCCTTAGGATAAGAACCTGGTACTGCTTTTTCTGAACTAGAACCCTATTTGGATATATGTTCTGTGGCAGAGGTCCAAGAGCAGATGATGGTTTGCTTGCCTCTAAATCCTGGAACACTTGATCCGTGCCTAGCACTCTCTTTGCTCTACTCTGGTGGCAAGTCCAAGTTTCCTAGGGCAAAGTTTGCCTTTCCTTTTCAACACAAATAATCTTGTTGCCTTATTTGCTCAGATAGAGCTTCACTTCCTAGTGAAGCATTCATTGAAGCACAGCCCAAACTGTTCATTTTCATTGTCATGCAGCTTCTTTGACCCTTACAGAAATCATATCACTCCATGTGAGTTTTTGACTCTTGAGTCCACTTAATTGAGGAACAAGTACCAGTAGTAACTGAGGGATGTTATACAAGAGTCTTCAATCAAGCACAGACACTGAAATCGCCACACTTTTGAGTTAGCTTCCGTCTGTTTCCACCTTTTTCCTTACCTCTCTCTATGTTGTCTTTCTTGTAGCAGTCAGGTTCTGATTGGATTTAGGACAACTCCAGGAGGGGTGGATAGGAGGTCAACTGGGAACATAGCAGGGGGGTTGGTAGGAGAAATGGTCTTATTTGCCTTAGTGGCCAAACTTTAGATTTTTGCTTTTTTAAAAATATTGGGAGAACGGTGAGGCATGCTTTTATGTTCTTCCTTTTTGCATTTCACGTATATTCAGTAAGGGGTTGTGGAGGGAGTTGCTGTTTACCTTGGTGCACGTAGGATTGGCTAGTAAAATCCTGTTTTTCCCCACCTTAATATTCACCTATTTACTGCAGACACGCTGTTTCAACCTAACACTGACAAAATTTGTGTTTCCCCAGCCCTCCTTCACCATGCTCCCAATGCAAATGCCATAAAAACCTTTTAGCTAGATAGAGGATAGGAAAAGAGGAGCTGGGCAGGTATAAAGACTTTGTAAAAAGGAATTTCTTTGTGAGAACCTTTGCTAACTGAGGTATGCCTCTACCTTAAGAAAGTGAACTTGCTTAAATAGTATTCCCTTAATACTGAGCTCATCATTTTGTATTTTAGTTCTTCAGCTGGTGGAGTAGCTACAATGAAGCTATCAACTACCTAGCAACTGTGCCAAAATACCGTATACAAGCCACTGAAATTGCCAGGCAACAAGGGCTATTGAACAAAGCAAGAGAAAGGGGCAAAAACAGACGGTCCAAAGAAGAAATCCGCAAGGAAGAAGAGCAAATAATCAAAGATGTAATAAAAAACAAAATAGATATCAAAGGTGGTTATCAGAAACCCCAACTATATGACATTCTCTTCTTCCAAATTCTTTTGGCACCTTTTTATCTGTGCAAGTATATAGCATGGTATTGTTGGTGGATTTATTGTTTCAATATCAAAAGACAAGAATATGGTGAAGAAGAAAAATTGTACATCATACGCAGATACATGAAAATGTCACAGTCTCAGTTTGACACCTTGGAAGATCATCAGAAAGAGACTTTTCTTGAACGACAGCTCTGGATAAGAGAGAACTACGAGGTGAGTGGGGCTTATAGGTGGAAGGTGAAAAATAATGTAATGGATGAAATGCAGTTTGTGCACTCAATCTATGTAAAGGCTTATTAAGAGAATGGAGGGTTATGGGGGTGGAGTGGGGAACAAGTGGCAAAGCAAGGCTAGCTCTTAGCTCCCTCTAATACAGTCAACCCTTCACATGGGTTAGGGATGCAGGACCTCCACGAAAGTGAAAAAACTGATTCATATTTAACACACACACCAAGAAAATACAGTACAGTATAGTAATGTGCAAGTGTCAAAACAGTGCTAGTTCTTTATCAATGAATTATCAAACCTGCGAAAACCAAATGCATGAATGCGGAGGACCAATTAGGTAGGATAAAAGGAGGGTGCTCTACAGCCAGATCCCATTTGATGTTTGAAGCTAAGCAGAATTAGCCCTGGCTAGTACTTGGATGGAAGGCTGCCAATGAATATCAAGTGCTAGAGGCTGTATTTCAGAGGAAGGAACTGGCAAAACCACCTCTAATATTTTTAGCCTAAGAAAACTATAAAAATTCATATGGTCATCACAAGTCAACAGGCATACACAGGTACATTTTACATCCAGGCACTCTGGAAAGGGTGGCTTGTACAAACATCTGTGCCATTAAACAAGCACTCTTTCCCAGAGTCAGTAGCTTTCCCCTCCCCATCGCCACCAATTTTGTTTCTTTCTTTTTGCATCATTACCTGTGAAACCATTTTCGTCTTTTTGGTACTGCTGTCTTCACCTCCAGTAGCCCAGCACAGGAATCTAGTAGGATCTTGGGCACTATGGGGCAAAGCAGATGGGCCAAATGGAGCAATCTGCGGTCACTCCAGCTGTGATTGCTCTGAGACCACAGCGACTAGACATTGCCGTCCCAAAGCCAGTCACTGTCATGGTCCTGAATGGGCCACTGGCAGGAGTGGTTTTTGCCATTCCTTTTTGGCCAGCTTCAGGCCACATTAGCCAGTTCCAGATTGGCTTCCGGCTGCTTCGGGGGCTTGCAGCATTTGAATGCCACACCCTCAAAGCGCCCAGAAGGCGCTTCATTTGGCCCAGCTGCTTCATGCCAATGTCTTGACTCTATAAAGCATTTTTATATGACTCTAGCACTAACCAAACTAAGGAACCCCATAGTTAGTTCATGTAATATAAGCGGTCCCTTTGGGTCACAGGTCCTTATTTAAACTAAATCTGTGAACTGTTTTCTATGAATGGTTTTGTAAACCTTTCCAAAGTTTTTACTGCTGTATAATTCTCAGTATATCTATACTTCTGCATTCCCACAAGTTATAAAGAATGTAACAACATTGCAGATATCCACTGTTCTAATGAATGACATGATCATTGTACGGACTGTGACCTTTTATTAGAGGTTAGGTGACTTACTCTTTTATTTCAGACTACAGTTGTCCCTTCTAATTTATGGACTTGGAGACTACAGTCTTGCTTTTCTTGACAGCCAGACAGTGAGGGATTAAAATGGCGTTTGCACCTGTGGCACATGCATCCATTCTAATCAATGGGCTTTGAATATATGTGAATTTCCATTTTCACTGGGGCGTCCGGAACGGATCCCCCGCAAAAATAGAGGGGTGACTGTATTCTGTAAGATTTGCTTAAGTTGATCTACAATAGAAATCAATACTTTACTGTGGCAAACCATAAACTTAGGGCTAGTCTCAAAAATTTGATCACTGTTGTATGCTATGCAAAATGATAACATCTTTTTTTCCTGGTCCTAGAGGACCACAAAACATTTTTCCTAGAGAGAATGTTACAGAAATATAAGATCAGGGTGGAGGACACTTCAGCCAAGACAGTCATAGAACAGACCTCATCACAAGGAGTTAGATGATTTTGGCAAGCAGGAAAAATAATTGTGTTCTCAGTCTTAGAAATCCCAAAACTCAACAGTAGCTCCTTTTAGCGTTTCTGCTAAAGAGAAAGGATTTTTAACATTTAAAACATTTTTATTTGCCATAATCCAGGACACATTTTATGTTTAACAAGTGAGAGAGCTGTGAATCTCTGTCCTATTTGCCATTTTAAAAAAAAATTAAACCTCCTAAATCTAGATTCAGAGTGACAGCCTGCTATATGGACTTACCACTAGCCCCATTATTTCCAGTATTCTTTATGTAATACTGTATGCATCACTTATTATGATGATGTAGAGAGGGCACTAGGAATAAACACTGCTTTACTGGAAAACATGGACAAACTTTGTAAATGTAATCTAAAAGTTGACACGTTTTTAGTTCAGAATTATTTTCTGTTCAGTTTTTCATGGGGTCACCAAAAGTCGTCAGACTTGAAGGTACATATGCACACACACATTGAGAAATAAGCTATCAAAATTGATGCTGATTCTCAGAGACACTACTTGAAGACTACTAAACTGAATTATTTTATTTTTTTGTCTGCATGCCACATGAACTAGTCTTTTGCAGCTCAATATTATCTGTTGCTTTTGCACATTTTCAGCACACTCTCCAGTGCTTTAGTTCTGGATCCAGTTCTTCACTTATTATGCAATTCATAGTACCGTAGTTCAGTTGGAACAAATTTATATTGTTTGGACAGTTGTGCATTTAAAATGGACTTACCTCAGAGAAACTTGTGAGAATCTGAGTCTACTCCTATCTGCTGCTGTTTTGACATTGTTTTCACTTAAACATTTTTAGCTTTACAAACAAGAGCAAGAGGAAGAGATGAAGAAAAAGATGGCAATGGACCCTCGATGGAAAAGATACAGGCGGTGGATGAGGAATGAAGGACCTGGAAGACTGACATTTATTGATGATTGATATTTCTTGAAACACATACAGATGTGTTATAGATGATTGGCAACAAAATTTGTACCTAAAATATTCAGAGTTTAGCTGCTGCGTCTTAGCAGCGTTTTAAAACTCAGGAATTATTCAATCAGGCAGAAAACTAGTAACATTTTATGACTTTTCTATATATATATATATATGAAAATAAATTAATAAAAGCAAATTTGTTGAGCAGCCTTCATTGCTTTATATTATTGTTAAAATAGTATTTATTTGTTTATTTCATTTGTATGCTGCCTTTCTCCCAGAAGGGACCCATGGTAGGAGATCAAAAATAAATCTGAGATAGTAATGTAGTGACACATATTTAGGATACACAACCTGAAATCAAAAGGCCTAAAGTTAGACTTAACACTTAAGCCATGCCCATTATTTTGATTTTACATCCTTGAACCCATATCATAATACTTCCTTTTATAAACTGTAGTAAATTATTTAAGGTTCCTTTTATTAAAAAGTGATGAAAACCTAATCTACATACATCAGTTTGAGATGCCAGAGTAGCATCTAGTAGCATCTTTCATATGTCATCTCAAGTATAATAGCCTAAATTTTAAAATGAATCCATTACGAAAAATCAAAATAGATATACTGTTTATGAACAGTTAAAACTAGTATGTTATCCAGAATTCCTTCAGGATGCCATGGTGAATCTCTGATAAAAATCTTGCTAATCAAAGTATGTTTGCTTCTTTGTGCATGAACTTCTTGAAATCTTAGTTTATGGAGACTCTGAAACTATTTATTTGGAATAATTTTACTATGCTCTTCAGCCAAAATGTCTATAGCTAGCAACAAACAAAATTTACTTACAGTACACAGCCAGCTCAAAATAGCTAACAACGTAGATAAATCCTTGAGGTTTTCAGATTGAAATGGCATTGTGTGGTTGAGTCCCCTCCGAGTTCTGACAAGGGGATCAACATTGGGTGTGGCGTGTGCTGGTTTTGGATATTTAAACCAGTGCAAATTGCTTCCTGGGTATGGGAAACTCAGAGGAGTACCCATCAGAGTCTGTTCCCCATTTCTAGCAATCAAAGCAACTATTGTTGCTCTGTTGCAGACCGAATAGAGGGACCATTGCTTTCCACCACATCTGGCTACAGGAAAGGGACAAAGCATTGCATATTCAATTTTCTAACAACAGCAATTTATTTTTGTCATTGACTAGTTTATAAATAATGAGTACAATAATTAAAACAAGGAACCATCTAACATCAATGACTGTTAACCATTTGAAGATCTTACACATAGGCTGCATCCGTACTACAGGAATAATTCAGTTTGACACCATTTTAACGGCCATAGCTCACTGCTGTAGACTTCTGGGAAATAGTTTGTTGGTTGTTCTCCACTCTGGTGCTGCAATAAACTACACTTCCCAGAATTCCATAGTCGAGCCAAGACGGTTAAAAGTGGAGTAAAATCAGATTATTCATGTAGTGCAGATGCAGTCCCCATGTAGCAAAATGTTGCTGCTTTTAAGTACAACCATTTGGTTCTGACTGTCCAACAGATAGCATAAATAAAAAACTTCAGAATGTCCTGGGAATGTATTTAAAAGGGGGGTAATCAGCAGTGGCAAATGTCAATTGACAGTACAAAAGTACATGAGCTCAAGTTTCTATAGCACCAAATATCACAAAGACAGAATTGGAAATCATAGGCAATGTCCCCATATTTACCTTCCTGTACTGCTGTTGGGAGAACATTTAATTGATAAGTTTTTCTAAATTTAGGTCCTGTAACATAATGTAAGCATGAAGCCAGATTAGAAGCTAGCATTTGATTGTTTGTGTGACTGGAAAATGCAGCAATTTCTGTCTGAATCTTTGCCTTACAACTGATTTTGCCTGATCTAATCTTAACCTTAGAATGGTGTTGCTGGTAAACCCATAAAGTCTCAGTTTCTCATGAATCTCAGAAAATGTGTAGTTCATGCCTCCAATCCAGTCCTTGGAATCTGGCTTCGTGTTGGTGTTGTTGCTGTTGTGTGCCTTCAAGCCATTTCTGACGTATGGCAACCCTAGGAGAAACCTATCATAGGGCTTTCTTGGCAAGATTTATTCACGGGAGGTTTGTCATTGTCTTCCTCTGAAGATGAGAGAGTATGACTTGCCTAAAGTAACCCAGTGGGTCTCCATGACCAAGCAAGGATTTGAACCCTGATCTCCAGAGTCAGATCAACATTCAAACCACGATACCACACTAGCTCAGAATGGCTGGCTCCCAGGAAATGAATTATCCCTGCACAAGACCTGAAGCCTGTTGGAATGGCTTTCCTCTGTGTCCCACCAGTGGGGGCAATACTCTGGGAGGACATCGGAGAGGGCCTTCTCTGCTGCTGTTGTTTGTCATCAACTCATTGGTGATTTACGGTGACCATAAGGAGATCCTATCACTGGATTTTGTTGGCATAATTTGCTCAGAGGGGGTTTGCCTTTGCCTTCCTCTGAGGCTAAGAGAGAATGACTCTCTCACTGGGTTTCTATGGCTGAGCAAGAATTTGAAGCCTGGTCTCCCAGTGTCCTAGTCCAACACTTAAAGCACTGCACCATGATGGCTCTGTTATGGCAGAGAACCAATTGGTGCCAACGCTGGTGTTATTCCATTGCCAGTTCAAAATATAGCTTCAAAGCTTCAGGTCTTTATTTTATCTGCTACCTAAATTGCAAGGTCCCAAGAGGGCATTGTATGCAATGGGGAAATTAATTAATTATTTTGGGAGCAGCAAGAGGGCTATGTAACGATAGCTGGGATCTCGCCTATGTATAACAGGTCTAAAACTCTCAGAGAACTAGAACTATCAGAATAGAAATTATTAACAGTAAAGGGGGAAATCACCATTCTTGCAATAGCATTCACACATGCGCACACACACAAGAACTAACAAAATTAAAGGTAGTTGTGTGTAGCAAGGTTGAGATAAGGCAATAATACTTGACCAGTCCAGAACTGGAGATCCAATCAGGGGATGATGGAATGACAGTGGCTCAACAAGGCTGCCTGAAATGGGGAGGGATCAGCCTGTGTTGAGGGGGGTCAATATGCAATCTGGCAGCATTCTTGCCTGATTCCAGACCGAAACAAAGTGTGAGTGCCAAGGCAGTTGGGTGGATTTTCCAGGAATGGGATTCCCAGCTGGTTGATGGTTTTAACTTCAGAGTTGCAAAAGGAATATTTTTGGTTGATGGTGGAGACATTGATTTAATCAAGCAGTACTAAGATCAGGACATCTCCAGGGAGTTTGGGATAGAATCAATTGTGTGAAAGTACAAGGAGGACTAGCAGAAAGTTTGGCTTAATGCTTTAAAAGGGCATGTTTTCCAGGCCCTTCACCATTTTAGTTACCCTCCTCTGGACACGCTCCAGCTTGACAACATCATTTTTGAATTGTAGTACCCAGAACTGGACACAGTATTCCAGGTGAGAGAGAGTTCTGGGAGATTCTGGGACTTGTTGACCAAAATGTTAGACTAACCTGGTCATACTTACAGGCAAACCTGGTGGACCAGGGCATCCTGGCTTTAGGTGGATCCTATGCATCTCCCTCAAGTGGAAGAGGGTCCTTGGATCCGAATTCTGCTTGGATTAGATCTGAGTCATTTGACTATAGATGCCTCCTTCAACATTCACAGAAGAGGTCTTTAGCACAGTTTTGGTGGCTTAATGGCAAGAACAGAACGGTTTCTTACTCACAGA
Source organism: Phrynosoma platyrhinos (assembly GCA_020142125.1). Lineage (NCBI taxonomy): Eukaryota > Metazoa > Chordata > Lepidosauria > Squamata > Phrynosomatidae > Phrynosoma > Phrynosoma platyrhinos. The sequence continues at coordinate 112,327,332 of CM034703.1, forward strand.
AGATGCAGCCTCAATATGGGACATAGGAAGATATTCCGTAGCTGTCTGCTCTGAGAACTGACTCCCCTTTCCTGGGATTTTTTAGGAAGGTGGAGGGGCTGGGGAGATCTACAATGGGGGCATGGGGGATACTGGGGGAATAGCTTTTGTCAGGGGTTAGCACTGCCTTTGAGCCTTTCCTTCATGAAGTCCTCATCTAAGGGTCTTGAGATGGCCACCTTCCTGTCAGCCAAATGATTTCCTTTAGAAGGAATTACTGAAAGGATAACATTGGTCCAAAACACACTGTAGAAATAATCCAGTTTGAGACCGCTTTAACTGCCCTGGCTCAATGCTGGGGAATTCTGAGAACTGTAGTTTTGAGAGACATTTAGCCTTCTCTGTCAGAGAGTTCTGGTGCCATGATAAGTTACAATTCCCAGGATTCCCTAGCCAGGGCAGTTAAAGCGGCCTCAAACTGGATTATTTCTGTGTTTTGGACCACAGTTTATCAGTCCCAAGACAATCCTTGAGCGCTTGAGAGGGCCATGGGGTAAGGGACAGATCAGCTTTTTCTGTCTTCTCTGAGGTGTTATCTCCAGTTCTAGTCATTTTGTTGCAGGTGGCACTAAAAAATGTAAGGCATCCAAAAATGGAGGGCACAGCCAACTAAAAAGCCAAAAAAACTGTAATATACCTATAAATTCATGCTCCTTAGTCCATGCTCAACATGGAGGACATTTTGAAATTCTTCCTGAACAGAAAGTGGAAATTTAAGACATGGGCTAAAAAAGGAGGCTGTCTGGTCACCCTGAGGACAAGGCTCCACAAAATGTAGGGCATTCAAGAAAAAAATGAGGACACAACCAACTAGAAAGCCAAAAACATTAATATAAATACATGCTCTTTAGTCATGCTCCAAACAGAGGACATTTTGAAATTCTCCCTGGACAGAAAGTAGTAATGTAGGGCATGTCTTGGAAACGGAGGACGGCTGGTCACCCTGAGGACGAGACACTACAAAATATAGGCCATTCCAGAAAAATGGAGGGCATGGCCAACTAGAAAGACAAAAAAACCTCATAAATACATGCTTCTTAGCCATTTTGACATTCTTCCTGGACAGATGGTTGAAATGTAGGGCATGTCTTGGAAAAGGAGGAAACCTGTTTGCCCTGAGGACGAGATACTACAAAAAGTAGGCCATTCCAGAAAAATGGAGGATATGACCAACTAGAAAGCGAAAAACATTAGTATAAATACATGCTCCTTAGCCACGCTCCAAATGGAGGACATTTTGAAATTCTCCCTGGACAGAAAGTTGAAATGTAGGATATGTCTTGGAAAAGGAGGAAACCTGGTCATCCTGAGGATGAGACATTACAAAAAGTAAGCCATTCCAGAAATATGGAGGACATGGCCAACTAGAAAGACAAAAAAACAACAACACCCCATAATATAAATACATGCTATTTAGCCATGCTCAGACATTTTGACATTCTTCCTGGACAGATGGTTGAAATGTAGAGCATGGCCTGGGAAAGGAGGACGCCTGGTCACTCTCCTTCAGAGGAAAGGGACTTTGCCATGGCCATCCCCTGAGGCTGAGAGAGTGTGACAAAAAAAGTGTGGGTTTCCAGCCTTTGCAGACTGTCAGAAATAGTGCAAATTGAGGCCACTTTAACTGCCCTGACTCAGTGCTAGGGAATCATGGGAACTGTAGTTTATTGTGGCACCAGAGCTCTCTAACAGAGAAGGCTCAATGTCTGAGAAAAAAAAATACAATTCCCATGATTCCCTAGCACTGAGCCAGGGCAGTTAAAGTGGCCTCAATTTGCACTATTTCTAGCAGTCTATAAAGGCAGTGTGGTTTTCCAGGTTTTGATATTAGTTTGGGAGAGTGAGGGGTT
>CM034703.1:112329320-112345557 GCA_020142125.1 Phrynosoma platyrhinos
GCCAGGGCAGTTAAAGCGCTCTCAAACTGGGTTATTTCTGCAGTGTGTGTTTTGGTCCTTTGTGTGGCTATTCTGGCTTGGCTGGGAAGGGAAGGGAAGGAGGGCGGCTCTGGTTTTTGTCAGGTTTTCTCTTTTTCTCCTCAGGGAGCTTCTGGTTCCTCAGGAGGAGCAGAGAGGGATGGTGCCCTTTTGGGTATAGATCAGGAGTAGGCCACCTTTCCCCTTTAAGGGCCGAGGGACTTCAGCTCCCAGAAGCCTCAGCCATGTTGGCCAATAGCTCCTGGGATTCTGGGAGCTGAAGTCCCTCGGCCCTTAAAGGGGAAAGGTGGCCTACCCCTGGTATAGAGAATAATGGCCATTTTGACTGACTGACTGACTGACTGACTGCCCCTTGCTTTTGTTGTTCTCTCTTTCCAGAGTTGGCTTGGTTTTTAGCTGAATAAATAAACAGGCACATTGTGGTATTGTGTGGGCAGGGTGACCAGATGTTATAAGTGCAAAGGAGGACAAAACACCACAGAATGTGGTTTTGACATTTCAAGAAAAAATGGAGGGTGTTCCCAATATAAAAGCTAAAAAGCATTCATAGGGATGTACATGCATGCTTTGTAGTCATGCTCAAAATGGAGGGCATTTTGGAATTCCTCCTGGACAATGCCTTGCTCCAAATGGGGGACATGTCCTGCAAAAGGGCATTAATGACTTTTTTTGGCATGATAAATAATAATAATAATGATACATTTATATTTATATTATATTTAGTATATGATTGTTGTGTGCCATCAAGTTCTTTCTGATTTATGGAGACCCTGTCATCGGGTTTTCTTGGCAAGGTTTGTTCAGAGGGGGTTTGCTCCTGCCCTTCCACTGAGGCCGAGAGAGTGTGACTTGCCCAAGATCACCCAGTGGGTTTCATGGCCAACCTGGGAATCGAACTCTGGTCTCCTGAGTCGTAGTCTAACATTCAAACCACTACACCATGCTGGCTCCCCTTGTTTATTAAATTATTATTTATTATTTTATTTCTTACCCATTTCTTCCCAGAGCTCGAGGTGAGCTACAACATAGATTTAAAAACATAGAATACCTAAATACAAATACAAACTGAATGGTAGAGAGAGAAAATTTATTTTATTCATAATGCATCGAGTAGTAATTATGACTAGAATGGATTTTGATGAAGAAATAGCAGTCCTTGGTCAACATCATACAGTGCAAGGTAAATGCTACTTTTTCTATTGCTTTTGAAATTACAATCGGCGCTCCCTGTCCACGGATTCTTTATTCGTGGATTCAACAAGCCATGGCTTAAAAATATTCTTTAGAATATAAATTCCAAAAAGCTAACCTTGATTTTACCATTTTATATCATTTATTTATTGTGATAATTGTGCCTTTAGATTGCCTATTTTGTAAGGCATCTAGACTCCCTGTAGTACTTGTGGTAAGGGCAGATACTATATATATATATATATATATATATATTGTGGCTATTGTGTTATTATATTATATTTAAATGGATTATTCTGCAATACACTTTTGATTATGTGGGTTAAATTTAATTGTTTGTCCCAACTAGATGGGATTCACTAAATCAGTGGAAACTCGGTCAGTCAACATTGTCTAGCTTCCTTTGTTTTCATGGGTCTCCTCTGTTTGGAACTGACAGTTGGATTTACAGTAGCCTAGTGTATTTGTAGACAATGCAGCTTATTATATAGGAATGCTTATTTTGTGGCAAATGCAGCTTATTATATAGGAATGCTTATTCCAGTAAACACACACAAACACACCTTTTCCCTTAGAAACATTTCCCTTGCAGCTGCATGTGTGAGGATGTATCATTGTTACCCATTCCAGATTGGAAGAGAATGGACATGTCTAGGACATTATCAGGAAAGAAAAGGTATTGTTTAAGAAGGTTAGAAGACAATTTCCTTCTTTGTTCTGACAGCAGCTGAGCTTAATGCTTCCATTCACACATGGCCTTTCTTTGGGCTGCCTTTCTGAATCTGCTCTTGTGATGTGTCTTTGTTCCCAAGAATAAGCACATTGGTCCAGTAAGAATCAGCTCTGGCCTTTGTGTAATCTGTGCTGAGTAAATCTTTTTCCACAAGGCTCAGGGATCTTCTAGAGCAGCCTTCCCATAGAACTGCAAAAAGCAAAGCACCTGTCAAACTTCATGCAGATCTTCCGGACAAATTAGCCACAAAGTTAATTGTGAGCATGTTTTGTTGAATGAATGGATGGATGAACATCTTCGTGGCACAAAGATCACTCAAGAAGAGAATAGCCAGGATTCTGAGTTTGTTCACAGGACCAGCTTTATGGATACTCACCCTAGAATAGTGTAGAAATAATTTTGACACCACTTTAAGTGCTATAGCTCTGTAGCTGCAACCTATGGAATCCTGGGATGTATAGTTTTACAAGGTCTTTAGTCCTCTGTCAGAGAGAGCTGATGCCTCACAAAACTGTAAATCCTAGGATTGTGTGACAGGGAGCCATGGCAGATGTGGACCCTCTGCAACACCGCTCAAGGAGGTGACTTCTACTAATTCCTCTTCCAGCTTCTCTTGCTTTTGAAAATGTGCTTCACAGGATGGAAGGACCCTCTGCAACAGTGGGAGGGAGAGGTTGTAGGTGGTGGAGGAGGAATTGCTGAAAATTGCATTCTCTCTTTCCACCAGTTTGGGATCTTCCAATGGGTTTTGTTTCCAAATCTAAAAATAAGAGCTCCTCCCATTCATGGATGCCAAGCTATCTTTTGGATCCAAGCTTAAAGTAACAGTAACCAAGTTGACTGGGCATGTCTCTTTCTGCACATCTGCTTGGGCTTTGAAAAACTCTCCGCGACATATAAAAGGGGGGGAAAACCTACTACCTTCAGTTGAGAAGATACTGATAGTCAAGTGTGGCAGAGTCAAAAGTTGGTTGCATAACCATGCTTTTAGTGATGCTCAGTGCCTTGGACTTAACTACTCTTTCTACATGCATAAGTTGACATTTCACTACTGCTATGAGCTATATGTGTTTTGGTAACTTATTAATGTACCTTCCACTTAGAGATCTTCTTGCTCTGGGAGTACTGAGACATCAAACTCAATTGTGAAGTGACCTGGCAGGAAAATAGAGAAGAAGGCAATTTTGTTGTCAAATTGGCTCCTGGGAAAATGCAGATAGCTGAAGTTTAGGAAGCCTTCTGTGCAAGTATTTGAGTGAGCTGAAATAATAATGTATTTGTCTTATTGTTATTAATCATTTATCTCTTGTTCATGGTCATGAATGATTCATTAACTCACAGTTACCCTTCCTTAGCTCTTGCCTCTGCCATCCATCCTCTTACATTTGTTGCATCTTCCTTCTATCAGACTACAATTTTGTTGAGGATGAGATCTGGCTATGCTCATGCTTTTCCTTTAAAGAACCATGGCCATTGAAATGGCTGTATTGGTTATGATGCTAAACAAGATGGGAGTGTCCATTATCCATAGTCCTTTAAAATCTTTTCTTTTTTTCTGAGAAGAACAGAGAGAGGTATGCTAAAGTTAATTCCATCGAACAGCTGAAGCAGAGAGTGTGCACTTCAGATATTTGTAAGTTGCTGTGAGAACTTTGGATAAAGGGCAGGGTAGAGAGCCAGTGTGGTGTAGTGGTTTGAGCGTTGGACTACAACTCTAGAGAACAAGGTTAGATTCCCTGCTCTGCCATGGAAACCCACTGGGTGACATTGGGCAAGTCACATGCTCTCAGCCCCAGAAAACTCAGCCTTAGGGCTGGAAACAGCATGAAGGCATACAACAACAACAACAACAAAATCACAAATATATATTTTAAAGCAAACACACATACTTTAAATCACAAAAGGTTATGAAGGAGGCATACTGCAATTGCTGTACCTCTTTAGGAAAATTATGTGTACTTCCTCTATCTCACCTGTTCTGGTTTCCTTCACTGTGGGAGATTTTAAGGTCTCATCTCAGGTGTAGTCGCACTGAAGAATTAAAGCAGTTTGACACCACTTTAACTGCCATGAATTATCCTACAGAATCCTGGGATTTGTAGTTTGGCAAGGCACCAGAGCTCTCTTGACAGTCTAGGCTGTCTGTCTCACCCAACTACAAATCCCAGAATTCTTTAGGATAAGTCATGGAAGTTAAAATAGTGTCAAACTGCTTTACTTCTGTAGCATGTCAGTACCCTAGACACAGATGCAGATTAATCCTTTATTAATCCTAAAAGTCCAGACCAGCTTCTGTGTCCAAAGGGTACAGTGAGAAGGTGTGTTTCCTCTTCTCCCCTGCTTGGTTTTCTAGATCCCTCACACATGCACCATACTGCATTGTTGCTTTTCTTGATGCAGGCACCTCAATTGCAGCTTTGAAAGTGCAGGTGAAATTCAGGTTGTTTCTCCCTCCTTTCCCCCCTCCTCCTTTTAATCCACAGAGAGATACATGATCCTAGGATATCCTGGCTTGGCTATGTGTGACCTTGGACAAGTCACACTCTCTCAGTTTCAGAGGGTGGCAAGGGCAAACCCCCTTTAAAGAAACATGCCATGAAAACCTCATGTTAGGTTCGCCATAAGTTGGAAATGACTTGAAGGCACATAACTACAAGGAAATCAGAATATGTATTGTGAAACCCTAGTGTTGGGATGCTACCCCGACCCCATGACCTCTCTTGCTCCAATCTGCCACAATCTTAAACATTTCAGGTCTGAATGGAAATGGATACAAAGGAGGTGTATTGTGTCTAAGAGCTATGATTAATATCAAACCTTCCTGAATTCCACAGGCGAGTATGTGATTGAAAGCTACTCACCTGAAGTCTTGTATTAGCCTGCCTGTGCTCTTAGATCATGGGAAGTGGAGAATTCCTGTCTGGCTGCCCCATCATTTGGAGATGACCCAAAGAAGAGCTTTCTCCATGCTGATACCACCACTAGGGTGCCTTCTCCCAAATAGTATGCCTGGCGCCAATTTTAGCAGTGTTTCCCCCCCCCAATGCTCCCATTCATGATAAAGAGACTCAATATTAACAAAATGTTGACTCTTACCATCCAAGAAATGAATATCAAGCTAGAATACCTTTAACAAAAAAACTTTGAATATGAAAATAAACCTGGGAAGTGGGTTTTCTGTAAACGGAGACAGGAAAGGATAAAGAAAAATGTCACAAAGATCAGGAAGGAAGAACACTTTGTAATGGATAATATTTGAAAATATTAAACACCTTTGAGTAATATTACAGAGATTTATAGGTGAAGGACATTGAGAAAATCTCAGATATGAAGGATTGTTTGGCTAAACATCAATTGGACAAATTATGCTTGAACAAAAGCAAGGTTTAAATGGGCCTGTGGCAACTATGCAACTTATTGAAGCAATTAAAAAGATTAAATCTGGAAAAGAGACAAGCCCAGAGGGACTATCTGTAGCATATTACAAGAAATTTGAAGATGAGGTACTTCAGCCATTTTTTTTTTTTAAAGCCCTTGTGTCATGTCTTTGAAGAGAGCCAACATGGTGTAGTGGTTTTAGCGTTAGATTACTACTCTGGAGAACAGGGTTCGAATCTCTGCCAAGCCATGGAAACCCACTGGGTGAGCTTGGGAAAGTCACAGCCTCAGAGGAGGGCAAAGATAACCCACCTGACAAGAAAATTCCATGTTGCCATAGGCCAGCAATGACTTGAAGGCACCCAACAGCAAAATATCTTTGAAAAAAATGATTATTTGGTCTCTCTGCAGATTGTTTATTGATTTTATCAGCTGTTCATTCATTGCATTTCTTGTTGGTTGTTTTGATATCATTTACATGCCCTGGGATTTCCATGAAGGGTGTAATAAAGATAGAGCTAACTAATTTAATTACTTAATTAAAGAATAAATCTGGACTGGAAGGAGAGGTCCTCTGTTCACATAGTAGCATAAAAAAAAACCTTCTGTAGATTTTTCTTACTCAAGTGAACATATATTTATATCTTTACATGATACTTCTATGTTACATTTGGGCCATGGGAATATGATGTGGGGTACTGGACTGAGGATGTACCATTCAGATTCAGGTCACTGTATCTAGTGAGACTTGGGAGAAAAAAGGACATTCCCAAGGGAGGTAGATGGTAATATAAATAATACTGAAGTTCCCCGTTAATAGTTATGAAGTGAGATCACAGACCTACCCACAAAAGCAAGCTCTTAATGCATCTCAGCTTGAAGGAAGCAGGTGGCAATGAGATCAGACTTTTGTGTTGTTCCTTTTTAAATAAAGTTAACGTAATAAAGTAGATTGCAAAGTGTGAAAACATACAGCCTAATAATTGCAGCATTCTGTCAGGAGAAAAAAAGTTACACACTTGGTTAAGCTTTTAGCATAGTTAGGGTTACAGTTGAGTTCATATAAAATGAATGCAAACCTTTTAAAATATGCAGCCTCAAGAATTTTGTCAAGGAAATTGCGTGAAAACCTTCAATGACAGGTCTTGCTGTATAGTTCCCTTTCAAATGTGTATTCCCAAAATTTGCATTTATTTTGTATTAAAAAAAATAAAAATAATGTTTAATATTAAAATAAATTTAATGATGTCAGCTACAAAATAAATAATTTGTTAATCAATAAACCACTCTCTCAACTTAGTACATTGTTTAACGATTCCCTCAAGCACTTCTGTACATGTACAGTAAATGCTCACCAACAGGGAAACATATAAAGGAAGAATACAGTACAACTATGTGTATGTATAATGTTTTTTTCCCCAAGACTCCCTTCCCTTCTCAATTCTGTTTCTTATCCTGGCTGTTCTATTCTGAGCCTCTGAGCAGGAACTGTATTGTAATATTTGCATGGCTCATAGACATCTACTGTTATTGTTGTAATAAAATTTTCCTGGGCATCCTCCGTTGAAATAAAGGGGAACTGTACAAGAGCAGGGCAGTATTCTTCTGCATTTCCCAATTAATGGAGCTGGCAGGGAAGACATTGCCAGTGGTTTGCATCTGAAGGCAACAAGGGATAAATGTCAGTCGCTCTACCCTAGTTATTCCCTCTACCAATGAACTGCCCAGTGTCCTGAAGATAAATATTAAAGCACACAGCAGGTCTCCAGCCTTCCATGTGGGGGCCAAAAGCATCCACTTAGTAGTTTTTTTGTGATCTGCATTGATATAAGTTAAGAGAAAGGTAGCATATAAATAAAACAAATTGATCTCACACTTATGCTTCTTGCTTTCTTCCAAAAGTGGCTACCAACCAAAAACTAATGAAAGAGTTATTGTGCTTTGATCTCAGTGCAACATCCTATCCGGTTCACTTGCTAATACAAATAAGGAAGAACGTGAGTTTTTAAAGTAATAATAATAGAACGATTCTCAGCCGGAAGAGGTTGTTATAGCTTACTTTGATGCTGTATCTTGCAATCACATATCAGCTTCTGGGTTTAATTCAGATGCAGTTTTAGTTCTATAACATTTGGAACAGTCTCTGCAATTTTCTCAGACTAGCATTGTCATTCTGAGATTCACTTCTGTGCTGCTCGTGACAAGAGTGCCTTAAGGCTGATATTCCTAGGCCAGCTTATTGCTGTTGAGGATTAGTGCTGATGGTTTGTCTTTCAAAGTTCATGGGAAAACACTGAGAGAGGTTAAAATAGGTCCCTAGGCCAAAACTGCACAGTATTATAAACTGCAATTCTTATTGTCCCCCTTGGGAGGGGGACATAATATAAAAGAGTATAATGAAACAGTGCCTTTTTATATAGCAGAGATCTTGGAAACACCCCAAACACAGTATGAACAGATTTTCCTATAGTCCTGACCTAATTTGAGTAATATCCCAGCATATGAACCTGAGTTTTCCATTCAGATTTCATAACTAATAGAAATAGATAGATTGGCCCTAGATTATGGCAGTGTGTTGTATTTTAGAATGCTTTTACAAATTGCCTAGAAACAACAGGTGAGCCAGACGTTAACCAAAGTGGTCTTGATATTTTTATCAGATTACACCAAGCTTTTGTCATTTTTATTGGATCCCAATTCATTTCTGGGCTCAGTGCAAAAATGCAAAGTCCTTCAGATTTTGTTTGAATCCAACCTCCGTAAGACTGGATGGCTAATGGATATGGATGATATGAACTGGAGGCCAACCACAGGGTGCTTGCCAGTAAAGTCATAATGACTTCTAAGAAGATGAATAGCCTGTCATTTCCTCATTCTTTCTATCTTCCAGGTCTCTCAAGCAGCTGCAGAGCTTCAGCAATACTGTATGCAGAATGCTTGCAAAGATGCCTTGCTTGTAGGAGTGCCTGCTGGAAGCAACCCATTTCGGGAGCCCAGGTCCTGCGCATTGCTCTAAAGGCAGGTAAGATTCTTGTGGAAGTTTTCAGCTCTCTCTAAGACTTTAGAGAAGGTTCCAAAGAACGCTAGGGAGCATAAATCTACTTACACATCTGTTGGAGTTTCTTATTTTCCAAACAGCAGACATTCCTTCCTTTCCTTGGATTCACAGCAGAAAGCTTTGGAATAGGAGGAGAGTTAAGCAACTTATCATAAGGCACAAAGATCTGCTGAGGAAGCTGAAAGTGAAATATTCCTTTGGGCACACCCCTTGACCTAAAACTGCTCCTTGCAATCTGCACTAGAATCTTGAGTTCCTTTAATCTATTGGTCTCCACGTCATTAAAAACCAAATGGAGGGGAATATTATTATTATTCCTCTCCATGTGGTCTTTAGTGGCATGGAGACTAATAGATTAAAGTGACTTACAATTCTAATGCAGATTGCAAGTAGCAGCTATGATGATGATGATGATGATGATGATGATGATAATGATAATGATAATGATAATGATGTCTTACACACCTCTCCCATGGATCAATGTGGGGAACAACAACAATTAACAGATACACCACATCAGTTAAAAAACATCAGTTAAAATATATATCAATTTAAAAAGACATGCATACAATTTAAAAGGACAAGATATACACATCTTAAAACAAACTACATTTAAAATTCATCATTTAAAATTGACAGTTTAAAAATTATCTGGGTAAGCCTGCCAGAACAGACTAGTCTTTTGAATTCAGACAGTGCATTCATCTGTCAAAACTCTTTCAGCAGGTCATTCCACAGTCTAGGAGTGGCTGAAGAAAAAGTCCTCTGGCTTACAGTTGCCAACCTAGGAGAAGGGAGATTACCTCCAGCCTCACAAAAAGAACCTGTGTGTGCTCCAGGACAAGGAGAGCGTAGAGTAGGGCTGGCAGAAGATTACTTTTCCCTACCTGAATGCTCTAAACAGCCCCCCCAGCACTCTTCTCCCTAAACACTACATAAACTTTTCAAAAGGCATTCTTTGGTTTCTTTTCTTCCCTCCCCAGCTGCAAGCCCCCTCCCTTGAAAATTGTCTCTCATCTAGGAATTAGGATTGCAATAAATAAACTTTTTTTTTCTTTTTTGGTCATCTCTGCATTGGTGTGAGGCAGCCCAAAGTATCCTGGCACCAGAGCTGTCCCTACCCTTCCCCATTGCAAATGCCCTCCATTCTGGTGCCAGGTGGTTGATTGCATGTGCCTTCCATTGAGGTGACTGGTGCATCTCCCTCCATGGCAAGTCATGTCAAGAGATCAGAACGAGGTGTCCAGCTTTGATCAGAATAAGGAAATAACGGCAGCTGGGGCGTACCAGGTTACAGAATCGGATGTGTTTCAAACAGCTGCTTAACCATCGGAATGGAGGGCTCTGGATCTTCCAGAAAGATCTGGAGCAAAGAGTGTTGTATTTAAATCTGTGTTAAGGGTGTTATACCCCAGGTCTGGTACTGAATTGGCCAGCCTAATCTCTTTGCACCAGAACCAGGGTTTGGACCATGTGTTGTATTGTCTCACTGCCAAAAGGATGAGTGGAGGATGGGTTTTTTGGCCCACACAGACAGAGCAAAGGTTATGAGCAGTTCAGTCATACATGATGACTTGTGAAGGGGAAGAGTACCTTTTAATAAATGTTTTTTGTCTCACATTGCAGGGAAAGTTATCAGAAAGTTCTCTTCAAGTACGAACGGAGACCTGGCAGCCTTCCTTTGTTCAGCAGACCCTTTCTCTATGCCCTTCGCTTTGTGTGGCCAAAACTGTATCCTTAAGATATTTGTTAGTCTCCTTGATTATTGTAGTAACTGATTAGGTCTTTTGATAATTCTTGTATAATATATTTTATAAGGAAAAGACTTTCCATTCATAACTGTCTTTTTACAATTACTACTCTGAGATGTTTACATTCTACAAAAAAAATTACCAGATGTCTTGTTAGTTAGTTATTTGTCGTGCCTCATTGAGACTCTCACAAGGTACCTTCTCACAGTGTTTTGTTTTCTGAACAGAGATGTTCTGGAGATTTTCAGTGGGCCTATCTTTTGAGTTAATAAGCATGAGGCTGGGGTGCATGCTCCATTAATTTTGATAGAAGAGCACATACTTAGCTAAAGGCTTAACTTTAGCTGGTGTATCTAATGTTAGCTGGACAGAGTCCATCATGCCACATGTAGAGAGCTTTGTGTGGCTCACACTGCATGTGCAAAAAACCCTGATTCTTCCCCCTGCAGACCTTTCAGCTTTATAGTAGGTTGGAGAAGGAAATGTTTGCAATGGGAAAGAGGTGCACAGGACTGACTTTTCCTTCATGCACTTGTCCCTGTCTAAATTGTGCTTTTCCCAAGCCCACCAAACATCTGGGAGGCTAGTACAATGAGGAGTGCAGCCCATGGACCCTATTCATGTAGAAACATCATCCTCCCTTTTAAAATCATGCAGCTACCTATCCACTCACCTGGCTGATTGCAGAAAAGTGCATTGATCAACATGTTCCTGAGCTGTTCCCAGTGGGGTGGACAATGGGGTTTCAGTTAGGAGGAAGACTGGTTTAACCTTCCTCATTCCCAAATGTTGAAGTGGAGGGAGTGAATGAATGTGGGGAAATGGTGTGTGCTTGTGTGATTGAGAAAATAGGGAGAGCGCCGCTTCTGTGTGTGAGAGAGTGCAAGAAGTGTGTAGGTGGGTATGTGTATTTGTGAATGAAATGGGAAGGGGATGCTGTTCCTGGCCATGCCCTCTACCAGCCCAAGATCCATCCCCACATTGTCTCCAGCTGTGACCACCATTCACTGCCCATTCCTAGGGATGGAAAACAAATGCAAGACAATTTTTCTTTATAAAGCATTCTTGCTGTACCTGAAATCCATAGGTAACATTCTACAGACGTAGCTGGATTGATATTCACCATAAAAGGTTTAGCCTTTATTTTGTATCATGTTTTTATGAAAATCTCATTCTTTAAAGTTTCTAACCGATAACTCACCAAACAATCACCAATGAAAACACTACTGCACCCAACAAAAATGCAAACAGCTCCATGGGCCAGACACTTTCCAGGTTTGCAACATTATTGGAGCCTCTAAAAATGTTTTCCAGGTGGGGTGCCTTTGATTTTTGTTTATTCAGTACTTTTACACATACTGTTTACTTTTTAAGAGAATGTTCTGTTTACACACCATTGTTTGTATTAATATATTAGAAGCTTTTCAAAAAATAAAAAATTCTTTCCCTAATTCACTTTGACCACTCTTATTCATGGTATGAAAAAAGAAGCATTTCTGGTAATGAAACCAGAACTATCCATTCCATCTGAATCTTACAAGGTAGTATGGGGCTGAACTACTGTCTTGTGGTGTTGGGCTGGATCCTGATAAGAGAAAGCACTGGGAGGGTCAGTTTACATGTCTGGGGAGTGAAGAAACAGCCTCTTCTGGACAGAGTTGCATGTCCCCTGGGAGAGCCTGAGGGTGCTTCTGGATTGAGCTTTATCACTGGATATAAGACAGGTTTGTATGTAATGCTAAGCCTAGAATATTTGATACTGAAAATATTTAGAATATAATTGCAAATTGGACTTATTAATTTATTTATTACTAGAAATAATCCAAACTATAAGGAACCTCTTTGGTTTTTACCATTTTGAGCCAGTCAAAAAGCAAAAAAAATCTAAATAAAACCAATATAAAACAACTTTAATAAAACATTTTTTTCCTTTGAATTTTCCATAGCAGAAGCATCTTGTTGTGTGCCTTCAAGTTGTTTCTGACTTCTGGCAACCCTAAGGTGACCCTATTTCTTGCTTTGAAATAGCAGATTCCAGAGATGCAGTTTAAAACATTTTCCGTAAGAGTGCTGCCAAATGTGTGGAAATGGAAAACTGGAGACCGCAAATATGGGCCAAAAATAGCAAATGTTCCATAAGGTATTTTAAAGCCTACACTATTTTAGGCTTGGGTTTAGATGTCCTAATTAAATCTAGTTTGCTTCTGTTCTCTGGTTTCAATACTTCTAAAAATTCAAGAGATCTGGATTCTAACCCCTACTCCTCACTCTCCCCTTCCTCTGTATTTTTGGAATCACTGAGAAGTCCTATGCAAAACAAAAAACAAACAAAACCCTAAAAGACAAAATTGGGACTGTAGAATCTTTAATTATTCAGCAAATCGAAAGCTAATTACTAGTGGTGTAGATCATCCTAGATATTGCCCTTGGTTTGGCTGCTCTTTGGACGGAGTATATAGCTGCTCCGCTTCTCACAGCCTGCCTGGGCGTTCTTAACTTTTTAAACCTCTCATTGGAGCGAGGCTTGGAAGTCGGATGGTCAGCTTGACTTTAAGTGTTGTGGAATGTGTGTAGGAGTCAGCACTGTGCATGTTGGTGCAATATTTTTATAAATTGTAAATCTGAGTCTACACACATGAGAGAGAAGCAGCTGCATGAACATCCAAGAAACAGCCATACTCAGCCTGGGAGAAGCCTTATTTTTATCCAAGAAGAGTATTGGATCCTCTCCTGGGCCTAAAGCTTATTTTTCAGCTTCACAGCGTTGAGTATCTTGCGTACGTCAAGTGGTAGCAATATACCAAAGAAACCTGTTTCAGTTCTTGGTTGCAACACAACAAAATGTAAAGATGTCAAAGTGGACTGAATACGTCTACAAGCACTGTATCAAAGAAAATGAAGTAGGAGAGTTGCTTCTCTATTTTCTTCCCTTACATCTCTGGGTTTGTCTATACTGTTAAAAAAACCACCTTGTTCACTTCAAATTAACGGCAACCCAGACACATGATGTTCTGACCAATTCATGGCGGATGCAAGACTGTGATGCACTCGAGGGCTCTAATCTGCAGAAAAAAAGGATCTTGGTTTTCTCCAGATTTCTAGGAAATTTCTAGGAAAATTTCTAGGAAAATTCGGATGAGTGGATGTGTGACCAACAGATTCACGTTGGCAGCCTAGGGAGGAACTTGTGGTGGGTGGGATGTGACAGACTGTAAAGGACCACTATTTACAGAATCTTTTCCACCAGGGAAAGCCAGGAAATGATGATTCTCAAGAGACTTTGGGAAGTTCAATTGCCACTGTTTAAAGGGTTCATTAGTTCACTTCTGCACATAACTGGCATTTGTTCACAGGCTGATATATCAAAAGATTCCTGCCTGTGTACAGAAAAAAATCATGTTGGCAAGGGTCCTGCCCGCACCCCAGGCCAGCCAATGGGAATGTGGCAATGAAAGTGGAAATGTGTATACTCGCACTCTTGATGGATGGGGGGGGAGGGAATTAAAACAGAGCATCCATGGATGTGTGGCTGAAAATGATTTGGGGAAATTAGCTTATGGGCTGCCCTTTTACAATGAAGTGACCTTGGAATGGGAAATGTGTGGCCAAATTTGCTGCGATTTGCCTCAATGTCCATAGTAATAGTGTAGACAAGCCACGTGTCACAGTGAATCTGGAAAACACGAGGCCCTGATTTTATGGGAAATGTAGACAAGCCCTGTTTCACCCTCAGATACAGAGTAGGATGGGCTATACATGTCATGCCTTCCTACTCTTTTTTCTGATTCCATCTTTTTTTCATCCTATACCTTTGGTGAGAAATAGGAAGCTTCTTGGCCCTTATCTGGCCCTTTAAATACCTACTGATAAGTGAGACCTGGTTGCCCCTCTCTTGCACAACATCCAATCTTCAGCTATAAGTGGGGTTATCTGGAGTGTCATAACTTAAGAACCATTACTGCTTTCCCTCTTCTTTTTGTCTGACTGCTCACTCCTTTGTCAGGGCAATCACTGCTCAACAGTTGCCAGTGTGGTGAACACAGATGTCTTCTCAGGCCTTCTGGACTGAATCTAGAAGGAACCTGGGGAATTCTGCCTGCAGATCTGAAAATATAGATGATTTTACACTGATATGTGAATGAATTTTACAGATTCTAATAATAAAAACAGTTGTGGTGTAATGTCATCAAATCATTGCAGATATTTTTCTGGTAATTCTTCAGTTTTTATATCCTCAGATTTAAAAAAAAGTTCAAACATGCCTAAATAAAACAGGCACAATCCTATTATGTCAGAACTCAAAAAAGTCCAAACATGCCTAACAGTATATATAAGAAAATATTTTTAAAATGTATTAAAATGAGAGACAATAAAACTGAATTGATTATAATATTAATATAGAATTGTTTAAACAGATATCTGAAGGCTTAAACATCTAAGGAGATTGAAAATTTAAACAGATATTTGACAATTAGTTTGTATTTCCTTCAAAAGAATTTAAGACGTGTTTGACCATCACTTCTCTCAGGGTCTTTCTCAAATGTTAGACGGCGTTTTTTAAGCTGTGGTAACTGGGCAAATTCTACACCTGCCAAAAATAAATAAAACAGAGAAATTGAAAATCATGTACCAAGTATGTCACTATTACGAAGATTTAGTTCATTAATGCTACAGATAATAAGAAACACTGTCCCTACTTAAATATTAAAGAGTGCAACTGAGCCAACACTGTGCATCAATTTCAATTTAACAGAGTTTAGCATTTGCTTAATTCTCCAACTAAAGTGCTTCATGTTATTGCTTAATTAGGTGCCTTAAAATGAAATTAAAAGAAGTAGTGGGATAGTTAAACATTTATTTGTGAGCTTAAAGTGTAGACAAAGTTATACTATTTCACCTAATCAAACCCTACATTTTTAGGGCACATCATCAGTGTGCCTTATCACCATACTACTTTCCTTAAATTGCGTATAACTCATTTGTCTTGCCAGTGGCCCCTGATCAAATCTCTGCATAAATTTAAAAGAAAATAGCACTAAGTGTCCTAATCTAGATAATTAATCTGCTGTCATTTAAATCAAACAGGATTTTTTTTAACCAAATGTATTAGCGTATATACAATTACAAATTTGGCCTTATTTAGAGAGAAATTATACAGTTTTGAAAATTATCATTCAGAAACTCAATAGCAACTGCAAATTAACATCAATAAGGACAATATTGAGACATTTCAAAGGGTCGACTATTAGTCTGTTAAAGTCAGCATAAAAAAGAGAGGGAAGGAATCTAGCAGCCACCTTTAAGACTATTTTAGTATGAGCATTTGTGGATATCAATCCACTTCCTCAGAAGCAATAATGTAGCTGAAATCAGAACAATAGGTATTTATGCAGTTACATAGTCCTCCCACAAATGCAGTTATCTGATCAAGGCACATTTTCCTTGCTTAAAGGAAAAACAGTAGGTTGTTTTTACTTCTGTTACAGCAGCAGCCAAAAAGTGCATCTGTGTGAAGGCAAGTACTGGATCAATAACTGCCAATTTAAGATAACTTTTAATGCATCTGACAATGCATCTGATCTACAGAATCTTATATAATAATAAATGTAAGCCTCTCCAGTGGCACACAACCATTGTATCAAGAAGAGCTAAGTGGTACATTTTGCTAGTCAATGTGTATAATAAGAATTGACATGCATGAAAAATATGGGTACTTGCATCTAAACTTTAACCCATGAGGAATAGATGATAGCTCCATTATAATCACCTCAATTCCCTATGATCTGACAATATGAGCAACATGGCATATTTCAATTAACTTTTCCCTGTTCAGTGCCAATTTGCCTTATACAGTGCCTGAAGCAGAAAACTAGGGGTTGTGATTAAAACTTGATCAAGACAGAATCTAATGCAATCAGTACTTAGGTTAAGCAAACCAAGGATGGCACTTAAGCCAACTGCTTCATTTAAGAAATGGACTGCCCACTGTCTTGAAAAATAACTGCCTAATTTTAAGCAATAGTAATTTTTGTTTACAAGATACTGTGGCATATAGTTGTAAGTCATTTACATAATGATCTCTTACAC
>CM034703.1:112358727-112369883 GCA_020142125.1 Phrynosoma platyrhinos
TGGATCCATTTCTGGGAGAAAGGAAGCATGGAAATGAAATAAAATAAAATACATAAATAAAATAAGTTTTCAAACAGTCTAACCCTATGCATGTTTACTTAAGCTCCATTGGCATCCCTGGGGTTTAGTCACAAGTATGCCTGTCCAGGGCTAAGGTTTCATTTCAGCCTTAAAATCTGGTGGCAGGGGTATACCCCGCAAAGCTGGCTGTGGGTGAGAAAAGTTGTAAAAATGGAACCACTGAGGGACACAAATATATCTGAGTCTGAATTCTTCAGTTGACTAAAACTGAAGGATCCTTTAAAACTCCAACTAATGCTGTTTTTTTTTGGGGGGGGGGCAAGGCTCCTACTGAGCTGATGCTTATCTTTTTCATTCCCCATAGGTAGGTATCTGGCTGGCCACTGTGAGAACAGAATGCAGGATGAGGCATCATTTCATTTGATCCATCACAGCAATTCTCATTGATTTGGCTCAATGTATGTGTGTTAGTAAATACAATCATAACAGAAAATCCCTACAGATTTCCACTCCAAGAGCTTCTCAGCAAAAATAAAACTGAAGCATAGGAATTTTTACTACTTAGAGGAATTGGAGAAAATGTAATGATTTGGCATTCTGATTCAAGACAGTAATATGCAGGCAAATATAAGACTACAGTAATAATAATAATAATAATAATTTATACCCCGCTCCTCTGTAAAAACAATTGGTCATTGTAGAGTGCCATCATGGTGTAGTGGTTTGAAAATTGAACTAGAACTGTTGGGAACAGAGTTCAAATCCTGGCTCGGAATCTACTGGGTGACCTTGGACAAGTCACACTATCCCAGCCTCAAAAGAAGGCAATTGTAAATCCCCTCTGAAGAAACATGCCAAGAAAATCCCATGACAGGGCCGCCTTAGGTAACCATAAGTTGCGAATTACTTGAAGGCACAAAACAATCATAACAAGGTCCTTGGTATCCACTGTGGTTTAGTTCCAGAACGCCCCCATGGATACCAAAATCTTTGGATGCTCAAGTCCTATTATAAACAGTGGTGTAGTAAAATGGTGTTCTTTATATAAAACAGCAAAATCAAGGTTTGCTTTTTGGATTTTTTTTTTCTGGGTGTGTGAATATTTTCAAGATATGGATGGCTAAATCTGTGGATGCAGTATCTGTGGATACAGAGGACCAACTGTAATTTCAAAAGCAATAAAAAAGTAGCATTTACCTTGCACTTTACTTATGATGTTGACAAGGTCAGCTATTTCTTCATCAAAATCCATTCTAGTCACAATTACCACCTAACAAATTACATATAAAATAAAATTTATCTCTCTGCCGTTCAGTTTCTATTTGTATTAGACATTTAAAATTAAAAGTAATTATTTTAAGAGTATTATGACATTAATTTTAAATTATAAAGACAAGATAGAACCAGAAGCAGCAGATTCATCACTAGTCATTTAGAAGAAATTTGAAAGTAGGTGATAGAATGTGGGAAAATGAGAAGGGAGTAAAAAAGATTTGTACTAAACTCAAGCTCAATTCTTCGCTTGCTCAGGGACCTGTCCTATGCCTTTCTAAAAAAAAACAAACAAAAAAATCAGTGTGTTCCTGCTTTAATAGTGTGGCAAAGTCATAAGCAAATAGTTTTTGGAGACACAGTTGCTGTCACAGGTAATGAGGCTTGCCCTACTATTAAGGACAGTGAGGTAGCCACTTCTGCTAGAAGATTTTGATTACTATATATACTTGCATATAAGTAGGGAAAAACTGATAAAAAATTGACCTAAAAAACCTGGGTGAATTTATACTACCATGCCTGGTAGCGGCGGATTGGGGCTGCGGCAACCGATCCTCCCTTTTGCCACCCTAAGAGCCGGCGCCACGGCTCTTCCATGCCCTTTTGGTGCAGTGTGTCTAAACCAGTGGTCAGCAACCTTTTTTGCCGGGGGCCGGGGGGGAATGGTGTGGGGGCCGGGTGGGCATGCGTGCGCTTGCACGTACTCCCCCCAAGCGCACATGCGCACGCGTTGGGAGCCCCATTTTGGAACGCCCCCTGCACATGCGCTGTGCGAATTGGGAACGCCCCCCGCGTGTGCACTGTGCGAATTCGCCCAGCGCACAGGTGAGGGGCCTTCCCTGGGCCTTGGGAACGCCCCCCCCCGCGTGTGCGCCATGCGAATTCACCCAGCACACGGGTGGGGGGCCTTCCCTGGGCCTTAGGAACGCCCCCACGCATGTACGCTGTGCGAATTCGCCCGGCACATGCGCAGGGGGGCTTTCCCAAGGCCTAGGGAAGGCCCCACGGCGGCTGCGCCATGCGAATTTGCACGGCGTGGCCGCCGTGGGGTCTTCCAAAATGGCGCCTGCACCTGCTGGTGCATGCGCATGCGAGCGCGGGCACCATTTTTGCATCCAAAATGGCACCCTTGCTTGTGCACACATGTGCACGGCGGTGGGCGCCATCTTGGAACGCCCAATGCACCAGCGCTGTGCGTATTGCACCCCTAAGTTATTCCTGTAGTCTGTCCTGAGAGAATCTTTAAAAAGTACTGACTCCTTCACTCTCCTCATCATGGCACCAGACCTCTGATGCCATTTTATGATTTTTTTGGCAGAGGGGTGTTACAGAGGCAAGAGTTAACATGGCAGAAATGAGAGGCAAAAGGAAGGGAGAGGGGGAAGGAGAAAGGACTTGGGTTCATGTGAGCAAGCTTGGCTGATTTCGCGAGGATGAACGAAAGGCTCCCTTCCACTTTCTTGCTCTCCCTTCCCCTTCCCTCTTAGTTTTGGCTCTCCAGCTTGAGAAGCATGTATTAGGTTTTGGTCATGTGAACTTTTTCCTGTGCAAAAAACAAACAAAGGGCTAATTCACACTAGCATTTTTGTAGCAAGGACATCTGAGCGAAATCAATGTTGCGATTCTGAATCAAAGTTCACACTATGTTTATCCCAATTTAATCTCTCTGGTGCAATGTAACCTTGTTGGAGTTCACATTGGCATTAGTATCGATTTAAAATGGAGGCGCCATTTCAATCATTCTTTGGTTTTTTTAAAACTGTCAATCAAATGTTGTGCACCTACATCACACTGTTTGGGGGAATTCCCCCCCCCCCCCCCGTCAGCCTTGGAGGATGACGATGACTGTGATCAATAAAGCCCGCAAATGGCTTTCTCTCCTCCTCCTCCTCCTCCTCCTCCTCCTCCTCAACACCACCACATTTATCCGCATTCCTTCCATCCCCATCCCATGGAAAACCTTCCTCTCCTCCTCCTCCTCTTCTTCTCAGCACCACTGCATTTATCCCCATTCCTTCCATCCCAGTCCCATGGAAAACCTCCTCCTCCTCCTCCTCAGCACACTCTCTCAGCCAAGAAACCTCCACTGGTTTAAAAATGGGGTATAAATGCAATATAATATGTGTGCGAGAGCTTTGTTTGCACCAACGTGGAAGCAGAGTCTGTTGTGGTTTTACTTCTGAGGAAAGAGGGGAAAACGACCCCTAACCCCCAACCCCACTGATAGGGTTTTTTAAAAATGTTAATTAAATCATCCACACCTTTGTCATATCGATGATGTGAGTATTTAAAGATACTGTCTACTGCAGCCATGCAATAGCAAAGATGTGCATAAGCTGTCAAAAAAAAAAAGTTTTTTTTAAAAAAGTAATAATATTCCCATCTAATAATATTCCCAGGAGAACCCCCTTCCTGGCTTTAACTGGCAGGGAGAGAGCAAAGAGGTGGGCATGATCTGCCCCCTACACATTAACTCCTCTCTCCTGGATGCTCCGAATGTTATCAGGAGCAAGTTCCCATTGGCTGCTCCCTTATAAAATCTGGTGCTTTTGAAAAGACACAGGGGGAAATAATTTCTGGAAAAACTGGGTTAAGGGGGATTTGCCCCCCCTTGAATTCTGGTCAGAAATAAACTGCGCTTTTAAACCGGTTTGCAAACCATTTTATAATGTAGTGCGAATGACCCCAATGAGAAAAGCCCAGAGCACATGAACAGACCTTTGTCCCTCTTCCTTTTCCTTGAGACATCCTCTCATTCATGCCAGTGAAATCAGCCAAGCTTTTTCACCTGAGCTGCTGCAATTTTCCCACTTAGACATTGAAAAAGGCCAGAAGTGGTAGCAGCTCAGGTGAGTGAGCTTGGCTGATTTCATCGGCATGAATGAGAGAATGTCTTGCGTAAAGGGGAGGAGGATGAAGTGTCTGTTTATCTGGACTATTTGTTGCTGCCATCTCCACCATAGCTAGCAGGTTGAGACACTCCTGCCAACAACAAGGTTAAAAAATGGGCCTTGCTCTCAGCAGTTGTCCAATGTACAGAGTGGTCTAACCAACAAAGCAGCAGAGGAATGAGATAAAACTCAGGGATTCCACAGGATAGTAGCAGTCCTTTGGCACTTCCTCTCAAAAGGAGCACCAAAAAGTGAGAGGAGCAGTGAGGACATGGTGGCGAGGGCAATCCTGTTGGTACCCTTGGCTTACACATTTGGTTGACTTATAGATGAGCATATACGATTGCTAAGCAGAGGGGCGGGATAAAAATAAAATTTATTATTATTATTATTATTATTATTATTATTATTATTATTATTATTATTATACAGTATCACAAAAAGGCAGCAATTTAAAAAATTATTTACTTTGGCCTATATCTAATTGCCAGCCCCAAGTGATCAGCTTGTCAGCTGTCTTATAAAGATTCTATGGACTGAATATGTCTCTTTTAGTTGGATTAGAGTCAATGTGGTGTAGTGGTTTGACTATGGCTGGACTGGATTATGACTTTGGAGACCTGTGTTCAAATCCATGCTCAACCATGGAAACCCATTTTGCCAAGTCATAATCTCTGTGCCTCAGAGGAAGGCAAACACAAAACCCCTCTGAATAAATCTTGCCAAGAAAACCCAGTGATAGGGTTGCCTTAGGGTTGCCTTAAGTCAGAAATGATTTGAAGGCACACAATAGCAACAACAACAACAACAACAAACAATTGGATTTAGAACTTTGCTATTACTGTGTTTTTACTACCAGGGAAGATGAGAGATGCATGTGGGACTTTCTACCTCAGCAGCCCAAATCACTTAGCCGGTTTTGCATACTGTGTACCTTAACTTAGGGGTCGTTCATGCTATGATTTGAACCAATTTGCAGATCGGTTTATATGTGCCTCGTTCACACTTGAATCGATTTCAGACCCGACTGTGTTCAGTCTGAATCATGGTGAATCATGGTAAAATGATGCAATTCCAAACAAACAAACAAACAAACAAACAAACAAACAAATAAACAAACATTTTTAAAAAATCACTTATTTTGAAACTGGATCTTTTAGTGGTTCTTTTGAAAACAATCATGTTGCAGCTTGTTGAGCAAATGTGAATGCTTCTAGGACCCCATATCCCCACACAGACAGTGGAGGAGAGAGGTGCGTGTGTATGATTAGCTCTTGCCCCCATAGAAAGAGTCCTGCACCCTCTCAGCTTCTAGGAGCCCATTTCCACGCATGGAGGGAAAATGGAGGAGGAGGAGGGTATGCATCTTACACACACACACAAACACACACACACAAGAGGCCCATGGATACAGCAACAGCTGATATACACGGCCACACCTCCGAGTGCTTGCGTAACCATAAACATGCCCATGTGCATCATATGATTGACATTTTTAAAAAAGCGGGATGGATCCATTAGGAGAATCTATTTTGAAGTGGAACAAATATCAGTGTGAGCAAGATGTGTGTTTAAAATAGACACAAATGCGTTCGGTAATGGAAAACATAGTGTGAACTATGTTACTGGTTTGAATCTATTCTGCGCTCCCATATTGAAGCGACTCGGGAACTGGATTAAATGCAAGTGTGAATGAGCCCTTAGGTGATGGGGATGGGATGCCATTTGTTGGTCGAACTCAGGAAGTTAAAATATCTTGGGCTAGCCCTTCCAGCTGCTCTTGATTTTGTTAGGCAGAGCTGTATTCAGAGAAATTTCAGCAGAAGATGGTGCATATCTGCTGTTTAGGAAGAGCTTGATTAAAGTGGCAGACTGGAGTTGAGTAGCGCATGTCCGCTCTTGCTATCTCCTTTTGCACCTTCTAGGAGTTGTAGCAAAAGAATAACCAGTCAGATCTTCTAAGTAAGAAGAGCCCCATTTCAAAAGACAAACTGTAGCCTTCTGTTAGTACATTAACGGGTAAACATACCTTCCCTGATCCTTCATGCATCATTCTGTATGACAGTTCCAGCAATAAAATATTTAAATGGTTTTCATCAGATGCCAACCTTTTAATGTAACTTACCTTATTCTGATCATCTATATTACTGTGTACCCACTTAGACATTTGATGCTGCAGTTCTGTTATCTTGGGATTGGCTTCTTGCTTCCCAATAGCCAACTGCACAATTGTCAACTGTCTCCAAATATCATCCAGGGTAGAGCCTAGGAACTCTTTATAGCTATCTTTTGCTTTGGACAAATACCCTATTTAAAATAAGCAGATTAATAACATATTTTTACACATTTTTCACTGGTTTGTTTTTCTTTCTTTCTTTCCCTACCTCCCTTCACCTCCCCTAAAAGTAATCTAATAATAAAAAAATATTTGATTGAAACTATCAAACTACAGTTTTACATAATTTTATAAAACTATACAAACTATTTTATATTCAAAATATTAACAGATTTTCATAGCATCACAGTGTGTCTCCAATTAACTGCAGAGTTTTTGTTTTATTTTGTTTTATATTTTTCATTTAAATATTGAAGGGGACAATTTATTTATAAAACTAACCTAATGCTGTACTCAAGTTACATGTTAATAAGAGATCTCGAACTGTTACCATCAAGTGAAGAATAGCAGCATGTTTAAACAGTGTAATATCTTTTCCATCTTGGGTACCTGATAAAAAAAAACCCATAAAAGGTAATGTTTACATATTATTTTTTCCTCAAAATACATTAAGTATTTAGTAATCATAGCCCAAGAAGTAACACCTCTTAACTCTCCTTTGATCCCAAAGCTCTACATTTGAGATCCTAAAGTTGTTTCTGCAATAGGTTTCTTAGCAATTCTGAAACACTACTCTTTAGCAACCAGAAGCAACACTAGATGGATGACTCAACTCAATACTTAATATAGAACTATCTTCTCCATTCTAATCCTGCAAAGCCTATCTATTCCCCATTGGCATGATTTTTTTTTTTTTTTGAAAGCAAGTTGAGTCAGGGCCTGAACAGACTGCCAGAAATAATCCAGCTTGAGACTGCTTTTACTGCCCTGGTTCAGTGCTAGGGAATCATGCAAATTGTAGTTTATTGTGGCACCAGAGCTCTCTGACAGAGAAGGCTCAATGTCTCAGAAAAAACTGATTTCCATGATTTCCTAGCATTGAGCCAGGACAGTTAAAGTGGTCTCAAGCTGGATTATTTCTGGCAGTCTGTTCAGGCCCTCACTTAAGAGTTTCTTTCCCTGATTCTTATTCTCTCATTAGTGTCTTCCACCTCATTCCTTTCTCTTATAACAATTTCTGTTAGATAGTTATTAATGCTTTAAAGATGAATTAGGGGGGAAACAGACGGGCGGCCATGGGCTGCCCCGGGAAGCTGCGCTGCAGGGCTGAGGTATCCCCACACCTCGGCCCCATGGCGCAGCTTCACCGCCCCTGAAAGGAGCGCTAAATTGGTGCTCCTTTCACAAGTCGCCAAAGGTGCACCGCAAAAGGCTGCAGCGCACCTTCGGCGACTCTTCCGCCGCAGCGTGTGCGAATGCTGCGGCGGGAGGTCCTCCTCGGAGCGCTGGCCATGCAGAGGGCCGGCTGCTCCGAGGACGACCTGGGGAAGGGGTTGGGGCGCCGATCATGCGGCTGCCCCTCCCCTTCCCTGCCCCCAAAACGGCTCAATTAGCCGTCTGCTTCCCCCCCTTAGTTGCTTCTTGTTCACCTGTGGCATCAGCACATCCTGATTTGGTTGTTTAATTGTTTTGTTCCTGCTCTACAGGGAAAAAAATTAATTATATGCTTCCATGTTATTGTTGTTAACTGTCCTCAAGTGGATTTTGACTTATGGTGATCCCAGAAATGAGAGACCTCCAAGGCACTCTATCATCGACAGCCCTGCTCAGGTCTTGCAAATTCAAGGGCATGGCTTCCTTGAGCAGGTCTATCCATCGGTAATGCAATCTCCCTCTTTTCCTGCTGCCTTCTACCTTACTAAGCACAATTGTATTTTCTAGTGAGTCATGTCTTCTCACAATATGTCCAAAGTATGACAGTCACAGTTTAGTCATCTTGGGTTCTAGGGAGAGCTCAGGCTTGATTTGCTCTAGGACCCATTCATTTGTCTTTTTAACCATCCATGGACCCCAGAACTCTTCTCCAGCAAAACATCTCAAATAAGTTGATTCTCTTCCAATCCGCTTTCTTAACTGTCTATGTTTCACAACTGAACATAGAAACTGGAAATACAATGCCATGGACAATCCTAACTTTAGTATGCAATGATATATCTTTACACTTTGAGATCTTGTCCTGTTCCTTCTTGGCTGCTCTTCCAATTTCTAGTCTTCTGATTTCTTGATTGCAGTCTCCATTTTGATTAATGATTGAGCCAAGGTATGGAAAATCCTGAACTATTTCAATATCTTCACCATTTAAAGTTATATAAATCATCTGTGGTCATTATTGTTTTCTTAATGTTCATCTCAAACCTGCCTTTGTACTTTTTTCCTTGATTTTCTTTAGGAATCATTCCAAGTCTTTGCTATTTTCTGCAAGTGGTATAGTGTCACCTGTATCTCATAAATTGTTGATGTTCCTTCCTCCAATTTTCATGCCTTCTTCTTGCTTTACGTATATGTTCAGTGTACAAGTTAAAAAGATAAAGTGAGAAAATGTAGCCTTGCCTGACCCCCTTGCTAACTGGCATTCTGAGCTTTAGCTTTCTTTATACTACTCTTGCAAACTAGAGCTACACATCTGTACTCTTCCTTGATGCTTCCTCCTTCTTTCCATTCTTTATATATACTTTTTTTCTTTTCACTTCCTCTTAGGGTTTGCTATGCAGCCACGGGATCATTCCCACTTACATTTAACCCAGTTTGCGATACGCTTTCGCTCTGGGTCGGTGAATTGATTCCAGTCAATGTGTCATTCCCACAACGGAAGCTGGTCTTTTCTTTATTTGCTTCTTTTTTGGCACAATTTTCATTCCCACTAGTTTGTGCCCCTTCAAAATGCCTGTCAATCATCTACGCGTCATCGGTGATGCAACTGGCAACACATTCAAAAAAACATGGGAGGGAATCATGGGTGCCATGGCCAGAATTCTCCCCTGGGATGCATGCAGCCATTGGTGTCATGGAGGACTCTCCCCCGGGATGCACACAATTTTTTTTTTTAAAAATTGACAAAATATGCTCTCCATTGTTTTTGCAATTATTTGTCTCACTGGGCCACAGTCAGTCTGCTCGCCTGGCTCACCTCCAACAAGTAACCACCCATAAGTGACACCACAAAGCACAAAGGCAGCGCTGAGAGGGGGGGAAATGGCAGATCCCCCCCCTTCAAAAATCCCTCCCCTTCAGTTTGATGCGACTCAGGTCTGTTGTTCCCACTTCCTCAATATGCTTGCTAATCACTTATTTTCAAAAGGACCAGCAAAAAACTAGTGCCTGAAAAGAGCAATTTTATTTATTTTTTGGCATTTGTCTCGCTTCAAAGCAAGTCCAAATGATTGCAGTCACATCTTAAACTGTTTCAAATGGGGATGAAGCACATTTAAAGCAATCAGCAAATTGATGTAAACCACAGTGGGAATGACCCCCACATTGGCTTTTTCAAATGTTTCCCTTTTTTCTTCTTTCATGGGATTGTGACTGTGTTTTTTCCAACTCCTTCTTTAAAACCTTCCACCCTTGCTGGGTGTTTTTTTTTTTTTTTTACTTTAGCATGTTTATTCATTGGGTTCCACCTATTGTTTCTCTAAACTTGTTAAAACCAGCTTTCCTAAAATCCTAGGCCTGTGTTTGACTATGCTCTTCTTTGTCTTGTCCCACAATTGTGAATTCTAATATCAGAGTAACACATGCAAACCCACAACTATGATAATATATGTACTGTTATTTAATTATAAGAAACACATCCCTCCTTACCAGTTACACCTTCTTTAAAAGTATCACTCATCACTTTCTCTTGCTGTTTTAAAAAAAATCTGGATTCATCAAAACTAAGTGTAGCAAACTTCCAATTATGCATGCCAAGAGTCATGAGGTCTTGCAAAACTGGAGCCACTGCTGCTTCAAGGATAAGATGTGCCTGAAATTGGCTCTCTGGTTAAAACAAACAAAAAGCAACAAACCCCAGGATGTGTGATTATGTAATACACTCAGATGTCAATGCAAAATATTTGAATGTCCCACAAGACAGACTGGAGAGTGCACACTTTTTACTTTTCACTGTGAATATGAACCTTTTCTAACCAACCACTTGTTATAAATGGGCACTAGGTGGCATCATCATTGCTGTTTTTCAAAAACAAAATTCTTCTGATTCTATTCCCATAGAAATTTTATAACAGAAATATTTTACTTCTATTTTACCTCTTTGCCAAAGTCAAATTAATTGCTAAGGTTTATTTTACATTTTCAGTAACATAGACTTTAACAATAAAGGTGAGCAGATATTGTAGGATTCAACTCTCATGATCATTCAACAATAGCTATGCTGGCTAAGGCTGATGAGAGCTAAAGTCCAACAACATCTGGAGGACCACAGCTTGCCAACCCCTGCTTTATCCTTATACAAGTATTCACAGGTAGACATGGGACGTTATCACACGCAGGTTCTCAAAGCGGCAAGAAAGCGGTATGGAATCAATCCAGAACTATACCGGTATAGACCCCACAAGACGGAAATGGTTATCAGATGCAACTAGCATCATTGCGCAATTAACGAAACTGCGATAGATGCGCTCCTGGGAACCGTATCTGCCGTTCACACACAAGTGAGAAGATCACTTCCAGATTGCCTTAACAATAAAGAGAACCATGTTTACCCGTTCTGTTTGTTGCCGGATCCATAAGATGCTTCCTCACAGATCCAAGGGAAATAGTGCAGGGAACCATGGGCCATGACGGGGAAATGCTCCACG
>CM034703.1:112426012-112436827 GCA_020142125.1 Phrynosoma platyrhinos
CCGGACAAAGTTTAAGGCACTGAAGGGGGTCTTCTTTGAAGCCCTGGACTATGGGGAGTACCCTCCGGTTTGCAAGAGGCCACCCTTCTATGACCGGCTGCAGGACCTGTAGGTGAGGACAGACTGCCCAAAATGACAAGATCGTCGTCCTCCCAGTAAGTGTTGGGCCCCTGCCATGGTCCCTCATGCTCATCCCTATCTTCCCCTCACCCTTACCTATCCCTCCCCTCCCTCTTGTCCCCATCCCATGGGTGTTAATGGTGTTTCTCTTCTCCCCAAATGCAGGCGTGCGGCGGAGGCGGCGACAGGGATGGAGGAGGGACCCTGCCGGTTTCCCCTCCTCCTCCTCCTCCGATGGGGAAACCAGGCCAGGCAAGGAGGGAGGGCCGGGCAGAGGGAGCCCATGCTGTCCCTCTGCAGCCACACCTGCCTCCCATGGCAGAAGGTAGGTCCCTGAGAGGAGGGGTAATGGCTGCATGACTGCGGCCTCCATAGCATTCTTGTCCCTCACCTCCCCCACCACTTTCCATGCTGCCTTCCTTAATGGTGCCCTGGCACATCTTACCTTGAGGGATCAAAAGCTCTTGGGCACATTCTCCCTTGGAGATGTCCTACACAGTTTCTGCTCTCGCTGGCTGGCCCACTGGGACCCTCATGACTTCACTGCTGGTGCATATTCTGCTGGCCATATGCTGCCGTCCCTAGCGAGGAAGGCATGGAGTTCCTTGTAGAAGGGCATAGAGGAGGGACCTTGTCCGCTTTTGGCCTTGTGATCCCTAAACTTTTTGTAATCGGACCTGAGGTTTTTGATCTTCCGACGACACTCCTCCCAAGTGCATTTGTGGCCCTTCGCCCTTATGGCTTGTGCCAACTTGTTAAATGTATTCGCATTCAAGACAGAATTTCTCAATTTCTCCAGAATGTGTGGCTGCAACCACAAAGCTATGAGTTCAGCTGTCTCCGCATGGGACTACGACGTCCCTCTCCCTCTTTTTGGCTCTCCGCTTGTGGATGGCTCTGCTATTGTTCCCGCTGTGGACAAGAGGAGCCCAAAGTCGACAGCTGTGGAGGTCTGAAGCGACCAAAGTTGTACTGGCAAATGGCGCTGGAATGTGTGTGGGGGGTCCAGCTTAAAAGTGAAACTTTCTCTTTATCTCTTTCACACAATGTAACATCTGGTAGCAACAGTTTCACCTCCCCGCTCTGACGCATGCTCACTGTGAAAATTAGGGTTAGGGCTAGGGTTCTGATACAGACGCACCTGTGGTGGTTCACCCACACCTGAACCCTAAAAATGCTTTAATTTAAAGCTTTTTTCAAAGGGCGCATGCTCCCCAGGGGCAGTTCAAAATATGGCACACCTGTTCACATCCATTTACAGCGGCATCTTTAACTCTTGGGTGCCCTTTTTTCTGCTGTCCGTCTGTTGCTGCATCCCAACATACCTTTGAAGGTGTGCATGTTTTCAGAAGAAGTGGAAAAATGCGGCTCCTTTTTGAAGCGCACTTTCACAGGAAGAGGCAAGAATGGGTGCTTTTTTGGCATGCGTCATCTAAAGACCATGCCTTCAGGTCACTCTCCAAACAACCCTTTTAGCCCATCTGCGTCCCCCCTATGAGTCCATTTTAACTGCCATGGCAACATCCTATGGAATCCTGGGATTTGCAGTTTTTGGAGGATTATTCAGAGTTCTCTGCCAGAGAGCTCTAGTGCTTTGGCAAACTAGACCCTCCAAGTTTAGCTAGAATGTTCCTATGGGAGTTAAAGTGTAATCATAGAGCTATAACTCTGTAGAGTGAAAGGGCCCAAAGACAATTGCATTGATGGTATACCCCATACTGATGGTAAAAGAGGCTTTAATATCATGACCCCTCAGCATCTCTTGTTGGTTGCCTTTTCACCAAGAAATGAGTTCATTACTATATGTTGCATTGTTATAGTCTGTCGAAACAACCTTGGGGCTCATTTAGATCAAAAATGAGGAAATAAATATTTTCAAGCTGATAAAGTAATACTAAAAATAACTTGACCCACAGAGCAAAACATTGACAGGTATTATCTGGATGTTTCCTGCCGGGAAGCAAATTGCTTGAGGGAACAATTTTAAATGGAGGAGAAAAATGTCACACACACACACACACACACACACACACAAAGCTTCAAAGGGGAGAAGCAAGCAGAGTGGGGAGGCAGTCTTCAACAGCTGTTATTGAAGAAAACATACAGTTTATTTGCAAAAGAGAAATTAACTCTTCTCTCATTATGACTAAGGCATTCTGTTCATTATTTTACTTTGTTAATTACCATGATTTCCACAAGGCTCCTTTGCTATTTTGTAGTCCAGTCCAAAACAACATTTTTCTTCCAAGTTCCGGTCCTACATTAGAGGTTCTTCTTATTATGTCTATAAGAGAAGGGATTAAAGCAGGGGTAGGCAACCTAAGGCCCAGGGGCCGGATGCTGCCTATCCCACTTTCCCCCAGTCTGGGGCTTAAGGTGGTTTACAACAGTTAAAAGAAACTCTTGATTCTTGTGTTCTAAGTTGGGAGCAACGAATTAAACAAGAGGCAGAAAAAAAAAATAGTCAAAGCAACCAAAACACATAAAAGGAATAAAGACTTGACTTTTTTTTTCTTCCTTTTTTGACCCCAACTCCAGCACCTAAGACTCTGAACATTATTAAGATAAAGAGGGAGAAGCCGAAAGAGGAAAACTCACTGCTTTGTTTACCTCAGTTTCTCTGAGTTTGCTTGTGGTGCTGGGCTGGAGTGCTCCCCTCGACACTAGTGAGGTGTGTGGAGAAGGACTGAGGCTTCTGGTCGCTGCCTTGGAGTGGAGGAGAGAAGCGGCAAGTGAGTCCCGGGGTGGACCAGACCCAGAGGTGGACACAAGGCGAGGCAAGAACTAGTGGTGAGAGCGACATTGAGTGGAACGGAGTTGGGGTGAAGATGGTGGAGGGTGCTGGAGGCGAGGAGATTGGGCTGATGTGCCCGGTAACCTTGAAGCAAGAACGGGTGGCGTGATCAAGAGGTGGATGGCTCTGGACTGAGCGGAGGGAGCCTCCTGGGGGCTGCAGAGGAGGGAAGGTTGACTTGCTGTGCTGTTTGCTGGCTGGGCCCTTTTGAAGATTGGGAAGTCGTGTTGGGGAAGAATAACCCTTGGGAACATTTGAGATCAAGAGCGGGGTGTTTACTTAAGGGAGAGGAGGGGTTTTTGTTGCCCCCTCTCTGCCCTTTCTTTGTGGGGTGTGTTCCTGTTTTCCTTCCCTTTACCTCTCTCCCTGTCGATCCATGTGACAAAGGAGGGGTGGTTTGGGGGAAGATGGAGAGCAGTGGGGAGGAATCACTAAAATAAGGAAGTGACGCATAAAAGAAAAGAAACAGTAAGCATTGTGGGATTTGTAGTTTAAAATAGACTGGATATGTTTGGTTGTGGTTCTTTCCCCCTATTTACACTGAACAATTATTCTGAAATTCTGTAAAATAACAGCGAGATTTAAAAGATACCCTAAATAAATAATCAAATAAATTACTCTTGTTCACTGCCCAGATTGGCTCGCCATAGGGCGGTATACAAATAAAAATTATTATTATTATTATTATTATTATTATTATTATTATTATTATTATTGTTAAATAAATAAATTTTGGAGGGGAAAAGGAAAAACAAAACAAAAATATTAATAAACAAGAGAAAATAAATCACACAAAAACAAAATAAATTATAAAACAAAACAATATAAAATAAAACAAAATAAAACCAACAAAATTAGCATAAACTGACAATAGAATTTCAGATTAGAGAGTATATAAATAAATTAAGAAAAATATTTCCGTCTCTCTCTTTTTTTGAGAACCCTGGGGAGCTAATATAAAATATGGCAATGAGTCTAAGGAGTCAAACTGCAAAAAGTAGGTCAAATAACTCACAGACTCAATTGCAATTTACCAGAAGACCATCACTGGAACAACAAAAAGTAGAACCATCAAACCAGATTCTCCTGGAGGAAATCAGGAAATTGAGATCTGAACTTAGGTCAGAAATGAAGGACTTCAAAGCAGAAATTCATCAAGAAATAAGGACTGAATTAAAGGAAATAAATCAAACAGTGGAAAAACTCATAAATGAAATGACTTTAGTAAATCAGAGAATACCTTGGAAGAAAAGACAGATATAGCAAAAGAGGAATTCCAAGCCATTAGAATAAGAAGAGAGACAAATTTGGATGAAAAAGCAAGAGATAGATGCATTAAAATTTCGGGATTTCCAGAATCAAAAGAAGAAAATTTAATGAACATATTTCTTCTAAAATTGACTAGATTTTTAGAAAAAGAAGACAAACTGTTTGAAATGGAAATTAATAAAATTTTCAGATTAAATTCGTCAATTGCAAGAAAGAAAAAACTCCCACAGGATATTGTCATCTATTTTGTAAGGAAACAAACTTGAGATGACCTACTAAGATTGCATAATGAATCCCCATTGATGATAGAAGGACGGGAACTTCAAATCCTTAAAGATGTGTCCACAAGAATTCTCCGAAAAAGAAAAGATTACACATTTCTGACAGCTTCTTTAAGAAATCGGGACATTCCATATAGATGGATTCAACCAGAAGATTTATTCTTCTGTTTTACTAGGAAAAGAATTACAATTAAATCACCAGATGAAGCTAAGAGGTTCTGGGAATACTTAGAAGAAAAAAAGAGGAAAAGAGATAAAGAGAAGAGAAGAGAGGAGACTCCGTTGTTAAAAACAGAAGAAGAAGAAAAAAGACAAAAATCAACAGAACCATACAGACAAAAATCAACCGATTGGGAAGAAATGGAAAAACTTAGATCCCTAACACTAAGAGAATTCAGTCACTCAGAAGAACAACAGGAACTTGAAATTGAAGAAGACCTAATCCGTTTAGTGAGAACTAATGAAGAAGAGGAGGAAGAAGAGAGAGAAGAAGAATTAGAGCTAGAGTGGGATCCAGAATGCTACAAATTGAAAGGGTTCTAATTAGATTGTGTTACTAGTAGATAAATGGTGAAACATAAAATCCCTAACATGGAATATGAAAGGACTTAATTCACCCCCCCAAAAAAGGGGGGGAAGATTGATGTAATTTGCCTTCAAGAAACACATATCAAAGAAAAAGATAGGGAATATCTAAAAATTCAAAAATTAGGGAAGGAATTTGTAGCAGCGTCCAAAGATAAAAAGAAAAGAGGAGTAGTGATTTATGTAAATCATAATTTAGAAGCAAAAGAAATCTACAAAGATCCAGATGGTAGGTATATATTAGTTGAATTAAATGGTCAACTAGGGAGAATGCTTCTTATTGGAATTTATGCCACTAGTGAAAAAAGGAACAAGTTTTTTTTTTAAAAAAAATACTACAACAGGCAAAAGATTTAAATTATGATAGCATCATAGCCATGGCAGACTGGAATGGGGTTACTAACCCTAAAATAGATAATCAGAAAAGAAGATAAAAAAATAACCAAGGGAAAATACCAGATTTGTTTTTTTGTTTTTTTTGAAATGATGGAAAATCTAGGACTAATAGATGTTTGGAGAGTTCAATACAAAGACTGTAAAGAATTTATGTTTTATTTGAACCCCCATAAATCATGGGCAAGATTAGATATGCTCCTTATTACAACCCATACAACCAAATTAGTAGATAAAATTGAAATTCTCCCAATAATTTGGTCCAAAATTGAAATTCTCCCAATAATTTGGTCCAATCATAACCTGGTTTTGATGACATTACATACCAATACAAAATCATATAGATGGCAACTAAATGAAAAATCTATTATGCAATGAGGAAATACTGGAAGAAGGTAAAGAACATTTAAAACTGTTTTTTTGAAGAAAATTTAAACACAAAGTTGTTACACATGTTGTATGGGATACTGCTAAAGCTTTCATGAGAGGCTTTTTTATTCAAAAAATATTGAATAGGGAAAAACAGAGCAAAGTAAAAGAATTGGAAGAAGAAATTCTGAAAAAAGAATATTGGAAGAGAAATCCAAAGGACAAACAATGTTATAAAGAATTAATATAGGATTAAGGAAACTAATTCCACTAACAGTAACAAGAACTTGAGAAAAAAATGAGATGGATTAAACAAAGAAATTTTGAAAGTGCAAATAAGCCAGGGAAACTTCTTGCATATAAACTGAAGAAAGAAAGGGGAAAAAAAAACTATAACTCAACTAAAACAATTTGATGATGTCATCACAGACCAAAAGAAAATAAAAGAAACCTTCTTTAATTACTTTTCAAATTTGGTGAGAGAAAGAGGAATTAATAAAGTTTTAATTAGTAAGTATTTAGATGGTCAAAATATTAAGAAATTATCAGAACAACAAATAGAAACCTTAAATAAAGACATAATGATAGATGAAATTATTAATAGTATACAAAAAAGCAAATCAGGAAAAACATTGGGCCCGGATGGATTAGGGACAGAATTCTACAAAAAACTTAAAGACCAAATTATACTCCCCCTTCCAAGAGTATTCAATGAGATACTAAAAGAAAAAGCTCCGATTTCTTGGTCTCTAGCCAATGTAGTTTTAATCCCAAAAGAAAATAAAGTTCCCATGGATTTTAAAAATTATAGACCTATTGCATTACTAAATAGCGATTAAAAATATTTGCAAATATTTTGGTGGAATATTTTAAAAAGATTCTTTCAAATTGGATTCAGGATGATCAGTCAGGGTTTCTCCCAAAAAGACATATTAAAAATAATATAAGTCTCTTAGAGGCATGCAGATGGGCGGCCATGGGCCGCCCTGGGAAGTGGCAGATTGGGGCCGAGGCTGCCCCATGCCTTGCCCCTGATCCTTCCTTTCACAGCCTGGGAAAGAAGCGCTAAAATAGCGCTCCTTCCACAAGCCATGAAAGGGGCACCCAAAGAGCCACCATGCAGCTCTTTTCCATCCCTTCTGACTCAGCGTGTCCAGACGCTGAGCCGGAAGGACATCATCGGAGCGTCTGTTGTGTGGAAGGGTGAGCGCTCCGACGACATCCTCAGGAAGGGAATGGGGCACTCAGCATCTGGCTGCTCCTCCCCTTCTTTGCCTTGAACACGGTGCAAAGCGCCATCTGCAAAACAAATTACTTAATCTAATTGAATATCATGTAAAAAATATAGATAAAAAACTCGCCCTTATCTTTTTTGACGCTGAAAAAGTTTTTGACAAATTAAACTGGAACCTTATGTTTACGGTTCTAGAAAAAATGAATATTGGGAGAAATTACATGGAATGGTTAAAAAAATCTATAATAATCAAGAAGCCTCCTTGGTAATTAACGGAGAAACCACAAAGAAATATAAAGTCCAAAAAGGGGTTAGACAAGGGGTTAGTCCCTTGTCACCCATGCTTTTCATTACCACATTAGAAATACTAATCAATGCAATCAGAAGGAACCCCAAAATTGAAGGAGTGAAAATAAATAAAAAAAACAAAAACCAGAATTTAAACTCCACGCTTTTGTGGATGATATATTGATTACATTGGCAAACCCATTAGACAATATTGAGGAACTCTTGATAGCACCTCAAAAGTACTGCACAGTTTCGGGATTATCTATAAATAAAGAAAAAACGGCTATGATGTTAATGAATTTATCCAAAAAAGGGAAACAAAAAATGAAAGAAAAAACAAGCTTCCAGATAGTGAACAAAGTAAGATACTTGGGGATTAACATAACTATTAAAAACTTATTTAAAAATAATTATGAGACAAAATGAAAAGAAATTTTAAAAGATCTAAATAAGTGGGAAAAATTAGGACTATCATGGATGGGTAAAATTTCAGCAATAAAAATATCTATCCTACCAAAAATGATTTACTTAATTCAAAATTTACCAATTATCATAAATGACTACCCCTTCAATATTTGGCACAAAGACATATCAAAGTTTTTATGGGCTGGAAGGAAACCAAGAGTAAAATTTAAGTTATTACAAGATGAGGTTAAATATAGAAATTGAGACTGCAAAATCAAAATCTCTTAATTGTTAAAGCAGAATGCTAGGGTAATTCTTTTGGCCCTGAGGGCCTTGTGCAGCGCTAGATGGTAGATCAGAGGTTACACATCTGTGCACATTCATCCATATGTGCACATGTGCTCTCTTCCTCACCCACACATTTCTCCCTCTGTAAAGATGGGGAGATTTATCTCTTTTTTCCCTGTCTGCTGAAATTAGGGCATGGGGATCTTGGTGAGTCAGGGTTTAAAAACCTCTGCCTCCCCACCTCAGGTTATGCTAATCCAAATAACATTTTCTTCATTCTTTGCTACTAATAGGTTTCTGCACAAAGACTGCTGAACAAGGGTTAATGCCCACATCCTCAGAGATTCTGATCCAGTTCCAGATCGCTGTTTTCTTGCTGCTATTAGCACCAGGGGGAAAGTTGTTTCTCATCCTGAAAATGATGACTAGTCAGCTAGGCAGTGAGGAAGGGGCTTTGCAGACCGTGCTTTGCACCATCTTCAAGCCAAGGAAGGGGAGGGGCAGCCAGACGCTGGGCGCCCCATCGCCTTCCTGCAGACGTCATCAGAGCACCCGCCCTTCCACATGACAGACGCTGCAATGACGTCCTTCTGGCTCAGTGTCTGGACATGCTGAGCCGGAAGAGGCACAGAAGAGCCGCATGGCGGCTCTTCAGGCACCCCTTTTGCGGCTTGTGGAAAGAGTGCTATTTTAGCGCTCCTTTTCCAGGTGGCGAAAGGGAGGATCGGGGCTGAGGCGTGAGGCAGCCTCAGCCCCAATCCGCCACTTCTCAGGGCGGCCCATGGCCGCCTGTCTGCATGTATTGGAAGAGTGGGCAGGACATCCAGGCAACAGTTTTTGCAGTGAACAGAATGGCAACTCTGAGTATTTATCTAGTTGTGCGGAGACAAAGAGGCTGGACACAGTAATTATGGGTTGAATAGGTTGGTTACAACTTAATACAAACACCACAATCCCAAATCTTATAAATTCATAATTAATATCTTCCTCAGGTAGACAATGTGTAGGCAAAGTAAGGTTGAAGGGACATGGGGGCCCAATGATTTCCAAGCAAATGCTAAAGTGTGGTGGCAAGATTTGTAGATCTGGTAAACATCTAGGCAGGGCTTTCTGTATCAGCCAATCTGTATGACACATCGAAAGGTAGGACCTACTTGCACTGAAGATGCAGATGGAGATATCTATCTACTGCATGGGCAGGTTCTTTTGAGCCGACCAGGTCTGACACAAAGGGCCTTTACAGACTATCAGAAATAGTGCAACTTGAGGCCACTTTAACTGTCCTGGCTCAGGGCTAAGGAATCATGGGAACTGTAGTTTATTGTGGCACCAGAGCTCTCTGACAGAGAAGGCTCAGTGTCCCAGAAAAACAAATACAATTCCCATGATTCCCAAGCACTGAGCCAGGACAGTTAAAGTGGACTCAAGTTGCACTATTTCTGGCAATCTGTACATGCCCAAAGTCTCATGGGACCTACAGTCCCACAAGACTTCATCCCAAGATCTGGCAAGAGAATGCCTCCGTAGCTTGCTCTAAATCTCAAGATGGCAATGCCATTGCATAACTTGCCCCTGGCCTGCAACAGTGGCCAGCAATGCACCTCATTCTGATACTTCAGGGTAAGTTCATGTCATGGTTGCTGCATATCTCCATGATATCTGCAGCCCCATGTGTCCTTTTCCTCTTCTCTCCCTTCAAAGATTTATTGAAATAAAACCAATGATGTGATGACAATGTGTTTTCAGAGCTGCCCCTGCTATTAGGTAAAGTGAGCGGGTTGCCTGCAAGAGCGAGTTGTTGAGAACAGAACTATGCATGCCACACAGCCTACCCAGTGTCTCCTCTTAAGCTCCCTTATGTTGGCTCTTGTGCGTGCTGAATTTGGTTTTAAAATAAGATTCAGCAGGTAGTCCATTTGGTTTCTGGGTGTGGGAAAACTTTTTTCAGGCAGACAAATGTTTAGGTATGGGCCTGCATACTTTAAATGTCCTTGCTTCACCATTTTTGGCTCTAATTTGCAGAGGAAAGGAAACTCACATTACAATGATGGGGCATCATGTGTTTTAACTTATTAACTGCGGCTGCAGAGAGAGGAACAGCCACAGGGCTGCAGCTGTTGGCATCAGCAAATATAACAGATTAAGTCAGAGGTGGTTTTTTAGCTTTCTACTTTGCCAGAGAAGCAACTGCCATGGAAATATTTTGCCTTATGTCTCAGGCAGTGAGACATTTCTCAGCAGACTTGTAGTAATAATAAGATGCTGTCCTTTAAGTGTGGATGAATCACTCTATCCATGACAATTAATGGGTAAGTAATCCCAATCTGAATGTGTAGGTTGTATACTGAGCCTAGCCTTAAGACAAATTGCTAAAACATTATCAGTTCTCACGCTTCAAGATGCAACTTCTCTCACTTATTTAGGAAGAGATGCAAACAGAGCCTCACCCATGAGAATGGGAATTTAAATAAGGAGTCACTTTAAAGAAATGTTAGATGGAGCCAGGGCAAGTCAAGCAGTACACTGATTGGAGCCACTTACAAATTAGGCTTAAATTTCTGATACTGAATACTCAGGATTTATCTACACTGTAGAAATTATGCAGTTTGATACCACTTTAAGTGCTGTAGCTTCATCCTATGGAGTCCTGGGCTTTGTAGTTTTACCATGTCCTTAACTTTCTCTGCCAAAGAGAGACTGGTGCCATACAAAACTGCAAGTCCCAGGATTCTGTAGGATGCAGCCATGGCATTTAAAGTGGTGTCAAACTGCATTATTTCTATAGTGTA